>CM038006.1:10346383-10946383 GCA_021234005.1 Nephelium lappaceum | reverse complement strand
ATATAAAAAATAATTTTTAATATATTTTTTTTTTTAAATAAAAACAATGGATATAAAAAGAATCTAAACAATTCAAAAAAAAAAAACAAAAACAAAAAAAAAAAAACAAAAAGGTGGAGATTAAACCGAGATCCACCGTTCATCAATCTTGATGAACGGTGGACATCTAATCTGGGTTGGATCTCCACCCAATTCATCACCCCATCGTCACCCATCATCTTCATAACATTATGTTCATCACATTCAGTTCATCATCCATCATCTTCATCAAATCATTTAACATTTTCATCAAACGATTCAACATATCACACCATCTGAGTTTATTAATTGCCTTTTACAAAAATAATTATAATAATAATAAAAAAATTTCTCTCACGAAGTGTAGAACCAAAATCCAGATCCTTTTCTAGATTGAAGAACAAGCAGTGTTCTTCTTCTTCATTCTTCATCAACAAACACCTCTCTCTCTCTCATCAACTTCTTCTCTATTCTTCTTGTGAACATCAACAAACTAGATCCCCTTCTTCTCCATTCTTTATCAACTTCTTTTCCATTCTTCAAACCTAAAAGCCCAGGTTCGTTCAGAACCTCTCCCCCCCTCTCTCTCCCTCTCATTCTTTCAGTTTTGCTTCAATCTAGTTCGAAGCTTCAACTTCACACCCAAAAACTTCAAACCCAAATGACCCATCAACTAAAACTTCAAACCTAGTTGACAAAAACTTCAAACTTCAATCCTCTCTCTTTTAGAGTTTTAGCTTCAAAAGAACTCAAGCGACCTAGGTTCATCGACTTTGAACGACCCAGGTCAATCTAGTTTCGTTGATGAAATCGAAGGCGAATCAGTCATCATCTTCAAGCAAAGACGAACCTAGGTGATTAAAGCTGAACCGTTCAATTGGTTCGAAGATGGACCTAGGCGATTGAAGATGAAAATCTTCATCTTCTTCCAAGATCTATAGTTGAAGAAGTTTCAGGGAAAAAAAAAAAGTTCTTTAGTTGAAGATAAAGATTTTCATCTTGTGGAATCAACCAAACGATTTTTTTTTTCAATTTTAATCATTTTATAATTTTAAAATTATTTTTAATCGTTTTAAACTATTTCTAGAATTTTTAGTTTTTATTTTAAATAGATCTCAACTGTTTATTTTCAAGATGGACGGTTGGGATCTTTTAAGTTTTTTAATTTTTTTTATAGTTATTAAGGTGTATTATGGTCTTTTACTTTTATTTTAACAGTCAAACATCTATTCTTATTGTCAATCATAATCAAACTGTTAGTACATAAGAGGACGTTGTAATAAAAGGTAAACATTGTTTCCGTTTGTTATTAGCAAATTTCTAGAGGCTCCTAGGTAATTTGCTCTATTAATTAGTGAAAATGAGTATTAAGTCTAACAAGCACCACTTTTGCTGTGTTTTTTTTTTCCTCTTCCATTTATCAGTTAATGGGTTTGATTATTAAATAATTTCATTTGTTCTTTTAAGAGGTCAAATGACTGAAAAGTGTGAATAAACAAATCTTAACATAATTTGTTAAAAGTGATGATTGTTGGGTTTTAGTTTTATGCTAAAAGGATCTAGAAGGGAGTAAATAGGTTTATTCGAGCTCTAACGGAATCAATTTGAACCCTAATGTATTTATTAAAGTGCAACACAACTTCAACATAGTCACCCACAATTAGCTTCATCAACAAACAAAGTTAACTACCTCTGTTAAAGATTACTCTAATTTTAACAGTCATTCTATCCAATCACTCACAAACTTGTAAACACGAATACTAGTAAACTTAATCGAATTTAGTTTCTTCACTGTATTTCAATATTACTTAGTTTAATTACTTCTTAATTCAACCAACATGACTGCAAATATAAAATGTGTAAAATATAGAACAACACTAGGATTTTAACATGGTAAACCCAACAGGGAAAAAAACCATTGGATCTCATCTAGTAAAAAAACAATCCACTAAGAAGTTAAGTTCTGACCTACAAGGATTTGTATATTAAACTTACCGTCCTATACTAGAGTTGCTCGTCTTAAGTTTTAATCACAGAGCTCTAGGAAATAATCTTACTCCTCCTCCACTCAAGTTGCTTACCTAAGTTCTAACTTTGAGGCTCTAAGAAATGGTTTTACTCCTAGCGATACTCGAGCCTTGTTAACAAATGGTTTCTCCATGTTGGATTGCAAAGGAACAAGTTCACCGAGTCTTTAACTCAAAACACATTTGGAACTCTAGGTCTTACACTTACCACTTCTTGTGAATGCTTTGCAACCTATAGATACTCTCCAACCTATACGACTTACTCTCTCTTCCACCACGAGATTGTTGCACCTAAACTCTTGAACTTAGGTTACTATTACTCCCTTATTTTACTTAAATAGTTTTTAATATAAAATTTACGTATATGAAAAGTGAAAACACATAAATATAAGTAATAACTAATCAAATAAACACAACCACTCAAGATTAACTTAAGTAGCTATGCAATCAAGTTACAATCACACAAGTGTAATTTAAATAATCAGCACACTGAAAACTCTCAATCATTCAAGTATAACTTAAATAATTATGCATACAAACAAGTACGTAACACCTTTTTAACCCAACACAACCAAAGCATGCGGCAAACATATTATAAACATCACGCAAATAATTAATAACAGAATTATATCATGCGTGCAAACTATTAATCAATTTTAATTCTAATCCTTTCGATTTTTCTCTTAATGATTTAAATCTGATTTTCTTGCCTTAATAAATCACCGGGTCTTTCATGAAATCAGCAATACAACAATTCATAAATGCCATAATAGAAACATTCAAATAACTCAAGCACAAACTTTTGAAAAACCAAATACACCAATTTCTTTCACTTTCGATTTTCTTAATGAATCAATTTAATTGCAAATCCTAGTTTAGTTCCAGTGGTAGCTCAAACAATTCAAGCTTCAGTTGTAGCAGTTCTAGAAGCTCAGATGAGTACGGTAGTTTATTGAAGTAAATATGCATCATGATATAATTATGATAGGATGTTGACTTGAAAGCTCAAGAAATAATAAGTTAGATACACTACATTTGTATGTTCATCATTGTGGTGATATGAAGATTTTTCACAAGTTCGGTGATTCCATTCTAGCTTCACAAAGCTCCCAAGATTTACACCATTAACTAGAGGACTCTTAAATACCAATTCATTTCGAGCTTCATCATGTTTCAAGAATCACATGATCATATAAGCTTTAATGAAATGTATTAGTAGAGTAGAAGCCATACATAAGAAGAAAGAGAGAAATTTATAGACATCATTATTACAAAATGTTATAACCAAGTTGATTTCTGACTATTTATCAAACAAAGCATGTATCAGCAAAAGGTGAAAGCAATTATGCTAGCTCCTAATTAGTCTTCTCTTGATCTTCTATGAAAACCAATACTTCAGCAACTTGCCTGGCCCAAAAAAAAAAAAAAAAGACAAATTAATTAAGTGTATGTCAACAACATAAAAAGAAAAAATTATTTAAAAGTTACCAGCGATCTATAAACTGTGGCACTATAAGAATTCAAAAAATAAAAAGTAAAAAATCTCTACAAGGACCATTTAGATCGATGTATACCAAATTTACTCTATTGGATATTAGTTGTCCAACAAATTGATTCAAAATTATTTCTCAAATTCTAGAAAGCGAATAATATCTCATGTATGTGTTTCAACAAAATACTTGGAGGGGGTCTTGTACCTTTGATGCAAACATAAACCTCTTATCCTTCAAATCAAGTGCCATTCAACAAAATTAATAAAATTCGGCAAATAATTGTAGCTACAAATGTAATAAAGTTAAAAGGCGTCACATGTTAGAAGGTTGTAATAGACAATGTAAGCTTGATTTGCCTTTTTCTTTGTATCTTTTATTCTTGTATAAATCAATTCAAGATTTTATCAATACTTGGATACACGTAAACAACATAACCATATCCAAAATCATATCCCAAATTTATCTCTTCTTTAATAGTACTTTGCAATAAAGATTACAAATGAGTTAAACAAGAAATCACGCATAGATTAGGAAGAATTATAGATTACCTTCAGCGGTGCCGTAACTTTTGATTTGGGTGAGACAAGGCTCTCCACACACACATCCATATAATAATCTTCTTTACCATCGACACCCTCAGGAATGCCAACAACCTAAAGATGATTTAATTTTCTATTTTTTGGATCACAAAATATTAATTGCTCAAAATCTCTGTGCAACAACATTGTTTCATTGTCATTCAAACAACATAATGGCTCTAACAAGGAATGAAATCGCTATCGGAATTTTTGTCCAAGATTGTTTTACTCTGTATTCCTTCATAACCCAACATTGGTTCTTACTGTCTTTGTCATAAGTATAAAAGCATAGGCTGCCTTTCAAAATTCCTAGAGAATATATGCAATCGTTTTGTAGCATAATGTCTGTTAGAGGCAAGATTTTGAACTTCTCCACTAAATCAAATGCACCAATCACAGTTGGACCCTCAAGGGTAGTAAACACCCAATGAATAGCTCTATTCAAAGCAAAACCTTTCAGATAATAGTTATCCCTAAAATGAAGGTGATTTTGAACAGGTGTCCAACAATTTGTTCGAAGAGAATAAACCTCAACCTTTTCCCCCAAATGACTTAATATTCGCAAACTTGTAGTCATCAATAGATTCAACTTAACCAAAACCAATCAATAAAAGTGGGTTATAGTCTTAAGATATGACTCAACAAATAGGAGTCCATAAAACATTCTTGATTAAGATTAATCCATATATGATTATTCAGTCAATAAATATGAATTAATTTGTTTAACAGATATTAATAAGAAATTCATTTTTATCATGGTTCAGTCCTATATAATCTTTATTATATACATAAATGATTTCGGATAAGATCATCGTATCAAATACGAAATAGACAGCAACTGTAGATTTATTACAAATAAAGTACTCAGTTTTATTTGTTTTGTACAAACTTTTTAGATTATTATTTTCAAATTAAATTCTCTTGTGTATAAAATTTATATACTTAGTTTGAGACTACATAAGTAATCGTGGATATTATATGATATTCGTATGAATCAAACATTTCATAAGTGAACATAAATTGAATAAAATAAATATATATTTTTTATTATTTATTTAAACATTTACAAATTACAGGCTCTTAAGACGCAAACCCTAATAGAAAGTAGTCAGGATATTAAGTGTGAAATGTCATGGTTGAAAATGTAATGCAGGTCAATGTTTGAATTATTTTTTTACATGAAAAGAAGTGAGGATCAGGTTAATGGAACAACAACAACAACAACAACAAAATTCAGAAGGTACATCAAATCCTTATCTTTTCATTTATTTGTAGTATTCACTTCTTAATAGTTTGTTCTTAGTATCTAGGATCTCTCATTTAACATAGTTTATATGACATAGTTTACTATATCAATAAGGATTCCATTAAGGTTCCAAATTTAGTCTCGAAAGTCTACATAAGTGAAATATTCTTTTATTATTTTGTCATGACTATGTGGCATATATAGGTCATGCATTAGGTAAGGTGGTTTAGTCGGTCCAAAGCTAAATACAGTTGTACATATGTGGCAAATGCGATATGTGTATATGTGCAGCTAATTAAACTAGATTTTTTCTTCTTCTTCTTTTTTTTTTTTTTTTTAAATAACCGGTTAGGATTTAGTCAAAAGAGTTTGAATTGTTTTCAAACTATGTTTTCCTAATATAATTAGATAATATCTTTCTAGAAAGCTAGGTTGATAAGAAAATAAATTATATTTTTATTGGAATTTTTAAGAAGTCAAGACTTAATTTGAAATCGTTAGCGCGACTGAAAAGATGCTTGGAAAAAATTATTTTTAACATTTCACCATATTTGTTGACTATGACAACATGACACTTTGTCATACTCAACCGTGATAAGTTGCCAAAGTCCTGGTTTTCATAGCAACCATGACGATAAGGAATCTTATCCTCATAAGTTATGACAATATGACATCTTGTCATGATTGCCCTACTGCAGAAAAATTGCTTCTCAACCTATAATTTCATGTTTTTATACTAAATCACTCAATGTAGTCACTACAACAAATTTTATATTTTATAACATTAGACGATAGCATTCTTTTTTTTTTTAATGTAATGAAAAGCTTTTTACAATTAGATATTATATTGATTAATCATTTAATAACATATTATTATTAATAACTTTTTATTATTAAATAGATAACATACCAGATCTGCTGTTAATAATTATGAATATTTTTTAAATTAATTAAGTATTTGTGGTTATAATAGCATGACAGAGAAGTTATGTAATAAAATTATAATTAAATAATGAATAAAAAAACACACAATCAATAAAATGAAAATTCACAAAGCACTCTTTTCTTCGTCTCTCTTATCGCCTTTCTTTGGTCAGCTGTTGCCTCGTCGTCGCTGGTACTGGTCAAACAGTAGTTCCTCATCGAAAAGTAGGGTTTGATCGCTTCTGCCTTTTGGGTTTGGGTGAGATTCCTCGTCGAAAAACTGTTGTTGATAATTTATTTAATTGGTACTTCTGCTGCTTCTTCTCCTCTCTCTCTCTCAAAAACTCCCACTTGCAGATATTCTTTTTTTCAACTTTAAATGATGTCCCTGGCTGCTTTTCTGATTATCATCTCGGTGTTTCTACTGTTTTTACTCGTCTTTTCCATTAATTAATTACTTCTTGTGTTCTTTTTTTTTTTTATTTACTTTTATTTTTTAAACCTGTTTTGTTTGTGTGTTTGCTGCGATATGTTGTTGAGTGTATTCAATCATTGTTAAAAGATTGAAACCAATATGGGTTAACGGTTCTTGAAGGGACCTATGAATTGTTTGAATTTTGGTTGTGAATTTGAATTGTTGTTTTGTTGTGATTCATACTTTGTTTTGTTATATATATATATATATGGAGTTTGTTTATTGCAGCTGTTTTGATTTTAGGTTTTTAGCTTCAGATCTACTCTCTAAAGATTAAAATTTTTTGTTTTATAGTGTCTACTTGCTATAAATGAGTTGAAATACGTCTCTTCATGCTTTTATGTCTCTAAATTGATCTTCTGTTGCAGTTGAGATACAGAATTAACTTCACAAGTCTCTTTTTTTTTTTTTTTTTTTTTGGAGATTTTGGGTTAGTGGGATGCTTTAGGATGACAAGAAACAGCAGATTATTAGTAGTTCTGGATGGAGATCTACGCAATTTTAATTAAATAATTTGAACACAATTTTTTTTTTTTTTAAAAAAACAACATTCTTTCAAATTTCTTCCAGAGGTATCTTTTTCTCCAAAATCTAAATTCAAAGCTTTTTCCTTGATTTTGATTGAATAGAGTGTGTTTCTGTTGCAGATAAAAAATACAAGAAGCCTCAAGATTTTGCTTGGAAGGAAGGATGAATTAAAAAGGAAGAAGGAAGAAGAAGAAAGGCATTTGGGAGGTAAAAAAGAGAAACAAAATCTTAAGGGGGACAATAGGGTTATTTTGGTAATTGAGGCTACGAGCAAGAGAGTAATTTGAGGGTCACTTGTGCTTAACGGTATTGTGGTAAAAGAGGGACACAAAGTACAAATAGTTTGTTTGAGGGGTTCAAAAACAAATTATATATTTTTTGGGTTAAAATCGAATGTTTTTATATATTTTGCCTAATTATGAAATCTTCCCTCATTATCTCTCTTGGAATTGATATTTAGTTTGTTACATAAAAATCACCAAGTTCCGTTTTCAACAAATTATTATTACTTAGGTGATGTTTGTCATAAATAGTGGTTCGAAAAAAACCCACAAAATTTCACCCTTATACCTACTCTGCTCTTGACTAATTATTGTCACACCATGGAACTCCAACGAAAAAGGTCAACGATTGCAACTCTTCCGCCAGAGCTCATCATGGAAATACTCTCACGATTGCCAGTAAAGTCTTTATGTCGATTCAGGTGTGTATCTAAGTCATGGTTGGCTTTAATCACCGATCCTCGATTTGTTAAATTGCATCTAGCTCAAACAAATAGACAAAGACTCATTGTTTCATATACATCTCTTTACTCTATAGACCTTGAATTGGTGTCTAAAAATGATGATCATGTTGTGGCTGTGGAGATTGATTTTCCTGGGAGGGAATCAAACCCTAAATTTGATAATTTAATGTGCATCCATTCTTGTAATGGTTTGTTGTGCATTTTAAATGATTCTAGTGATTTGATGTTGTATAATCCTTTTACTAGAGAATGCAAGCTTATACTGGATTATATGTCTCTAGAAGACTATGACCCACTTTTATTGACTGGTTTTGGTTATGCTGAATCTATTGATGACTACAAGTTTGTGAATATTAGTCATCCGGGGGAAAAGGTTGAGGTCTATTCTCTTAGAAGAGATTGTTGGACAATTGTTCAGAATCACCTTCATTTTACGGATAACTATTATTCGAAAGGATGTGCCTTGAATGGAGCTATTCATTGGATGTTTACTACCCTTGAGGGTACAACTGTGATCGGTGCATTTGATTTAGTGGAGGAGAAGTTCAAAATCTTACCACTACCAGATATTATGCTGCAAAATGATTGCATATATTCTCTTGGAATTTTGAAAGGTTGTTTATGCTTTTTAATTGATGACAGCGATGATAAGAACCATTTGTGGATAATGAAGGAATATGGAGTAAAACGATCTTGGATAAAATTTCCAATAGTGATTTCATTCTCCTTGTTAGAGCCATTATGTTGTTTGAATGACAATGAAACAATGTTGTTAAAGACAGATGATGAGGAATTAGTATGTTGTGATCCAAAAAATGGAAAATTAAAGCATCTTCCAGTTGTCTGCATTCCTGAGTGTGTTGATGGCAACGATCAGTATTATGTGGATGTGTGTGTGGAGAGCCTTGTTTCACCCAAATCCAAAAGTTACGGCACCACTGAAGGTAATGTATAATTCTTCCTAATCTATGTGTGATTTCTTCTTTAACTCGTTTGTAATCTTTATTACCAAGTACTATTAAAGAACAAGATAAGTTTGAGATGTGATTTTATTTATGGTCATGTGTATCTAAGCATGGATAAAATCTTGAATTGATTTATACGAGAATAAAAGATAAAAACAAAAAGGCAAAACAAACTCACATTGTCTATTCCATTCTTCTAACATGTGATGCCTTTTAACTTTAATCCATTTGTAGGTGTAACTATTTGCCGCATGTTATTAATTTTGTTGAATGGCACTTGACTTGAAGGATAAGAGGTTGATGTTTGCATCAAAGGGTACAAGACCCCTCCCAAGTATTTTGTTGAAACACTACATTAGATATTATTCACTTTCTAGAATTTGAGAAACAATTTTGAATGAATTTGTTGGACAACTAATTTTCAACAGAGTAAATTTGGAATACATATAAATGGTCTTTGTAGTGATTTTTTTTTTTTTTTTCCGATATCTTGTAGTGCTATAGTTTAAAGATCATGAGTAACTTTTAAATAACCTTTTCTTTTTCTGTTGTTGACATGCTCTTAATTACTTTATCTTTTCTTTTTTTTTTGGGGGGGGGCCAGGTAAGCTGCTGAAGTATTGGTTTTCATAGAAGAGCAAGAGAAGACTAATTAGGAGCATAATTGCTTTCACCTTTTCTTGATATATGTTTTGTTTGATAAGTAAGCAGAAATCAACTTGGTTATAAACATTTTGTAATAAGGATGTCTATAAATTTCTCTCTTTCTTCTTATGTATGGTTTCTACTCTGTTAATTTATTTCATTAAAGGTCATATGGTCATGTGATTCTTGAAGCATGATAAAGCTTGAAATGAATTGGTATATAAGAGCCCTCTAGTTAATGGTGTAAATCTTAGGGGATTTGTTAAGGTAGAATGGAATCCCCAAACTAGTGAAAAATCTTCATATCACAACAATGATGACCGTACAACTTTAGTATATCTAACTTATTATTTCTTGAGCTTTCAAGTCAACATCCTATCATAATTATATCATGATGCATATTTACTTAGATAAACTACTGTACTCACCTAAACTTATAGAACTGTTACAACTAAAGCTTGAATTGTTTGAGCTATCAATTTGTTTTTGTTTGACTTAAAGAGAATGACAATGTAATCTCTATTCCACTACTATTAAGTACATTTTGCATGCCAATAATGTAGTGGAATTAGAATAACTAGACCTTGTTTTTCTTTTATTTTACCAGGCTAAAAGAAGCCTCATAGTGCTCTTTGTAAATGTGTTTGTTGGCTTCCATGACCTAAAGAGAAATATCTCACTCCTTTCTAGCGGTCATCAAACTACACGTGCGTAGTTCCTAGAGAGTCTCCTAACAAATGTATGATAGATGTTTAGGGAATTAATGAGTCGCCTAATACGTGCATAATAGATATTATCCCTTATTCTGCGTTTGTGTTGAATATTGTTAGGAAATTGGTAAAAATAAAAGTGGAGTCAATCCCATATCGAAAACAAAAGGCAAAAATAAAAGTGGGGCCAATCCCACATCTGAAACAAAACAAGAGAGAATGAATTTTGAAGGCTATAAAAGGAGCTCAAGGTTTTGATTTTAAATCACTCCAATTAAAGACATTTTAAGCATTATTTTTTACTCTACTTAAATTCTTTTCTTGTTCTTATTATTTTACAGTGTAGGAATGTGTGAGTTGATGTATGCTTTAGAGAGTGTGGGTGTATTGGGGTCATGGGATGTGAGAAAATAGTCTATGTGATTGTAATAATTTTTCACATAGTGAATTTCTTTCTAAGGGCTGTGGTTTTTTCTCCTGTTTTGGAGTTTTCATGTAAATTCTTATGTTGTGGTGATTGTTATTATTTTCTATTTTATTTCTCTATTATTTATTATATTTTTACAGGGGGCAGGTTTTTTTTTAAGAAGAGATTTTAGGAAGCAAATTTTCCCAACAAGTGATATTAGAGCATGGTTGCCTGATTGGTAAGGTGTCAGATGTTTTAGAAAATTCTTGGTATGCCCTATGATTGCAGCATTGTCCGATCTTCCACATAAAAAAAGAATTGTTCTTGGTTGCTAGAACAAGTGTGGTGGTGTGAAAGTGCATGTCTAAGGAAGGTTCTGGCTAAGAAAGACTTGATATTTAACTGTGTCCATTGTGACCGACTTCTCTTTCTTGGAACTTACTTGTTGTATTGTTCGCGGACTATGAGTGCACTATTCCAATATACATTTATGTCAAAGTTTTCAAGTCTTATGAGGTTTGATGTGGAGAAATTTGATGAAAAGATCAATTTCGGCTTGTGATAAGTGCAAATCAAAGATGTATTGATACAATCTGGGTTACACAAGGCGTTAAAAAAGAAACCAAGCTCTATTTTCAATGAAGATTCCAGTGAAGATAAAGATTCTGACAAGCCTAATATGAGCAATGAAGATTGGAAAGATCTAGATTTGAGAGTCGCAAGTGCAATTTGCTTGTACTTGACCAAGAATGTTCTTGCAAACATACATGGAATATCAACGGCCAAGGAACTCTAAATGAAGCTTGAAAAGTTGTATCAGGCAAAGGGCATCAATGCATATTATTTTTAATTAACCAAATTTTGTAAATGTATTTCAAAAATAGTTTTACAAATGAAATATCTTTATCAGATATTTTATGAATATTTTATATATTCAGTCCATGGTCCAACACGAGAAACATACAGATTTACAATTTGTTCAAATTATATTTACAAATGATCATGAGACTTATGATGATGTTCCTAAAGGATTTTCAGAAAATGCTACTTCAATCAGAAAGACACTAGTTTTCATGGAATTCTTCTGGACTCAAGAGAGGAGTCAGGATAGATCCCATCAGTTCTAGCCCATTCCTAAAATGAAAGATTAGAATGTTTTCAAGGGAATTTTAGCGTACTTCAGATGTTACTACAAACTACTCTCTGTGCTATTAAGGAAGACATTTACTATTCATTAGAAGTATAAATAATTGTTTGAGAGGTGATCTTAATAAGCAAAAACCAACATTTGGTTTTGTAATTCTTACTTATTAAAAGCAATATGTCGTATATTTGTCAAGCATATATAGTAGTTTGGAATAAAACTATGATTGTGACATGTTTTGGCTGTAGTATAAGGAAACGTTTTTAACTCAAATGATTTTCAAGAATCTGTTGGATAATTATTAGTTACTAATATTTAAAATTGGTAATATTATTTTGTGTAAATCAAGCTATGATTGCTTGTAGCAACTTAGCAAGGATGCTAAGCATTACAGTACACCTGAGCGTAGAGACAAACTACAATTTCTGGGAAGGAATCCTTGAGGATTTAATCGTACAATTATACAAACGCAATAGATGGTAGGAAACTTGTTGACTACTAACGTGATCTAAGATGTTTATCTACAACATGCTTGATCCTTAGGTAATGTGAGATGTCTTAGTTACATGCTTGATTTTTGAGGTTGCTTAGATTATAATAATATATTGAAATATCCATACTTTTTGTATTATATTATAGTTTATAATGTATAATTTAAAGTTGATATATATTTGCTAGTATAATTATACACATAATATGATGAAAATATGTCATCAGGTTGAGATTAACATTCTTATACGTGTGGTTGCCTCAGTTGTTTACATAGCAAACTAAGATGAAACATTATTTAGAAGCGAATAAATGTGATTTTATTCTCATGGAGATATATATATATATATATATATATATGTATATATGTATATATATAGGCAGAGCCAGGATCTCAAATTTAGGGGGGTCAAAAGAAAATTTTCATTTTTAAATTAATAAAAATCAATTTTCTAACTTAAAAAATAAGTTAGAAAAATCAAATTGAAATATCTATTATAATGGTATAAAAAATTAATGTATAAATATATAAGACATATATCATCTTAAAAAATATGTAAAGTATGTAGTTATTAAGTTCAAGGAAATATTGGTTCTATAATGAGAATGTAAAATAAAACTTTTTGTAAGAGTGTTAATATTTATAATTATCATGAATAAAAACTAAAAAATATAGTTTAAAAATTAGAAGACATGTATAACGATAAACATAAAATTATGATTAAATAATAAAAAATTGTGCTATATCATATATGAATCAAATTCCATATAAATTAGGTCTCTTAAAACAAGTAAATATATATAAATTAATATATATTAAATTATTGATTAACACACTTATAAAGTTTTTATTGGTTGAGGGAGGCCATGGCCCCTTTGGGCCTCCCTTTTTATTACGTCTTTGTATATATATCTATATGAATATGTTATCTTGATTGGGTCAAGATGAGGTTCATACTATTTAATTTTGAATGGAACTTTATGTTCTCCACTATCATGTTAACTTGATCAAGCTAGATATGAAACTTTAATTGGCGCTTAAAACTAGCGAGCTTTTTTAATGGTTCATGTAAGATGCTTTTGAGTGACTAAACTGGGATTTGTATAGTGAATCTTGTTGTTTGACATATGCATTCTTGGAAAAGAATGAAGTTCACAATAACAAATGATTCATACCATGTGTTCTTTGTGATCAATGCAGAAAATGAGTAATAATCCATGTTTCCTTATTGTGTAAGTTTCTTTAATGTTTTATAAATTCTCAAATTAATGTCCGTATTGAGCATTGAATTTACCTTGAAGTACAGAGTAATATTAACTGTTGTAGTATGTTATCTATGGCTTTGAATAATTTATCTTACGAAATATGTCTAAGTAGTTATTTTTGGGTCGAAGAGATATAAATTTAATGAAAAGATTTATCTTTTCTTACATCCAGCTAATGTATTCACTGGTTCACGAGTTGTATAATTTTTTTTTAAAGATTTGATACAACTGCGAATAAAAGGAGTTTGAAATGGTCAATTATAGATTTCTTAAGAGAAAGAGGGATTAATTATGCTTTGATTAATGAAATGAAATCAAATCTAGGATATATTGAACAATGTTTGGTCTCTTGTAAAGATTGACAATTGAGATCTAAAATTGTAAGTTTCAAAATATATCAATTGATAAATTAATTATTCATAGGTAACTATATGCAATTACCTATATGAATAGTCTACAAAAGTTTGTGTTTAGTGACTAAACTCTTCCATATCACTATCCATCTTGGGCGAATGGGAAATGTTGATTTTAACGCCATGACTGGCTAATACCGAAGACAATTGCTTGTAGTTTTTCAAAACAAAAGGCCTTGTGGCCTTTACACTTAAAATATATTCGAATAAAGAGCAAGGATTTAGTGTGTGCCCATATCAAGAACAATAGAGAAGTGAGACATTTCTCTTTAATTCGTGGAAGCCAACAAACACATAGTTACAGAGAGCACTATGAAGCTTCTTTAGCCGGGTAAAATAGAAGAAAAACAAGGTCAAGTTAGTGTAATTCCACCGCATTATTGGCATGCAAAATGTACTTAATAGTAGTGGAATAGAGATTAAATTGTCATTCTCTTTCAATCAAACAGAAACAAATTGATAGTTCAAACAATTCAAGCTTTAGTTGTAGCAGTTCTAGAAGCTCAGATGAGTACATTAGTTTATTGAAATAAATGTGCATCATGGTATACTTATGATAGGATGTTGACTTAAGCTCAAGAAATAATAAGTTAGATATACTACATTTGTATGTCCATCATTGTGGTGATATGAAGATTTTTCACTAGTTTGGGGATTCCATTCTAGCTTCACAAATCTCCTAAGATTTACACCATTAACTAGAGGGCTCTTAAATACCAATTCATTTCGAGCTTTATCATGCTTCAAGAATCACATGATCATATGACCTATAATGAAATAAATTAACAGAGTAGAAACCATGCATAAGAAGAAAGAGAGAAATTTATAGACATCCTTATTACAAAATGTTAATAACCAAGTTGATTTCTGCCTATTTATCAAACAAAGCATATATCAGGAAAAGGTGAAAGCAATTATGCCCCTAATTAGTCTTCTCTTGCTCTTCTATGAAAACCAATACTTCAACAGCTTACCTGGCCCAAAAAAAAAAAAAAAAAAAGATAAATTAATTAAGAGTATGTCAACAAGAAAAAAAAAAGGTAATTTAAAGTTACTCGTGATCTTTAAACTGTAGCACCATTAGAAATAAAAAAAAAAAAAAATCACTAAAAAGACCATTTAGATGTATGCCAAATTTACTCTATTGAATTTTAATTGTCCAACAAACTGATTCAAAATTGTTTCTCAAATTCTAGAAAGTGAATAATATCTAATGTAGTGTTTCAACAAAATACTTGGGAGGGGTCTTGTACCCTTTGATGCAAACATCAACCACTTATCCTTCAAGTCAAGTGCCATTCAACAAAATTCATAACATGCGGCAAATAGTTACACCTAGAAATGGATTAAAGTTAAAAGGCATCACATGATAGAAGAATGGAATACACAGTATGAGCTTGATTTTCCTTTTTCTTTTTATCTTTTATTCTTGTATAAATCAATTCACGATTTTATCAGTACTTAGATACACATGAGCATAAACCAAATCATATATCAAAGTTATCTTCTTCTTTAATAGTAGTTTGTAATAAAGATTACAAATGAACTAAAAAGGAAATCACGCATAGATTAGGAAGAATTATAGATTACCATCGGTGGTGCCGTAACTTTTGGATTTGGGTGAAACGAGGCTCTCCACACACACATCCACATAATGCTCATCGTCGCCATCAACACCCTCAGGAATGCCGACAAGTTGGAGATGCTTTAATTTTCCATTTTTTGGATCACAAAATGCTAATTGCTCAAAGTCTATATTCAACAATATTGTCTCATTGTCATTCAAACAACATAATGGCTCTAACAAGGAGAATGAAATCACTATTGGAATTTTTTTCCAAGATTGTTTTACTCCATATTCCTTCATAATCCAAAATTGGTTCTTATCCTCATTGTCATAAGTTAAGAAGCATAAGCAACCTTTCAAAATTCCAAGAGAATATATGCAATCTTTTTGTAGCATAATATTTGGTAGAGGTAAGATTTTGAACTTCTCCTCCACTAAATCAAATGCACCGATCACAGTTGTACCCTCAAGGGTAGTAAACACCCAATGAATAGCTCCATTCAAGGCAAATCCTTTCGAATAATAGTTATCCCTAAAATGAAGGTGATTCTGAACGATTGTCCAACAATCTGTTCTAAGAGAATAGACGTCGACCTTTTCCCCTGGATGACTAATATTCACAAACTTGTAGTCATCAATAGATTCAGCATAACCAAAACCAGTCAATAAAAGTGGGTCATAGTCGTCTAGAGACATATAATCCAGTATAAGCTTGCTTTCTCTAGTAGAAGGATTATACAATATCAAATCACTAGAATCATTTAAAATGCACAACAAACCATTACAAGAATGGATGCACATTAAATTATCAAATTTAGGGTTTGATTCCCTCTCAGGAAAATCAATCTCCACAGCCACAATATGATCATCATTTTTAGATACCGATTCAAGGTCTATAGTGTAAAGAGATGTATCTGAAACAATGAGGCTTTTTCTATTTGTTTGAGCTAGATGCAATTTAACAAATCGAGGATCGGTGATTAAAGCCAACCATGACTTGGATACACACCTGAATCGACATAGAGACTTTACTGGCAATCGCGAGAGTATTTCCATGATAAGCTCTGGCGGAAGAGTCGCAATCGGTAACCTTTTTTGTTGGACTTCCATTGTGTGACGATAATTAGTCAAGATCAGAGTAGATATGAGGGTGAAATTTTAGGGATTTTTTGTGGGCCACTATTTATTACAAACATCATGTAAGTAATAATAATTTGCTAAGAACGAAACTTGGTGATTTTTATGTAACGAAATAAATATCAATTCCAATAGAGATAATGAGGAAAGATTTCATAATTAGGCAAAATATTTAAAAAAAATCTGTTTTCAACCCAAACAAAAATATAATTTGTTTTTGACCCCTTTAAACAAATTATTTGCATTATGTGTCCCTCTTTTACCAAAATACCCTTAAGCTCGAGTGACCCTCAAATTACTCTCTTGCCATTAGCCTCAATTACCAAAATAACCCTAATGTGCCTCTTAGGGTTTTGTTTATTCTTTTTTCCCTCTCAAATGCCTTTTCTCTTTTTCCTTCATCCTTCTTCATTCATCCTTCTTTCTTGCAAGCAAAATCTTGAAGCTCTATTGTATTCTTTCTCTCCAACAAACTCATATTCTTTTCAATCAAAATCTTCAAGGTAAAAACTTTGAATTTAGGTTTTGGAGAAAAAGTTACCTTTTGAAGAAATTTGAAAGTATGTTGTTGTTTTTTTAATTTTTCCTTTGTGTTCAAATCACTTAATTAAGATTGTGTAGACTGATTATGGTTATGAGTCTAATTATACTGAGTGATTTAGTATAGAAACATGAAATTGTAGATTGAGATGTAATTTTTCTACAATAGGTGCAGTGACCATGACAAGATGTCATGTTGTCACAGTTGATCGTGACAAGATTCCATATTGTCATAGTCCCAGTTGCTATGAAAATCGTGACAAGTTGGCAATTTATCACAGTTAACTGTAACAAAATGTCATTTTGTCATGGTCAATATGGTGAAAATGTTAAAACTAATTTTTTTCAAGCGTTTTGTGAGTTTTGCTAACCATTTCAAATTAGCAAGTCTTGGCTTCTTACAAATCCCAATATATATATATATATATAATTTGTTTTCTTATCAACTTAACTTTTTAGAAGGATATTATCCAATTATATTAGGAAAACAAAGTTTGAAAATAACGATTTATCTTTACCAAATCCTAATCGGTTAAAAAAAAAAAAAGTTCAATTAGTTCAACCCAATTAGATCTAGGGAAAAAGAGACAGAGAGACGGACAGAGAGAGAAACTAGTTTACCTGCACATATACACATATTGCATTTGACACATATGCGTACTTGTATTTAGTTTTGGACTGACTAAACCACCTTGCCTGGCGAGTGACATATGTCACACACTCATGACACTGTAATAAGAAAGAATATTTCACATATGTAAACTTTCTAGACTAAATTTGGAACCATTGGAATCCTTATTGATATGGTAAACTATGTCATATAAACTCTGCCTAATGAGAGATCCTAAATCTAACAATCAACTATTAAGAAGTGAATTTGATAAGAGTCTTGGAATTACGAGTCGTAGGCTGGTTGACTTGGGTTGAATTACTTATTTTATTTAAATTAGGATTAGTGATATTATTTTCTATTTTATCTAATATAACTCTTTAGGTAATTCAGGATTTTTATTTTAATCGATGTATTTCCTTTTATTAATTAGGCTAATTACTTTTAGGGATTCTATTTCCTTAAGTTGTTTAGTTTATTTCCTTTTAGGATTTTATTTACTAAGGAATGTTTGTTTTCTCGGAAAATTTGAATGAATTAAGCTAATTATTTTTAGGGATTCTATGTCCTAAACCAATTAACTATTTCCTTCTAGGAATATCCTGCAAATAAGTCTAAAGAGAAGGATATGATGTACCTTATATCATTCAAGTGATTCAAAGAATATTTTCTTGTTTTGTTGATCATGTATCTCCATTGATGTCATCCTCAATTTTTCTCATGTTGAAAAATCATGCCTTTAATTGTCATTATAGACTTTGGTGTATTTACTTGATGGATTAGATAATAAGAATGATTTATGGTGTTTATTTACTCTAAAATCATTCCGTAATGAGAATAAAATTATGCATTCCACATGAATTTAGGGTCATGAAATGAGAATCTTATTCCTCTCACCTCACTTAGGAATCTCATTTTCATTCCCTTTTATAAGGTAGAAAGTCATTTATACCCTTCTTTTTAAAAAATAATAACAATAATAATAATAACATTGATAGACAATATATATTAAATCACGGCTGTTTATATATAAAAAAAAAAATGCTTACAATACTATTGTTAAAAAAGTTTATTTTTTATAACGAATTACATAACAAAAAGATGATAATACATCTTAAACATAATTTTGTATATTGTAATTAATCCATAATTTTAATCAAGAGCATTTTTGTAACTTGTAATTAATCCATTCCGATTTTAAAACAAAGTAAATAACTTAATGAGAATACTGATTATTCCGATTTTGGTTTCTATAGTTGAAATAAATAACTTATTCTTATTCCAATACATCATTCTAATTTCAAGTCATTCCAATTCTACATCATTATGATTCCTATTCTGATTCTTGTAGTAATGTTTTTACTCATTGGACTATGCAAACACATACACAAACTCAAATGAACAACAATCTTCCCCCTTTGGCAATTCTAGGACAAAAACATCCTTTACATAATTAACACAAAGAAACATTGACCTACATTACTTTCTAAACCATGACATTTCTCACTTGATATCCTTGCTGCTTTCATCACATCAAGACATCATGTAAGCAAAAAAGTAACACATAAATCATGCATAAATGATAAGAAACTAAAAATCAAGCATGCTAACAAGCTTAAGAACAATATTAGCATTTTTCTCATGAAGAATTCACATGAAATTTCATTGCTCTCCCTGCATCAACTCTTGCTGCATTGACTACTAAATGCAAAAATTCAAAAACTAACATACCATTCTAACATTCTACTACCATTTCCCCTCCTTTTATCTAAATTGACAAAGGTGAAAAAATTATTAGGTGGTGGCTAAGCCGTCTTCAACCACACAATTACTGCATGAACTTTCATAATTTTTTTTTTCCTGATTTTTCCATTCAAAACTTTTGGAATTAATTATTTTACTTTTTTACATGAGTTTTGGGAAAAAAATTATGTAAATAAAGTGGTTTTCAACTTGCATTAGAACGTTGTAAATAAATTTTCTCATAAAACTAAAAGTCCGAATTCAATAAGAATTCGAGTTTGGTAGTGCTTTCTAAACCATCTTAAACTCTAGATCTTTTCTACTATTAATAGTTGTTTCTCTCATATTTTGTACCATAACTTTATTGAAAAATCTTACTATTCTTTGAGAGCTTTGAGATAATTATTCTTTGAATCTAAATTTTTTTTGTTTATGAGCTTTCTTGCATCTAGGTTATCATAGTTTGTTCTGATCAAGCACACTATTTTTTTGTGCATGCATATTGTCATGTATGTGCATTCAAGCTTTGTCAATTTGATCATCTTGTAGCCTTGCTTTCTTGTGGTGTCAAGGAGTGAGGAGAGTTCATGTCGTTTGCGTGTAAGTTAAGGAGACCAATTCTAAGTTATAGTGGATCAAGAGGATAGAGAGAGTTAGCTTGGTTCATAAAGGACAAGATTAGACTTATAATGGTTAGGATAAGATAGGAGGGTTGGGTTTTATAGTGAATACTATTTGTAATCCATCTTTTACTAGTATATTGTTTTGTTCAAAAGTCGCTAAAGAGGGTTTTAAGCCCGTGGTTTTTACCTTTTGAAATTTTCCATGTTAAAATTATGTGTTAATTTTTTTTTTGTCCTTCTCTTTATTTTCTTTCTGTTGTTTATAAATTTTAAATCCATAAAAAAATACCACAACCTATTTACCCTCCCTCCATCTGTAGGTTATTATTTAGGGATAGGCTTAAACTCTCACAGTATATGTAGGGTATTACCTAGAAACAATGAAAAGTTTGTAATAACCAGTACAAAATGATTATTCTCAGGTATTTTTGAGATTAAAGACACAAGCAGGATTGCCCACATAATAGGAGTATAAGTTACTTAGGGATCACTTACGAAAGTTCCTATCTTTATCACTATAATTATATATAGATCAATTCTTGACTAACATAAGTTAATTGTACCTAAATAAATTTAAATTTTGAAATATATATATATATATATATATCTAGTTGAGATCCAGACTGTTGTTGGAATCTCCATCAACAGTGGAGATCTAATCAAGATATTTATCAGATGAAGATCCATCTTATCATATCATCGTTAACGTAGTTGGATATCTCATTGTAAATGATCTAGTTCATCATGAGATTGCACCAAGGAGTCACAATATGGTGATGGACTAGATCACCACGATTTGGGGTCACCAAATCGTTGATGATTTGGATTAGAACCAAATCATCGAACCAGATCACGACATATGATGTTGAACTAGATTGTCGACGATTTGGTTCTCTAGATTACAATCTGGCAAAGACCAAATCATCACAATCTAGTGACTAGATTATCGCCAATTTGGTGTCCAACTAGATCCATGATGCTCTAGTATGATTTTTAAATTATTTTTTTTGATAGTTTTATTTTTATTTTTGAAAGAGATGTGGAAGTAGTCAAACTAATAACCTAGAGGTGTGTGAATATGTTATATTGCACTTTTATGGGCTTATTCAAAGTTTCTACATAGCAGAAATATAAATAAAAAATAAAAATAAAAATAAAAATAAAGAAAGAGTAAAAGAGATAAACATGCGATTTTTACGTGGAAGTCTAATGTGAAATATCACGACACTAGAGAGCTCCTCTAGCTAGGCACTTTTGAATGAAACCGCACTATCCAAAGATGGATTACAAATTTTTTTCACAATCCAACATTGCCTAGAAATTTAATCCTTATCTAACTAATAACAATCATCCAATTGATCCAAATAATAATAATAATAATAATAATAATAATAGTCACTCAATCTCACTTTTCATGAGCTCAAAACCATTGGTCGCCGGTCTTCTGACTTCACTATGGTCACCTTGATCTTGCCTTCTTGACTAGTCACGTAACCTTGACGAATCCTCTCCACTTCTTCTCTCCAAGAGGCAAGGACATAGTCAATCTTAAATCAATCTTGATTGATGTACACATACAGACTTAACAAATGATATATGTACTCTTACATAGAATGTTAGATCAAAACACTCTATGTAAGCCTAAATGCATTGAATACCTAAACTCTAAAAATCTAAACTTAAAACAATAACTCTCATAAACAAGCTCTCACAAAATATGACATCAAAACACAAAGAGTTGTCATGAATCTAATGAACTAAGACCCCTATTTATACTATATTCTGTAAGAGTTAGAAACAAATTAAAACCCATGACAACCTAAGTTCCTAAATGAATTTAATATAACAAATCCAACAAGAAAATTTAATATCGAAAAGTTCTAATTGAACCCAAATATGAACCGTATTCAGCTAATAAGAATCATAAAGACTCTCATACATGAACTACTAGTCTTATAAGAAAAGGCTCTGAGAATCCTAAAGTGAATCAATTTCAAGTATATGATGATTCATGACACTCAGTGGACATACTACTTTCCAAAACCAAATTTTAAGTGTCTAAAACATTTTGGAATGAAAGGGAAATGAAAATATGAAAAATGGAATCAAAATGGAAGAAAATTACGGAAGCAAGACCTAAGCAACCAATTGAGCGTTCATCTAGCAATCATGGCAGTGACATCAACCTAGCAGTAACTCAACGATCAGTCCACTGATAACCTTATAACCTTGTTTGCTTTTATAGTTTTGGTCATAACTTCTTCATTCGATCTCTGTTTGACTCATAATTTTTTTCTATAGCTAATTAACGTCTATAGCTGCATTTTTTGTTTCTTTTTTGGTGAAGGAACCATTTTAAAAAAATAATCCAAAAAATGTCTAAAATATGCAAAAATACCCTTAGTAGTTGATTTAAAAAAATTGAACTTCTAAGCAAATTTATGCAAACAATTTTACAACGACACGAATGTGCTCTTATAAGTTCAAAACTATAAGCAAATACTCTTTAACATATAAAATACAAGTATAGTGCTATAAAAGCACATCAAACCAAGATTGATTATCATCATTGGAGTGCTTGCACCGTCGAGCCTTACTAACCAGTCTTGAACAATATTGTCTTGATTTTTGGCTCTTCAAATTTCTTAATAAGTCTTATAAAACTCACCCCAAAACCTTAAGAAACTAAGAAATATATATAAAAAACATTTTAACATAAAATAAGGCAACTATAAAATATGGACTTAGCAATTTTTTTTATTTAAATTACACTTAACCTTTACCGTCAATTTTTTATATGAACGATAGTAATATATTAAGATGGATGGTAGAGATTCGTCTATTATTATTATTATTATTATTATTCTTTATTTTTGAATTTTATTTTAATTAAGATCGTAATAATAATATCAAAATGACAAATTTACCCCTAGCTTTATTGAAAAAAGGCCCTAGGCAAAAACCATTGTTCCATGCCAAGTGCAAGCAAGGTGATGGTTTGAGAGTCGTTGATCGTCAGACTCACTCAGACATGGTTTCACAGAGAGTTCTCATGGTGGCAGAGAAGCCTAGCATTGCTCTGTCGATTGCCACTGTCCTCTCCCGTGGCCAAGTAAGCACTTCACTTCACTCCACTTCAATCTTTCTTTTGCTTATTACAACAATGTTTTCTCCGTTAGATAATTTACATACAAGCTCTGCAATTCCTCGTTGTAGATGTCTACTCGCAGGGGTAGTACGGACGTTCACGAGTTCGATGGCATGTTTCTTGGATCTCCTGCTCGTTTTAAAGTCACTTCTGTCACTGGACATGTTTTCAGGTCTTTCTTCTTCTCCCTCCCTATTTTGATTGGTGACTCATTTTGTTGCATATGTCTATACTTCACTCTATGTTATATTCATTGTAAAGTAATGTAGTTGCACGTATTTCCTCCTCGTACAGGTGGCTGTGTACCTCCCCTCCCCCCACATCCCCGCCACGCGTGATTTCTAGTTTTGTATGGATAGTTTTCACCCTTTATTGTGAGAGTATTTGTTTCTCGTTGAGGGGTAAAAATCCTACCATGTAATGATTAATCTCAACGGGTTTCAATAGACTTTTGACTCATTAGGTGTCAGCTTTCAGAATGAAGAAAAACTGTAATACATAAAAAGAATGACTCAATATTAAGCTTAATAAGTAGAGAAGATGACTAAATATTGAAGTTCTACTAAAAGTTATGTAATAGTATTAATGGGTGCTATGAGATCCCAAACCAGCAGACTATCTATGCTTGAACGAAAGATACTACCTATGTGTGGTTGCGTTTGTGGAGGAGCTGAACTGTTATGCACATTTTAGCTAGATTTATCTTGGATAGTGCTGTTAAAAATATATGTGGTTTTATTATTTTATTTTCTCTATGAGATTAGATTTTTTCCATTTAGAAAAATTAATAATTATGCAATCTATTTAGTTGTAAGTATGTGATAAATCTCCTTGATGTATTATAGATATGTCATCTAGCTATCATAATGTATCTCAACATGGTGCATGTTTCTTTGGTGATTTGGTGATGTGTTTATTTATCGAAGTGTCTTCAAATTAGTAACAATATTGTGCTAGATATAACTGTGGTTGTTGAAACATTAAAGAGATGGAGATGTTAATCTGATGTCGTTGTTATCTATTGTTTGTATCGACTTGTGATGCTGTTACATAACAGTGTAGAATGGAATTAAACTGTAATTTGTTTTTAGTCTTTGTTAAATTGATTATTGTGTTGATATTAGGAGCTTTTTCCTTCAAAGTAGTTTTCTTGAATTTTGGGGACTTAAACTAATACTATCTGAGACTTGAGATTGTTTTTATAGGTACCATGCCATGATGATGGAGAAATATAATAATATTGCGTGTTTGCTATTTTGTCTTTCCACCATTCAGTTGCAGTGAAACTATCAAAGATATACTTTGAAGATGTCTGATATGTATACTTATGATTGAGTGTCTGCATCTACTAGTTTAAAATTTTGATTGGTTATGTCTATCATGGCACCAGATTCAAATTTTGTTGCATTTTTGTATTTGTTATATGTTAACCTGCTTGGATTGATTTTTGATCCTTGTGGAAGACTCACCCATTTTTGTGAACTCGTTCATTTGGCGAATAGACAAGTGTTAAGCAATTTCACATTGGTCAAATGTAGAGCTTAAGGTGGCTATTTTGTATTCATTTTGCGTGTGCTTGCATTTCTATGCTCAACATAGAAGGAATACTACATGATTTGACTTCATATGTATCTGAACTAAATGAGATACATATTTAGTGAAGCCTTAGTGAATATCGGTCACATCTAAGTTGCACTGACAATGGCTTACTTTTTTGCATTCTTTTGAATAATGTATGCCAAAACTCTTCTTTGGCCAATGCAATATCTCTCTTGATAATATTAGTTTATATGGCCAATACTTGGCCCTGGTCCCTGCGGGACTCTGTGTTATTGTTACAAAATATAGGGTCAATGTTTGTGACCGTTCATCATTTACAATCATTGGCTGAATCTGTTGCTCAAGCCTAAACTCTAATAGCTTAAAACCACCACTCCTTTTGCAGAGACCATTCACCATTGTTTAAGTTGAAATGCTAATTTAATCCAGCAATATTCTTTGGACTTTGTATGCCCTAGCGCTAGTAAATTTTTAGTTAAGTTTCTCTTTTTATTGTTCATTTTTTGTTCTTTTTGCAAATGTAGTGTAGATTTTCCAGCAACATATCAAGATTGGAATGTCACTAATCCCCTGGATCTTTTTCAAGCACCAATTGTTAAGACAGAGTCGAACCCAAAGGTATAAGTTTTTTGCTGTTTCCTGTTAGCTTGTAGTTTCTTCTTCTTCTTTTTTAACACTTTTTTCCCTCTTTTGTTTGTAGAAGCTTTATAGTAGTTTGTTTAGCTAGTAAGGTCTCATGTTTTTCTCATCCAATAAGTCTTGAGTTCAAATCTTACTCACACAAGGTTTTAGAGAGATTTGGTTTACGTTTAATGTGATAAAATAGTATTAATTTTAAGTTCAACTATTATAATGGAGATGTCCTTGTCTCCCAAATACTTAAGTTCTTATAGTGTTAAAAGTTGATGCTTCGCATTGTTACGTGTACTTTGGGTGATTAAAACCTGCATATCTGAAACATTGTATTAAAAAATTATTTTCTTGAACAGGTTTGAACCTGCATCTGTGTGATTATCTATACATCATGTAGAGATTGTGACTTCTAGATCATGTTATTTTTAAAATAATAAAGTTGTGATGGTCTAAATTCCTAAATACATCCATTATAGCTGTTTATCTATGTATGTATCAGTTGTTTGTTGATATGCAAGCATCAGTCGCTTGTTTATGAGTTCTTCTCCTGTGCAACTAGGAAAAAGTGGTCGTAGTTCACTTGTATAACATATTGTGGTCTCTAGAACAGATTGTTGTCACTGCAAGTATTGCGTGTGACTCGATCTTTTGGAAAATATCTTTTTGGAGTAAGCCTGCAGTTGTGATTTGTTCAATAATTTTTTAATGTTAGTTCTTTTTTATCATAGATATTCTGATAACTTGTGTTGCTTTTTAGATTCATATTTGTAGGCATTTACATCAAGAAGCTCGGGGTTCTGATCATTTGGTATTATGGTTGGATTGTGATCGTGAAGGGGAAAATATATGTTTTGAAGGTAAGCTTTTACTTTATTTTTTGTTTATGGTAATTTTCTATGCTTGCGGTTCTTGATGCATTACAATCTTTTCACTTTGACAACAAATGTTTTAACGAGAAAACAATTGCCATAATGGAGTCTAGCATGTTGAGAGTGCCAGTGCTCTGTGACCAGAAAGATTTTGCAGTTGTTTTTGTATTCAAATAAAAATAAATAAATAAATAAAATAAAGTTTATCAGAAGAACAGAAAGTAAGTACAGGGGCTCTTGATATACAGGAGGTGAACCAGGGTATAGCAACCGCCAGAGCCTAGGGCCCAAAAGCTGAGTCTATGCCAGCCAAACAAAGATTCAGGATTCTACAAAATTCTGTTCCTATGTAGCACAGTGGATACAAGTATTAATATTGAATCCAATCTGTGACTTTTTCAAGAAATTGAAATCAAAGTCTATTTCTCAGCGTCTAGGCCCCAATTTCTTCTGAGTTGTTGGAGGGATGTGGCTGCAAAAATTTGAGCCCATTTTAACTGTACTTGAGTTACTAACTTTTGCATTTAGGCTACATTAGTTGCCTGTTTCTGTGTGTGTGTGTGTGTGTGTGTGAGAGAGAGAGAGAGAGAGAGAGAGAGAGAGAGAGAGAGAGAAGGTAAGAGTTACATGGAACTTCTGCAAGTATTTTTTCAGGACGCTGAGTTACATGATAATTAAATTACAATATTCTTGATGCACTGTCAGAGAGTAATTTCATGTGCATTTTTACTACATGAAGTTGTGGTTTAAGCTTTTCTCTCTCATGTTTGACTAAGCTTTGGCATTTCTTGGTAGGCTTTCTCTTAGTGTATGAACAGCTTTAGTTGCCTCTATTGTTTCAATATCTATTTACTCACTTTCGCAGTCATTGAGTGCACTGGCTTTCAACTAAATGAGGCTAGAAGAAGAATTCATCGTGCACGGTTTTCATCTGTTACTGAGAAAGACATTTCGAAGGCTATGGACAACCTTGTTGAACCTAACAGAGATGAGGCATTGGCTGTAGATGCTCGGCAGGAGATAGACTTAAAAGTTGGCGTTGCATTTACACGATTTCAAACTAGATATTTTCAGGGACGATATGGAAACCTTGACTCCAGAGTTATCTCGTTGGTTCTCTCCTCTCTTTTTTGTGGTGTTTACATTTTTAGTGCTTAATTGTGCTCTGTATGTGTATTTTAGTGATCTGCAGAATTATTACAGATTCTTAGTTTCTAATTAAGATTCTCTACCATGCAAGTTTTATATTTAACCAAGAGTTTTGACAAAATCTGAAATGGGAAGCTGTGTAAGATTGGATAAATTTGCATACTTAGGTTTCTCTTCTTGTACATTGGAGGATTAGTAAATAGCAGGAGAAACCAAGATCATCCGGGAGACATGGATTGATGCGAAGAACCTGTACCTACTAGATAAGTCAAAGAAAGGGAAAAAGTTGAGATATTTGATTGATGCCAGATGATAAGATCTGACTGGATAGCTGGAACCATCTGGATTGTCAACTGGCTTTTAAATCTAAAATCGCCCCTTTAACCTTTTGTGTCCATTATCTAGCTCAGCATTAGTCATTCAAACTGGGTGGTCTTTTTATGAGATAAAAGACACTGCCTCAATTTAGTTCCTCGAGAAGCAACCATTTAGATGCTTGTTTTGAGTATACTAATTTGCCTCATTGAATTTAGGGCTAAGGTTTCTGTATCAAAGCATTTCATCAATTTTGTTGTATTCTAGTCATATCCAATTATGAGTTTGGATTGCTTAGCTGTGGGAACTCCACTTAAGAAGAGCCAAGATCAGGATGTTCAATATTGCTTTTGGCTTACTTTTGCAGATATGGATATGCAGTTCTTTAAGATCTCATTTTAATGCTTTATCATTCCTTCAATTTCTTTATATATATATATATATATATTTCAAAAACTAAATTGCATTAAATTTTTATTTATCAATGTAGTAACATTATTTTAGAAACTGGTTGATCTAGTGTTTAACTGCCAGATTGTGAATTGGCTACTTTAATGAGTCAGTGCCTGACCTGAGTTATAGTACCAGTATGAGGCATGGATTGTATTCATTGTACATGTGCGGTGATTGCAAATAATTCACTCAAACAATTCAATTTGAGTTGATATCTAGAATTAGTCCACAGTTAATTTATAGATGTCAGCCTTGATGGACTTTGTGATTCATCAACTCTGCAAGAGATTTCTCAGTTTTTATTGATGCTTCTCCTCTTTTTGGTTTCTGACTTTCTATTTTATTATTACTATTATTATATTATTATTATTATTATTATTATTATTATTATTTTGGCTTATACGTTAAACCTTTATATTGTTTCACTTGCATACTAAAAGCTAATTATGTTATGCCTTCTGGTATTTTAATGATTTTATTGAGAGGTTTTCCAATGTTTCCGTGGTTTCCTATCCGTATTATGTGGAGTGAATTGTTTATACAATCTTGTTTCCTATTAAAAAAAAAAAAAGTATGATTTTAGTGGAGAGGGAACCATTCTTCTTTGCCAACTGTTTACTGACAATTCTGTTGCTATCTTAACAGGAATTGTCAGTAAACAGAGAGGGAGAGGGTGAGGGAGACGGAGAGGGCTTAGTAACTTCCTGAGGTGGAGAGGACTACCAACAGACAGAATCCAATGACATACCTAATTTAGCTACTTGTCAAGTCCAAAATAGCTTTCACGAAAGATGTTCTCAAATTTTTAAGCTTTAATTTGCCATTAAGCCATCTATTTCTCACATGGAAAGGAGGTTCATATTCACTATTTAAATGACGAGACACAGTTGAAGAAAATTCACTTTCAATCCAATTGAGTGCCAACCTTTCATTTTTAGAAAAAGAAATAAAAGAATTTATGAACTTCAATTTGCTGATTTTTCCAATCCACCACATTGAGGTAGAGATCAAGTTGTTTGGTTGGAGATTTAGAAATTTCTGATCGTAATGTAATTATTGCTTCTAGAGATCATTTCTGCCTCCATGGTCCATGTAATTCTGTGTGCTCGACTTATTTAGTTTAACAAAATTTATTTTTGGGATTTTGGTTTTTTACTTCTCTCTAAGGTTGATATATTGATCAATTATATTTTTTCTTGATCTTCCAATCAGGAATTACTTTTCGAATCGTTGTTTTTGGATTAATAACATGTATTGTCTAGTTTGTTAAGCTTTGATTTGATTTTTTCTATAAAATCTTTAGATTATTGTAATGTGTGTGATTGCCTTCCCTTTTCCCGTAAGCTGTAGCAACCTTTTGATCATTCTTAGAAGCTTCTTGTTTCAGCTATGGGCCATGTCAAACTCCTACCCTTGGATTTTGCGTACAGCGTTATTTGCAAATTACTTCTTTTAAGCCAGAGAAGTTTTGGTCCTTGCGGCCTTATATAATTCAGAATGGTTATGAGCTTCAGCTAGAATGGGAACGTCACAAGTTGTTTGACTTGGATGTGAGGCTTTCCCATACTTAAATTACCATCTTTTTATTTTCTTACCCTCACAACTCATTATATTTTATACTTCTATTTTTCAGGTTTCTATGATGTATCAGAAGTTGGTTATGCAGGACGGGATCTTACAAGTAACTGATATATCAGAAAAACAGGAAAGCAAAGGTCGTCCTCCTGGACTAAATACAGTGAATCTTCTAAAGGTCAGGAAAACACCATTGCCATTCTTCTTTTAGTGCCCATTTCACTTGAAATCCATGTTACTTGGAAGTATTTTAAGTTCATTTGTTGGACATGATGGACATGACATGACAAGGTTGTGATTATAAAATTAATGCTTGCATGCCTAATGGTTGGGTAAAAATAACAGATATGTTCAACAAAGAAAATTGAAACAATTCATAGATCAGTGGAAATTGTCTAGGATACTTATGTTGTGCCATTGCATGGATAATTTCTTGTAAATGAAGTATGTGTGTCAAAATTGTTGTGTGACTTATACTTTCTTTGCCTAGGACATATGAGAGAAATGGAAAATTAGATTTTTCAGATAGGCCCCATGTAGGAAATGAGAAGTTACGAGGAATTGGTAGCTATACTTGTTCTCATGCCTTAATTTTTTAAGGCGGCAACTGGAGGGTCTATAACAGCATAGTCACACTTTGCTTGTCATACTGAAGAAATTCAAAATACATCTGCTGCTTTCCTAGTAGATGAATCTTACGCCTTCATAAAGAGATGTTCCCTTATCTGATCTTCTAGTAGATGAATTTTATATGATTAACGGTTCTTCCCATGATCTTTCATGGGAGAGTGTGCATGCCTTCATAAAAAGATTTACCATGAAGCATGTGTTTGTCTCTAAGCTTCTGCTTCCACTCCCTAGAAATCAAATGTGCCTAACTAAAGGTAATTATAAATGAGGAACCTAACACCTTACAGAACCACGATAAGTAAGACATCCATAATGCTTATAGTTGTAATTTAAGGGCCTGTTTGGTTTCATTTTCATTTTTTGTTTTTCATTTTTGAAAACAAAAAATAGAGGAAAATGTGTTTGGTTACTTGTTTTTAAAAGCAAGGTTTTGGAAATGAAAATCATGTTTTTAAAAAGTTAAAGATGAAAGTAAAAAATGACTTTTTTTTTTTGTTTTCTATTATTTTCAAAAACCATTTTTATTTGTATGGTAAAACTTAAAAAAATAAAAACGCTCATTTCTATCAGTCACATCGTCATTTTTAAAAACAGTATTCATCCAAACACATTTTCAGTTTTCACCTATTTTTAAAAATGGTACTAAACAGCTTTTTATCATTTTTCGTTTTCGAAATGTATTTTAAAAAATGCTACCAAACCTAATATGATTTTTTAAAACATCATTTTCAAAATATGTTTTTCGTTTTTTAAAATTGAAAATATTTTTTGAAAACATCATTTTAAAAACGTATCCAAACGCACCCTAATCTTTTCAAGATTCAAATATCATTCATATTAACTTTATCACCTTGATAATTATTATTTCAAGTTTGCAGCTCTTAGATTGGTTAATGTGGCGGCGCTTTAGTGTTTGTAAATTTCTAAAGATATTTGAGCTAAATGAGATTTTGTCTGCACACACTTGGATGTTATGCTCTTATTGTTGCGTTATTCAAAATTGTTATGATAAAGTTTGTGGATGCGAAAGAAAGATAAAAGATGAAAAGTTATAAGAAACAATTGTGAGAGAGACTCTGAGTCGTAGACACTGCTCTCATCCCTTTCATCAAATTGCATGATTATTTTAAATATAATCGATATTTCTTCTCAACCTTCAGGATAGTCTTTCGATTTCAGGAGAAATTTAAATAATAGGGAGGAAGAATTTTCTTCTCTTATCTCTTTAATTGATAGTGTTCCTCTCAATATGAGATCAGAAGATAGGAAAGTTTGAAGTTGAATGGCAATGGATATTTTTCTTGCAAGTCTTTTTTGATTGGTTGATTCAAGAGGATTCTCATCCAAGGTTTGATCTTGCTAATTTTATTTGGAAGTTAAAGGTTCCGAATAAGGTCAAGTTCTTAATTTAGCTTATCGCTCATGGGAAATTAAATACTTATGATGTCCTCTAGAAAAGATTTCAGGAGAAATTTGAATGATAGGGAGATTGAAGAATTTTCTTCTTTTATCTCTTTAATTGATAGTGTTCCTCTCAATATAGGATCAGAAGATAGGAAGGTTTGAAGTTGAATGGCAATGAATATTTTTCTTGCAAGTCTTTTTTTGATTGGTTGATTTAAGAGCATTCTCATCCAAGGTTTGATCTTGCTAATTTTATTTGGAAGTTAAAGGTTCCGAATAAGGTCAAGTTCTTAATTTGGCTTATTGCTCATGGGAAATTAAATACTTGTGATGTCCTCCAGAAAAGATTTCCTAGTTTTTATCTTTTTCTCTCTTGGTGTGTCATGTGCAAGAGTTATGGAGAAAATCATGATCATCTTTTTCTTCATTGTCCTACGGCGGTTAATTTTTGGTGTAAGTTGTTTTCTTTAGCTGGATTGAAGTGGGGTGCTCTTGAATCTTTATTTTCCTTCTTTTTAGAAGATTTTAAAATTTTTGGTGGAGGAAAAAAAACAAGTATTCTTTGGTATTGTGGAGTTTTTATCATCCTATGGGTTATTTGGGAAGAATGAAATAAAAGAATTTTTGAAGATATTGAAGATGAGGAGAATTTTCTACTAGATAAAGCTTATTATTTGGCTTCTTTTTAGGCTTCTACTAGCGAAGACTTTAAAGATTGTTCTTTATTTTTCATTTTGTTAGACTAGAAGTTTGTTGTCCGTTGAGTGATTTTTCAATTTTAGTTTCTTGTTCTTGTGTTTGTTTCTTGTTTTGGTGGATTTCTAGTTCACGTTTGTATCTCATTTCTTTTTTATGAATTATAGCCTACAAGCATAAATAACACTTATTATAATATTCTTTCTAGGCCTAAAATGTATATATTTCCATCCACTTTAATACATAAGTTTTTGAACCTCGATTTCAACTTGTTATTGTAATGTGGTCATGTCAATATGAACTGAAAAACCTCAGCCAACTCAGACTGCCATCATGGAAACAGATATTTTGATGTTTTGGGATGTCTTCTTATTTGGGCAGTAAAAGATTCACAGTTTCATTTCATGGTTAATTAGTGTAAAATACTGCTGCTATCAATGATGGTTCCCAATAATTAAAGCTCAAATCAGCCACTCATACTTAGAAAACTCTACCTTGTCATTTGATTTTTTTTCTTTTTTTTTTCTAAAGCTTCATCTTCTTGTTAATATAAATCTTAAAGTCAGTATTAAAACTACAAGTTTTTATTTGTAAATATAATGTAAAGTTAACTTGAGTGTGTTGTCTAATTTCTTTCAGGTTGCTTCAAGTGCACTAGGGTTTGGACCTCATATGGCTATGCAATTGGCTGAACGCTTGTATACTCAAGGTTTTATCAGGTTTTGTTTTGTTTTCGGTTTTTCTTTCTTTCTATCATAATTTGTTTTTCACTTTGATTAATCTGCCTGGTCTTTTGCTTTATATATATATATATATATATGTACTCAAGGTTTTATCAGGTTTTGTTTTGTTTTCGGTTTTTTTTTTTTTTTTTTCCATCATAATTTGTTTTTCACTTTGATTAATCTGCCTGGTCCTTTGCTTTAAATATATATATATATTGTTAAAATGTTTTTGGTAGTTGCATCAGTATGAGTTGTGACCAAGTATGCATAGGTTTTATACATCTATTCTGAAGGCTAAATTTTGTCAGATTTCATCCAGTGCTGCTGTGTTGGGTGAATGAACAGTTTTGTTGTATGTGTGGGGAATTTGTCTAACGTGTCCTTTAATTTTTATGTGGTATATCATATAGTGTATGTTTCTTTACCTTGTCCATGTTCTCTTTGAGGGACAGAAATTTAAAATTGTTTTTGGAGGCAAACATTGTGGCTTCCTAGTTTTTAGTTGGTTTGTCTCACCAAACATATGTTTTGTGATTCTTTCCAAGGTTGAACTAGTGTTAACCTAACATCTATATGCATGGTTATTCTTTCCAAGGTTTTCATTTTTCTGTTTCCATTTTCACTTTTCCTGTTGAGCATTGAAGAGCCATGACATTGAAGACCATAAGGCATTACATGGATATATTTTCTTGTGCAAAATTTGTAGAACTTAATGAAAAATATTAAACAGAGTCAGAGGTTTTACCTTGAAGCGATTGAACTGAAAATTTCTGCCCTCAAATCTGTTTCAATGCTTTTGTTGCATTTTACTATTTCTGCACTTAATTTGTTGTGCCTGTTTGACAAGCAACAATTATTCAACATTTGTAGGAAACATAGTTCCTAAAAGATTCACTCTTGACAACTTATGGTAATGTAGAATACAGTCAGCTTTGGGGTTTTGAAATAGTCTTTATCTTTCAAATAATTTTAACCTTCTTATTTCGTAACCACATTACCCACCTGTACCAGTTTTGTTTTGCTTACAAGAAATTGAAAGTAATTTTTTGAATCTACTGTGCGTTTTTAAAGTATCTGCAGAGTTTATTTGTAGTTTGGTAATATTAGATTATGCATCTAAATAGATATTTGAGGCTTCAGAATTGAGGTAATGCTCCTGCACATGAAAAAATATTGTCATTTGACTAATCTTCTTTTTCTTTAATATATCTTCCAACTTGAATTACCTTGTCCTTCTCTTGGGGTGGGGGTGTGCGGGGGGCATCAACTGTATATTATGTATATTAGCACCTGTTCTGATACCTGGATTTTTTTGTCACTTTTCTTTTGGCTTTGTAGAATATTATAATCACTAGTAAATACTTTATGCTGCTGTGTAGCTATCCACGTACAGAGAGTACAGCGTACCCTTCTTCATTTGACTTTAGAGGCACCCTTGGTGAACTGGCAAAAAATCCAGCTTGGTGTGATTACGTAGGGAGACTGCTTGCTGAAGGTTATCATAAACCACGGTCAGGAACCGATGCAGGTGACCATCCTCCAATTACTCCAATGCGTTCAGCAACAGAAGATATGTTAGGAAAAGATGCTTGGAGACTATACCAGTATGTCTGTCAACATTTTCTTGGTACTGTGTCTCCTGACTGCAAGTTTGTAAGGTAAAGGCTGCTTTTCCTGGTTGTGAAAGGCAAAATTTTTAGCCTTTTTGGTGTAACCGGAACAAGAATCTCATTTCTATACCTTCTTTGTCTTGTTTGCATGTTGTTCATTTACATGATTCCAGTTTACTTAGATATCACTCAACTCCAATCTGAGGTAGTCTTATTCCTCTACAGAAGGTGGTATTCATTTTAATATTTTATTTCCTATTGTCAATCAAACATCTAATCATGTTTTTAATCCTTCTCCTTCACGGTCACCTCCTGTGTTGAAACACCAAAGCACCTCATGCAACTCAGTTAAACAATTTCATCTCTATTTTCATGACTATCATACTCTTCTACATCCCTGAAGAAGAGGAAACAAATGACATCTTAATATCTTGCAATTTTCTCTTTTCTTTCTTATATATTGTTTTTGTCTTTTAAAGCTAATACCATTTGCATGATCTATAGGGTAGTCTACTCAAATCTTTTATGGTTCAATATCATACTTAATGTCTTGCAGTTTTTCTCTTTTCTTTCTTATATATTGTATTTGTCTTTTAAAGCTAATACCATTTGCATAATCTATAGGGTAGTCCACTCAAATCTTTTATGGTTCAATATCATACTTCCCAACTGAAAAACTGACCTGCAACTTTAGCTTTGAGACTTCTTTAATCGTGGGTTTTGATACCATAAATCCTCCCTCCGTATTATGTATAACACCATTCAATTTGGAACTTTTTTTTTTTTTTTTTTATATTGCTGGTCCACCGTTGTATCTTGTCCTAGTTTTTAATAACCTGTTGTTGTTTCTTGTTAAAAATAGGTAACGAATGGTGCTTATCCAAAACTATAACTACTGGCATCAAGTTAAATTTGCAAGTGCCTATTAAATTGATGTCTATGAATATTAAGTGTATATTGAAGCAAAGATAGCTGTTATTAAAGTTGATGATACAGTTTTGTTCAATTTCTTTATGGATTAAACCAAATGGGAAAGAGAATATTCCTTCCTCCATTATGATATTATATCAATCTAAACATGTTAAACGGATTGGAAACCCTCTAGCGCAAATGAAGGGAGTGGGAATCCCCTTCCATTGTGCCCATTCCTGGCAGAAGAACTGAGCCTGTACCGCTTTATTCTTACGGTGCTAGTGCATCCAGTGGTTTTTTATTATATTGTGATCATGTATGACCATAGTGAGATCTGACCTGCTGTATCCTTTTTTCCTTTCCATTGATTATTATACAGTGTAGTATCTCTGTTTTAGGCTGAAAATTTTTGCCCTACCATTTTTACCTTTACATTAAGAGTTCATGAAGAAGTCATCTAAAAGCCATGCCATTTATATGAGTAGTGTGAGAAAGAGTCATTTGTGGGTCTACTTATGCAGGCAAAACCATTTGGGTTTCCCTTTAGCAGTGATTGACTTAAGGACTTAATGTTTTTCTTCGTGCAGCAGAGTTGGGAGGCACTGGTAGCTGTTTAGTCTTTTATTTTGTTTCCCAGTTCAAGCTGGGAGCCTCCTTCTTTATTTCAGTCTGTTGGCCACGCCAACCATTCATCTAGAGTTGCCCTTTTTGTAATTCTTGGGCTATACGTTTTATTTTCTTTGAGGATTGTGGTTCTCCCTTTTGTTACCCTTAGTAACTCTTTTCTTCTTTAGACAAAGTTTAATTTCTGATTAAAAAAAACAGCACAGATATTGACTATTGGGAGATTGTTAACATTGCTCTATGTTGCCTGATACTATCTGTTACAGAATAATGATAAATACTGTGGTGGCCCATACAATTTTCAACCTTTTGTGCTCATCATCATCTCGTTCCATGTTCTGAGCATCGATGATATTTAGTGAGAGCATCATCTGTTTTCGTTATACATAGCAGCTAAAAAAAATTATTCTAACAAATATGAAATTATCTTAAGATGTTAGATGATATCATTGGATTCAGGAGGCTGATCTTGTCATCAGTACTGCATAACTTTTTAATTTAATTGTATTAGTTTCATTTGTTAGATGCCGTCTCATAAGTCCTTTTCATCTTTTCCTGAAACCCCAGGTATCATGATGTTAGTATAAAGGATTTAATATTGTTGAACTCCTCTTTGGTAGATTGTTTGTGAAGTAATCTAGAACTTCTTTGATAGATCCAGACGCTTACTGGGAAGTAGGTTGATTATTCTTTCTGTATGAAATAAATTATTAAAATTATGTTCTCTAGAATTTTAATAAGAAAAACCTCGTAATTCCCATTCCAAGGAAATCATGTTTATTAGGAATCAGAATCAAATATGTGAAATGTTGAGATGATAGGAAATTAGAGCAAGCTGTGACTCATATTAGACTATAAGGCCTGCTCATGACATCTATGATAAAGCCTACCGCTAATGCTTGATTCGTCTAATTCTTTTCTCCATTCTTATAAAATGAAATACAGTTTGGAATATGCAATATATTTGATATGAAACCTTACTTCATTTTTAACCATACAGTATTTTCTCCATCTGATGTCCATTTCAGGACAAAGGTAAAATTTTCAATGGGTGGAGAATCCTTCCATTGTACAGGGCAGTATGTTACAGTCCATGGATTTACATCTATTATGCCATGGTTGGCAATAAATGAGAAAAATCTTCCTCACTTTACTGAAGGAGAGAAAATAGAAGTTTCAAAAGTGGAGTTACATGAGGTAGTGTTTCAACTTCCTGACCTCATTTTGGTCACAATTTTGATATATTCAGTCTTCCAGTTAACTATAATTAATTGAGATGTTCATGATGCCATCTATGTGGTTTTAACGTGTTTTCTTCCTTGCTGGTCTAGAAGAAAGGTTTATGCCTCCACAAAGTGTTGGGAGATAACAAAAGAATAATCGGATATTATAGCAATATATTATTTTCTGTATTCAGTATGTCTATTTCTTAAAATCTACAGGGCATGACTGTACCTCCTGATTATCTTAGTGAGAGTGAGCTGATTTCACTAATGGAGAAGAATGGAATAGGCACAGATGCATCAATACCAGTTCATATTAACAACATCTGTGAACGCAACTATGTCCAGGTTTATAACTTGTTACTAGTAAACAGTGCACCCTCGTGTGACCTGTGGGATATTTATGGCATTCCCATAGAAAAATAATTAGCTGCTTTTGTTTTCTGTAATTCAGATATCCATTTTTCCTTGAATTTGCAGGTTCAAGCGGGAAGGAAGTTGGTTCCGACTACACTGGGTATCACACTTGTAAGAGGTTATCAGTGTATAGATCCAGATCTTTGTTTGCCAGATATCAGAAGTTTTATTGAGCAACAGATTAATCATGTTGCTAAGGGTCAGGCAGATCATTCCCGTGTTGTGCAGCATGTGCTTCAACAATTCAAGCAGAAGTTCGGCTATTTTGTTAAGCAGGTTAAATAAGCTTCTAGTTTCTACCATTTGGATTGTACATCCTTAAGCAGAATGCTGGTTTCCTTTTTCTATTCATAAAATTTTCTTTCCTATTAATATAATTTTTCAGGTGCAGTTATCTGCACTAATTTTTTCATGAGAACAACAATTGTACCAACGCAAATTCACTGAAATGTATTTTAGTTAGATTTGTACCAGTACAAATTGTTGTCTACACATAAATTATGTCCGCACAACCACACCTGATCACTGCTATACATATATGTATATTAAAACAACCAAAAAAAAAAAAAAAAAAAGAGAACCTTTATTAACTGCTTGTCACCATTCAGACATGTACTTAAGATCATATTAAATGACAACATATACTCTGCACTCTCTTTTGTGTGGACCATATGATATGTGACTTTAGCTTGAATCAAATTTGTCCTATGTGATGTGGTCCTTAGTTCTCATTACGTGTTATTTAAATGACTTATCATGTCCTAAGTTGGCTGTCTTTGATTTACCATGACTGCATTTTTTTTTTTTTTGAAATAACCATGACTGCATTTTAATCATTGTTTTTCCACAGGTTTTCAGCATTTCAACATTTTCAATTGGTCTGCACATGTTTTTTTTTTCCCTGACTTGGGGGATGGGAGAATCAAACTTAGGACCTTAGCTCTGCTAAAAGATATGGTTACCATACCAATTAGTCTATGCCTATGACCACTACACATAGTTGTTAAAATGTTCGAATACTACTGTTTTAACCATTACCATAGTTTAAGTTTTTGAGTCCAACAAGTATAGAAGGTTGTTTTAACCAAAAATGCTTGGGTTCAATACCCCACATGATAAGTTTGTATTTGTTGGTTGACTCCCCCCACAATTAAATTTGCATTTGTTATTTGTGATTATTCTGAATTTGTTTGTGTTTGAACTTGGGCCCTGTAACAAGTCCATGGATTTGCATAGGTAGAGTGTGTTAGGTAGCCTGAATGCTGTTGTTAAGGCCAGAATGTATGGCTGCATAATCAATAACTTGAAATGCAGAATTTAAGTCACGTATTACTTCACAGCATTTTATGTTGTTTCTTAGATTTGATTTGAATAAGCTAAGTTCTGTATGAAGCATTTTGTGGTCTGTGTCCCTCATTTCATTCTTAAACGTTTGAGTGCCTATCTAGTTTGCTTTAGGTATTCTGCTTGCTGCATACTGCATTGATCATCCTAAAGTGTAGGGCTTGCTTTTAATCATCCACTAAATGAAAGTGCAAAGTGAATTGTTAAACATGCGGTGGCATTCCTTTGTTACAATTTGGTTTGCTTTGTATTTGGTGCAGATTGATAACATGGATGCACTGTTTGAAGCACAATTTTCCCCGCTTTCTGACTCTGGACGTGCTCTTAGTAAATGTGGCAAATGCCTGCGGTATATGAAGTACATTTCCACCCAACCATCACGTCTATATTGTGGTACATGTGAGGAAGTTTATAATCTTCCTCAAAGGGGCACCATTAAGGTAAATATGATTTATTTGGATAAGTATTTGGTCCTTTTGTAAAGGCTATATGCGATAATTGAATATTTAACATTGTTAGAATACTGAAATACTATTATTGGACCATCTCTTATGAGTTTAAGCTTTTGAGCTTGTTAGTTTTTAGCATGATACATACACGTGATTCTATTCAAATTTGTTATGTTTGTGTTTGGGCTCGAGTCATGTGGCAATCCGTTGGTCTTGCACATGAGATGTGTTAAGAGTTCTTAAATACATTGTTTGAGTCATTTTCTATCAGCTTAATTTTTTAGTGTATTATTTACTAACAAACATGATATTGTCATCATTTGAAATGAGTCTTTCTCAAAAATTACTCGTTCATTTGGTCCAAGCTTGTCTTTGACTGCAATTGCAGAGTATTTATTATTTTCATATCATTAGAAAGGATATGCACTGTCTCTGTTTTCCTGCATGAATGGTTTGTATTTTTAGCTTTTCCTTCTTGATTTAACTCCTGCTGTATACATCTTCTAAATCTGGTTCCTGATGAAAGTTGAATGTTGTTATAAGAACCCATTTATCTACATGCATGTATAATTTATTTTACCAAAAACTAATGTTAAGATTGTCTTTGGATTTTATTTTGCAGTCCTTTAATGTGTTTAAATATATGATTTTTTAAAGTCATTTTTCTTTGTTGAATATGTTTGATTGAAAGAGGAAATGTATAAGGGGTTCAAGTATGGAAACTAAAAATACATCCTCTGAAATTCTTATTCTGCTAAGTAAAGTGGAAATGCGGTATTTTGATGGAAAACAATAAAAAATAAAAAATAAACAAACTGTCAACTTACATTAGCAAAATATAATTTTTTGGTGACATAGAATTCTCATCCAATATGTATAATCAGATTGTAAACAAATAGGTTTTATTGGTCCTAAGACTGCAGAATGCATTTGTGAAAAAGTCAAACTGTTGTTAATTTTTGGAGTTTCATTGCAACTTTTAATTCTCTCTCCAAGGATTTTATGACATCCGATGGATTTTCTGTCTCATGGTTAATTCCAGTTACAATTTAGTGGAATTGAACATTAGTTAATTTTTTTCCAGAGAGAAAGATGTGAAATTCAAAAGTGATTCTATAGTACACTTTCTAGAATTCGTGGCTGGCTGTTGAGAGTGCTCTACCATAATATCTGTGTTTATTGTTAGCTTCCACTGGCTAACAACAATCATTTCAACAGCTCACTGCTTTTTACTTACTATTATTGTTTATCCTCAGCTGTACAAGGAACTTACATGCCCATTGGACAACTTTGAGCTTTTGATTTTCTCCATGGCTGGCCCAGAAGGCAAGTCATTCCCTCTCTGCCCGTTCTGCTACAATAACCCTCCATTTGAAGGTATAGAAGCAGTTATTAGTACTAGTAATACCAGTAGTTCTGGTAAGTCTGGGAAGGGAGGAGCAGGCATGCCTTGCTTCCTCTGCCTACACCCCACATGCAGACATTCCGTGATAGCCCAAGGAGTCTGTGCTTGCCCAGAATGCAATGGGACGCTAGTTTTAGACCCTGTAAGCGCTCCCAAATGGAGACTTTATTGCAATATGTGCAACTGCCTCGTTTTCCTTCCTCAAGGTGCTCACAGAATCACCACTACTCGGGATCAGTGTCCTGAATGTGATTCTACAATCATAGAAGTGGACTTCAATAAGAAAACAACGCCTTTGAATGATGGAGCTACCTTGCACACGGGTTGCATTCTTTGCGACGAGTTGCTTCATTCACTTATAGAGGTAAAACATGGAAAATCATTTTTCAAACACATGGGTAGCCGAGGAAGAGGGAGAGGAGGCGGGAGAGGTGGACATAGGGCAAGAGGATGGGCTGCTGGGAAGAGGGTGGATCCTAAAATGAGTTTCCGGGATTTCTGAAAGGTACATACAACTGTTCTGTTTTCCATTTGAAACTTGCTATTTAATTCTATGTGGTGTTTTATAAAATTTTGTTGCTTAGGCAATTATAGTAGAGAAGAGAACAGAATGGAAAAAGAAAGTTGTGAACTTGGTGGAAAGTTTTAAGGATAAGTTTGATTTTAGAGGTGAATTAATTAATTCTATAACCAATTGATTGCGAGAAATTTTTGATAACTTCCCTTCAAGTTTGTTTAAAATACAAGTGGATGCCTCTAGGGTGATAGTTTGTTATAGCATGTTTTACTTGTTAACTCTATAGATCAAATTCTTATACTTTAACCCACCTAAAGATAAATTTTTGAAAATTGATACCAGTTGGGGACATGCATTCTGTGGTTGCCACTTACAATTGTAAGTATAGATTCACAATAATCACATCTTTTAAGTATATCGAATATACAATTAATTGTGTTAAATTGCACGTTTTTAGTATATAGTGTTTTTTAAATAGAGACAATTAGGTGCCACTTTGACAAGTGAAAATTAACAAAATTAACCTAAAATATGTGCTTAGCCATATACAATACTGTTAATATTTTTTAATCAAACTTGAAAATTTATTTCACCTTATAGCCGTATAATTAAATTACAAAAACTCCATTATCAGCAACTTTCAAGCTTCAACCTTTCTCTTCTTTTTTCCACCTCTTCATTGAAAGATTCTATCTTATTTGTCTCTCAAATGTCAATAAGGGTATTTTGATTCTTTAATCTTTCGAATGGTCAAAAACAAATATCTACAATTTTATGAGGTTAAATTTATAACTTTACCCTTTTGACAATTTAAACCCTAAGTTAGCGAAAAAACGAAAACGAAAACCTTAATTTTGGTTCAAAATTAAAAACATTAATCAGGGACTATTGATAAATTATTTATTGGTAATTATTTGGACCTACATTTGACAAAATATTTTCAGTTTTCACCACAATCAATATGACTATAAAAATAAAAGATTTTGAAATGCAAGTAAATTGATTTTTAGTAACTTGTAAAATTATCATCGTTTAATATATGGTAGACAAAGCCCATTAAATCAGTAATTTTATAGATTCAGTCATTATACCTTAAGGAAAAAAAAAAAAAGAAGTTAAAATTACTAGAATAGCATGGCAGGGACTTCTAACTCTTTTAATTATTATTGAATGTTGCATCAAGGTATATGATATTATTTGATATTATAGATCCTAATCCAACAAAAATTCTCTGGGGAAAATTTCCAAAACTTGTATTGCTATGGTGCAAGTATCTGAATGTTGGAATTTTGAAGGACGTTAATATCAAAGAAGCTTCTTAATCCATGATTAACTTAAAGCCTTTCCAACTAAGAAATGTGTACAACATTGTCTTTGGCCTTCTAAATTGCCTTTTTTTTTTTTTTTCTTTTTTAAGCTCATCATAAATGGACTTTTTTTATAACACTAAAATTAGCATGAGTTTTCGAACTAGCATTAAATTTTAAAATGAGGTTTTTTTGCACCATCTATGTTGACAAACAAAAATAATAGTTTGTGAACAAATGACTACAATGAACCATGGTTCACGTCTTTTGTTCGCAAAATATTGCTTGTGTTGTCAAACAATAGGTCGTGAACTCTAATTGTGTTGAAAATCTTATTTTTATGAAAATATTTATTTTAATTCTCATATTTTGACGATTTTTTTTCATTCTTAATTGGCAATGTATTTTTGAAAGTTATAGTCCTTCAAGTTTTTAAAACTCATCAATTTGGTTGCTTTAAATAAAACTTTAACAAAAATTTAAAAACCAAATTGACAAATTCGGGGACCCAATTCATGAATTTTGAAAATTTTAGATACCACTACTTTGAATAATACATTCGTAACTAAAAACAAGATAAATCACCAAAATATAGGGATTAAAATAAAGTTTTTCTTATTTTTATAGTTTAATATTAATTTGAAAACTCAAACCAATTTTAGCACTAAGTCCCAGAATATAGTCATAATAAATTTGCTATAATATGTTATCCACTAGAATATGATCACCTATAAATATATATATATATATATATATATATAGTTTATTCAATTTTTGCAATAATTGAGTGTAATTATATTATTAATTTTCTTTTTAAATTCCACACAGAGGTCAGATAGCCTTTGTTTTTTAATAGGACATAGCTAGCCTTTTTTAATAGGATACTGTAGATAGGAGATAGTTAGCCTTTTTTTTTTTTTTTAAATTATCATATCAAGTCAGAACACTATCGGATTTAATTGAGGTAGGATTCAGAAACACGGTCGGAATTTTTACTCTCAAAAGTGGGAGAGAGCTACCCATTGAGAATGATAAAATTACCTAAATATTAGTAGGAGACTGGGGATCAAACTCATAACCTGTATGCATAGGTAGGGGTGGCTATACCACTTGCTGGCGATAGTTAGCCTTTTCAAGTGTGTGTGTGCGCATATATGGATTGAAGATACTCTCTTACATAAAAATATATCATATTCATAACACTCCATGGCATTTTTCACGCATCTGATAAGAAAATATGAATGGGTTTTATATGTGACCCTAGACAGGAATGTAGGTCGGGCTAAATGATATTGATGTATGTACTTTTTAAAAATATAATTAAAACAAATAAACTCTCTGTAATAAAGCATCAAAGCTGAGGGCATGCTTTTGCTTCCACACCAAGTAATTGTCTTTAATTTGTTTCAAAGCGAGTTACACTGCTTTTAAGAAACTCCTAACAAAAACTTATTAAATTATCATTCTCCAAGTTCTACTTAACAAAAAGTTTATAGCCTCTTTAGCACCCCAACGCATCTCTATCCTAAAGAGTCAAGCCCACATTCTTTCTTATTACTTTTCCTACATCAAACTTGATAAAACATAGGAAAAATTTTATTTAGTTCCTAAATTTTTAGAAATTAATAATTTTATAATAAATTTAAAAATATCCAATTTTTTTAAATAGTTTTGTAAATATATCAATTTAATCCATTTGACCAGGATTTAACAGTTGAACATAACAGAAAATGTAAAAAAAAAAAAAATCATTTTTTTCTTGCTATTTAAATAAATAATTGATTTTCATTGTCTATCTTAAAAGATGGACAACAGAGAATAAAAGTAATTAAAAAATTTTAAAAGAAAAATCTCATGTTGTAATGATTTGGGTTCACCATATCTTTGATGATATAATTCATCAATAAATCGCAACAATCTAGTTCGAAACCAGATCGTCACAATATGATAATGGATGGGTCTCCATTTGGTAGAGATCCAAATATGGATCTTCACCATTAATGCAAACTCTGTCAACAGTAGAGATGTAATTTGGATTTCTACCAAATAAAGATTATTTTTGAAAAAAATTTAATTTTTAATTCATGTTTTTAATTTTAAATTTTTTATATATTTTATTTTATTTTCATAATTTTAGTATCTACCTTTCATCTCAATGATGAACCGTGAAAGTCTATTTTTTGTATTTTATTTTTTTTTTATCTATTTCTTATTGTCTTAATTTTATTTTAATTAACATTAAAATGTTCTATTGGACTAAAAAATTTACCACCATCTTCGTCTTTGATACGAGAAGGACTAAATTGATATATTTATAAATTTTGTGAAAGATCAAAGATTTTTGAATTCATAATTAAAATTTTATAATTTCTAAAATTATAGGAACTTAAATAAATTTTCCCCTAAAATATATTATACTCACATTTTTTTTTTTTGAAATATCATTATATTTACATTTTTAGTTAGTAATACTTATATACTACATAGTTGAAGTTTTTATCTACATTATTCTTAGGGTAATTTTTTGTCACCACAATAAATAAATATAAATGTAAATGTGATGCCTAAATTTGACAATCAATATGACAAGTGTTGGACTTTTACACAGACAAATGACAATATTTGTTTCAAAATTTCCCACCGAATCGTATTCAAATAGAAAAAATAAATAAATAAATGAGTGTTTCCCTAAATAATTATGCAAGCGAACCGATCCAACAAGTTATCATCAACTTTACATAGTTAAAATAATTATCAATACAATCTTATAATTAATCATATTTTTAAAAGATAAATGTTCGCTTTATTAATTAATATTTATAATGTTAACTTCAATATATATAATAAATCATCATACCAGATGGACTATATACATCGAGGGTCTAACAATCTTTTTGGAACTATAATATTGATAGGATAAAAAGTAATTATTAGATTGAAATTTAATGATCCATAGAAATTTAAAATTTTTTAAAAATAATAATAATAAAAAAAAACTTTAAAAATTTAAAAGGACAATTATGGAATTGTTCTCAAACATGAATTCAATAATGTGGTTATTCAAAAAAAAAAAATTGAGAATACCGAAATTGATTGTAACCATTCATGGTTGGTTCTTTTTTTTTTTTTTTTTTTGGGAGCAATTCATGGTTGGTTCTTGAAAGAGTTAAAATACTTAAAATAATTCATATAAACGTTCAAATCATTATATATATATATATATATATAAATTCTTCTTTGGTTTTCGAGATTCAAAGTAAGAAAAACATTTAAAAATGAAGGTGCAAGTGTATTTGGAAGATGCATGTTGATTCTAAACCCATTTTTTATGTTACTTTGAAATGATAGTTGTGATTGAAATCAATCTCAACTTGCAATAGAAGCCAACCAAGACATAAATATAATAATTAATATTGATAAAATAAATCATGATTTTGAAATAAAAATCTGACATATTTCCAAAAAAATAAAAATAAAAATCTGACAAATAACTGCCACAAATTTAAAACAAAAAAAAAAAAAAAAACAGTAAGCTGACCCTAATCATAAATCCCGATTCCCCAGGCTTTGATTGGAAGAGACTTTTCAAAAATTATATGATTATTAATTAAATAAACAAACAAATCTAGTTAAATTATTAATTTATTTGTAATGTGAATAAAACGAAGAAGGAAGCACGTGCATTGCATGTGGGCATCAATGATTGAGGCTCACGTTGGTTCCATTTTATTATGGGGGCCGACCACACTAGAATCTTTCGACTTTCAATTACAAATTTAAGCAACTTCCTTTTTTTTTTTTTTCTAGGGTAGATTCAATTTCTATCCCACATTAAAAAATATAAGTGATTTTAATCCAAAACAGAAAGTTGTAGATTATTCATTTTCGGTTCTATATGAAATTTTAATTATTTTTGGTTTGTTTTCGGTTGTAAAATGCTACATCTACATGATAATATTTCACATAAAAATATTGTAATATTAAATATACGTGGTAATTTATCAAATTATTAACATTATCCTTCAATTGGAGCCTTTAGATTGACTTTAATAATTACCCTTACTATCAATCTAAGGACTCTGAAAGATAAGATTAGTGGTTAGATAAGTAGTTAAACCCTAATAATTATCTCAAAATCTAAATATAGATTCTTAATTATATGATAAAGTTGGAAAATTTTCTTTATATAAACATTAAATGCCAATTTCTCTTGGTTATCTTCTTTCAAAAAAATTCCTCTTTGTTATCATGATACATAATAAGTGATCATCATTTCATGTTGGAGATTTTTATCTGCTATTATTCTGATTGCATTACCATTTTCAAATTAACCACCACTAAAAAAAATGTAAAGCATTCGGTGGTTGGATAATAAATCTCTCATAATCATACATTAAATTTATGGGTTCGAATCATTTTGTTTTTTTCTAATTCTAAATTTGTGGTTAAAAGAAAAAAGTGCAAAGAATTTTTTATTATTATTATCATTGTAATTCAAATCACAAGCTTAGACTTGGAAAAATATAGAGAAAAGAAACTTACAAATCAATACTTTAATTGCAATTTGGTATTTTCATAGTCAAATTTCACCTAGACAATAAAAATAAGTCAAACACAACACAACATGCATTATAGCTCGAACCTATATTGCATACAAAATAACAAAGATATCGAAATATATATATATATATATATGTATATTAAAGAAGAACAAATTAAAAAAAAAAAAATACAAGAAACCCAGTGTATTTATGTATAAAATATGCCTTTGAGCAGGAACAAGAGTGCTGCATGTTAAAGTATATATATATATATATATATATATATATATATATATATATGTGAAAGAGTTCTATTTTATTATTTGATTAAGTAAATAATTATAAAGTTAAAGTAAGGTTGGATTGAGATTATATAATCTAGTCATTTGTTAGCCCTCGGAGTTTATTTCCCCAAAATTAATAGTTTGTCTTATATTTTTGGAGATGTTGATATCTTTCAAAGTAAATTATTGAAATCTCTCAAACCAAAAAAAAACCTAATTTGTAGATTAAAATTAATTTTAATTTAAAAGAATAAATTAAACTCATCAAATAGTGAGAGAGGAACCATAATTAAATATGGTTGGATGATAAAAAAACAAAAAAAAAAACACTTATTAAATATGATAATATTTTATATTCTGAGTTATTGTATTTAATATTGCTAATTTAAAAATAAATAAATAAATAGAAAGGGAAGAGATTGTGGCCGGTGGAAAAAGTTAGTGACCACCTAATTTATATACATACATACATATATATATATATATATATATATACACACACACACTCATAGATATATAACCAGGTGTAGTGTACAATATTGACAGTGCATTTTTTTTTGGGGGGGGTAGTTGATGCAATGCATTGCATGTTCTTAATCTAAAGTAAACTCATAAAAAGACAAAAACTGGACCTCTTTAGAACTCACCATGTTTTTCTAATTAACCAAATCTTTGAGTATCTTTAACATAATGATTGTAATTAACTACCCTAGATACTATAGTTTGTTTATAAATATGGTAGGTACTACATTTTACCCTGCTAATTTTTGCTTTTGGTTTTTCTTCAAGGAAATGATGATTTCATGATGATGATATGAGTACAATGTTAATATCATCAAGTATTATTTTGATTTTGTTCTCTAGATGATGGTATTAGAATTAATTGTAGATTATGATATCATTTTGTAACAAGCGATGTGACAAGTATTTTGTATGGTAATATTAAGTCTCTGATTCAAATTTTGGTTTCAGTGGGTTTATTGAATGTGTGTCCTAGCAAATGACAAAGTTGTAATTAAGAAGAGAAAGCAGTGTGTGGCCCAATCTCAATGAGAGCAAACAGCCTCATGAAAGTGTGGTGGTGGTGTTGTTGTTTATTGGGCTCAAAACTTCTTCCCCCACAGAAAATTGTCTCGCCTCCATCTACTTGACTACAGAAGCAGTTCCTAAAAATTAAAAATTTACCAACTAAGTTGAGGTTAATTTAATAATAAAGTGGCTATAACTATGTTAATGTAATTGAGGATTTGAGTTTGATATTTTTTTTTTTAAAAAAATATCATTTGTAATTAAACAATTCTAATTAAGACATTCTTCAATTGAACGAGTGTTTCCTACCATCAAATCATATTAAGTTAAATATAATTTGTCATACATAGTGTTAGTTACCATCAAACCTAAAAACTTAACCTGATGGCAAATGATCCAACTATATTATTTAAGACTTGAGATTATAATACATTAACACACCTTTTCATATGTAATATAGACATATAACAGATGATAGATACATGTTAAACGCCCCTTACCGCATAACATGTGCAACAAGATGACAGATAAAGAGGGAAGAGAGAGTTTAAACTAGAGACTTTCAAGCTCTGATACCATGTTAGTTGCCAATAAACCCAAAGTTTAAACTAATAGGAAGTTGTCTAAATATAATATTTAAGACTTAATATTATAATACGTTTAAGTATTTTAATTTTGACTTCTGACCCAAAACTTTTTAGAATAATTTGTTATGTCTCTTGTTCTTAAAAAAAAAGGTAAGAATTATTTTTGTATTAAGTGTGAGTTTATTTTAATTTTTATTCTGCTCTAGATAGATAAATAAGAAAATTAAAAAATTAAAAAGGAGGAGACATACAGATGGGAAAGTGGAATAGAGAGATTTAAAATATAAATGCAGATCTGTCCGCATTGTCTGTCTCATCACATTACACCCGAACAGTTACTATGTTTCTAATTAAAAATGAAAATCTATGTGTAATTGTAATGTGATGATAATAATTAAAACATAAGAGACTAAAATGTAGTAAGTGTGTCCAGGCTTTTGCCTCTCCCTCTGTGCATTAATCATTGACGATTATCAGCTAATGACAAGAAAGCCATTGTGTCTTTGTCTAATTGTTTTTGTTTTGTGTTTTTGTGACACCACCTTCCCTTCGTCTTTCCCTAAATAAATTACAAGAGTGATGAAACAACAAAGAAACAGTGTATTACACAACAAAGTGGTTACTCTTTATATATATATATATATATATATACATATATATATAGTAAACATTGTTCATACATTCATCATCACGAGGCTCTCCTGATTTAAGACACTGAGATACAACCCGGATCTAAACTCCCAAAAGTGAAAGAGACAACCCACAAAACGTGGAAAAAGCACTCACAAACTAAAATAGATAGCTACAGTTCGAACCCTGAACCAAGCTCAAGAGGAGCAACATCCAAGGGGGTGGGTGCCATTACACCACACCACCGTATGCTTGAAAATGATTATTTATTCATTCTTTTTAGTTATAAACAATTACTTTTAAAAGACTCATTCATATCCACTCATAAATCATAACTCTAATCGTTAGTCATTCATATTAATGACAAGAATTTAAATCTCATGATACATATTCATCAATATATGTGATAAGTTTTTTATCCTTATTATAAGAATATACATCTTCAAATGTTGGTATATTTCTAAGTCATATAATATTTAATCTCGATAAATCCTAATCTTAATATGTCTAATAGAAATCTGATATTGGTTTTAGTTTATTATTATTATTATTATTATTATTATTATATATTGAAAGGCTTATTGAATCTCATCTTGTGAAGTTTTTTTTTTTATTAATTACTCATACATCACAAATACTAAATACCTTGAACATTGTCATGTATGATCTGAAACTAGAGTTCCTATAAATGTATGATTTGAAACTAAAGTTCCTATAAGTGCAAGAATAGACCCACATCACATAAAAAAAAATACTCTCAAATTAAGGGATCTAACGCAGATCAAACCATGCACCTGACTGAGATGAGCCAAACACCATGTACTGGATGCCACTGCAACACATAGTGATCTGCCCCATCTTGTGAAGTTGCACTTAGAAAACAAAACTTTATATCAAATAAAATAAAATTTTGAATATTCAATAAAATATATGATTATGTACATGTAAAATAAGGTTTTTATTAATGCATGCTTTACTGATACATATTAAGGACACAAAACTCCATAAATATCCATATTTATTTTTTAATAAATCAATGCATAATTATATTTTATAAGAATAGGCATAGCAATACCATCAACTAATATGGTTGGATGATAAAAAATACTTAGTCTGATGATATATTAGGTTTGAGCAGTGTTTCAGTAAGTGATATACATATATAACAAAAAAAAAAAGTAAATATAAAATTTTTACTAATTTTTTACAAATATTAAAAGAAGTACCTCAAGCATTTTTCTTATAATAATCATTTAACTATTACAGACAATGAAAATGCAGATATTATAAGGAAAAGAAAGGGAAATTTTGTGATTTTTTTTTTAAGAAAAAAATCCAAAAAAAAAAAAAGTAAAATAAGTTATTGTTAAAATTTCCATAAATTTTTTGGTTTTGCATGTTTCCTAATACCTTGAATGATAGAAAATGATAGAGTTATATTAACTTAATCTGTGACATAACCTTGCAACTTTAAAAATCTAACTGTCTATTTAATACTAAATTAAAAGGTTGAGGATTATTGAATTGTCATTTATCTATCAATAATTTCAACTCTTGAAATAAGATAAAATTAATAGTCGGATGTTAAAATTAAGAATTCAAGTTCTATTAACTTATTTACCTTAAGTGGTCAATGTATTTTTTCAAATAAGCGACAAGGTTCAACTTCTAATTTTCACCTTTGTCAATTAAATTACAAAACTCTCCCATATGCCCTAGGGTGAAAATGAGAGTCCTTTTTTTTTAATTAACATTTTAATATTGACACCTTACGAATTAAAAAGTTATCAAGACTTATCGTGATAAATCAACCATAATATGATCCGAATTATTAGTCTCATAACGAAAAATAATAGCTCTTACTAATAGGTAAACACTCCCACATACTTTTTATTTTAATAAAATAATGATGAAACTAAAATCATATTAACCGGTAAAAGAGATACTAATCCACTTAATGAAAAATCTCATTTGATCTCAAGAGAAGTCTCACTTAACCATTATCAAATTAAAAAAAAAAAAAAATTATATTATTGTATTGAACAAATATAGCTAATATATTAAATTTTAAAATAATTGAAAAGTGTGATAATTCAAAAATTGTTGAAAGTAGAGACATAAATTTTGGAAAAGAGAGGAAGCAGAGGAGACACGGAGTGGTTTGGCGTTGAAGGCGCGGCGTTCCCATTTGCGCTTGTACACCGTCTATTGCGCATATTTTTAGGCACATTTTTCTCTTTTCATTTTACCATACATTCTTCTATTAAAACAACGCTAACTAAACTACACTCACTTTATTTATTTTAGCAACAAATTCATTTATTTCAAAAAAAAAAATAAACAACAAATTCATTTTTAACTTAAATTAAAAAACAAAAAAAAAAATTTTTTTTTAAAAAAAAATTTTTCATCTTTCATGTCATACAAATGAAAAATTCATTTTGAGGTAAAACTATATTTTTTTTCTATTAAATATGTTGGGATCTCAATCTAATCTTTTGGATTCAAACCTCCTAGCAGCAAGATAAGTTGTTGATAATTTTTATAATTTTGATTTTAGGGGATTTTTTTTATATTTTTTTATAAGTTTTACTTGAAGGTTAATATTATAATAAAAGGTCAAAGAGACATACATCATTTTTAATTGGTTTATTTATCTTTATTGCTTCCTCTCCACTTTCCTCATTTTCCACACTCAAACCTTCTCTTTCATTTTGCCCTTTAGTTTTCCTATCTTGCTTGCTCGCACAAACACGCACTTGACTTACATTCCAAGAACTCTACAACATCACCATCATTGCATTTCCCCTTTTAAAGCTTGAGAAATATTTGGTATCTTGAGTGTTGAATTTGTGCTCTAATTGCAATCAAATGGAAAAAGTGAAGTTGTATGTGAATGAGGCAGCAGCAGCAGGAGGTGCATGGAGTTCATGCAATTATGCTGCAGAGCAACTTAACAATGGATTGTTCAATCCCAGTTGGGAGAATTCAATGGATCAGAGCGATCCCTTTGAGTCTGCTTTGAGCTCCATTGTGTCTTCCCCTGTAGCTGCCACTGCAGGTGGAGGAGAAGATAGTTTCATGATCAGAGAATTGATTGGAAGACTAGGAACCATTTGCAATTCTGGTGGTGCTGCTGGTGGTGATGTTTCGCCACAATCTTACTTGCAACAACACCTTCACAACAGCAACACTACTAGTACTACTAACAACTCTTGTTACACCACCCCAGTGAGTTCCCCACCAAAGCTCAATCTCTCAATCATGAGACCAACAACAACCAGTCATCCAAATTTGGACCCTGGATTTGCTGAGAGGGCTGCTACACTTTCCTGCTTTGGCACTACGACCTCCACTTTTGGTCTGCATCGAAACAGATCGAAAGTTTCCCTGAAACCCGGTGGATCTCAACATGGGAATTCTGATAACACCCCCCAAGAGAATCCTGATTCCAAAGAAGGGTCTTCAGTGTCTGATGCCAATCCAAGGAAAAGAAAATCAGTTCCAAGACCAAAAGTTAAAGACACCCCACCTTCTATAAATGAAGACAAGGTAAGTCTTTCAATCAAGTTTCGTTTTTTATTGCTCTTGACCAATTTAAATTCAATAGAATTTCTATTTTTTCTCAGGTGGTGACAGAAAATGAGGAATCTAATTCAAAGAGAAGCAAACAAGAAGAGAGTACTGGGAATGAAAATGATAGTGGCAAATCCAAGACTAATAATAATAATAATAATAATGATAATAATAATAAGGATAATTCAAAGGCAGCAGAACCACCAAAGGATTATATTCATGTTAGAGCCAGAAGGGGTCAAGCAACTGATAGCCATAGTCTTGCTGAAAGAGTAAGAACTCGTGTTAGAATCAATGTTTTCTTTTGTTATAATTCATTTTTATATATGTATGCCAAATTTATACTTTTTTTTTGTGTGTGTGTCTTCGATAAGGTTCGTAGAGAAAAGATCAGTGAAAGAATGAAGTTGCTTCAGGAACTGGTTCCTGGTTGTAATAAGGTGAGAAGAAGATGGTAAAATTAGGAGCTTTTTGAGATAGATCATGTGTTTTACTGGGATGGTAATTTAATTGGGGTTGAATGGTTTTGTTTCAGGTGACTGGTAAAGCAGTTATGCTTGATGAAATTATTAACTATGTACAATCATTGCAAAGGCAGGTTGAGGTAAAAAAAAAAGAATTTGGAACCAAATTCTAATTTGTTGTTAGTTGAAATCTGGACTTGTTTTTTGATGAATTATTTGTGTTATTTTTAACAGTTTTTGTCTATGAAACTGGCTGCTGTGAATCCAAGAATGGATTTGAATTTGGAAGCTCTTCTGTCAAAAGATGTAAGTTGGTCCATTTGCATTGTTCTGTTTTTTGATTCTACTATGTGACCAAATTATTGGAATCATGGTTTCAATTTGCATAAAAAAATGCAGATGTTTCAGTCTCGTGGCGCATTGCAAAATGCACTTTATCAGGTAGATTCCTCGGCACAAGCGTTTCCTTTCGGGTATCAGCCCCAGCCAGGTCTACCTCTAAATGGTAGCATACCGAATAATTCAGATAGCCAGTTTGCTATCAACCCACTAACTGCTGCTTTGCATCGAAACCAAAACGTGCAATTGCCTTCCAGTAACGGATATGGGGAGAACCCTACTCAGGTAATTCAGATGTCAACTTATCTGATTTGCCTAATCCAACTTATAGTATGTTTTGAGACCATTTTTTATTATCTCACTTGAAGCACTTTTAGTTATAGTTCAAGCATTTTGATGGCCTATTTTTGTGATGTCTTAAAACTAAATTTTGTAGGCTCCATCATTCTGGGAGGATGACCTCCAAAGCCTTGTTCAAATGGCGTTTAACCAAAATCATCAGTCTCAGAGCTTTCATGGTAAGCGAAATCTTGGTGTGAAATAAACGTTGGAGCTAACGATAATCTCCGGTTCGAAAAAAATTATGTTTAATCAAAGATATGGTTGTTGCAGGCTCAATGGCCACAGCTCAGATGAAAATTGAGCTTTAATTAGCCATAATCGACAAGTTTTAATTCGATTGAATAATTTGAAGCCTCCCCATGAGAGACACAAGGAAAGAGATAGAGATATAGGCTTCTGTATATATAGATATGTATTCAAGTGAATCACTAGCTCTAAGAAGAGAGCATTTCTCTTTTTTTGGTTATTATAGTCCCTTTATTGGGAAATTGTTTGTGCAACTCATGATTCTTTAGAAGATTCAACATTGTATAATCTTAGAACTAATTGCAACCAAACCAACAGTGATTGGTATATTCATAAACAAAAACAAACCCAACATTTAATGTTCTTAGTTTGGTAAGGAAAAGAATGTTTAATGCTTGAAAAGAGAGGATTCTTTTTCTTTTGTTACAATGTAAGCTTTTTTTTTTCAACCTTTGTGTATTATCTTACCATTAATTCAATTGAGACAGCTCATTATATTCTTGTTCTTTCTTTCCAATCGATTACTGCTGGATTTGAGTTGGTGTTTCATGACAGGAATTTGAATTTTTAACTAATCTAAATTTATGCCAGCTGTATAAATATTTAACATTGTATCTAAACATAAGCTCAAAGAATTTGATAAGGGTATTGTAGTGATCACGGTCATTTGTCCATGCGGCTTTGACCTTGCTCTCGAAAGAGTGGTGTGGAGGTGAGATGTTGTTATATCCTCCTTGAACCACAGGTCGAGGTGCGACAGAGACAGAGTGTTATCATATCCTCTTTAAACCATAAGTCTATAAGGTGGTATCCTTAGGATTTGAACCAGTAATCTTATAGTCCACAATGTGATATCATCAGAATTTAAATCAGTAACTTATGTTTTGGTTATAAATTTGATATCATTGGTTCAAATCCTAAATGAATTTTAATAAATATTCAAATCATCGATTCGTTATGTACAAGCTTGCAAGAAAAATAAAAAATAAAAACAATAAATAAATAAATAATTGACAAGGATGGGTTAACACTCGACACATTACATTGCTTTAAAAAAAAAGGAGGGTGGGGTCAGATAAGAAGAGGGTGATAAAATTGAAGGTTAAAAGGCGGAAATTAAGGGAGAAAATGAAAGTGTTGTTAATTGCAAACAGCTGTTAAAGTGGGGACAAGTTGAGTTACAAGTCCAACTGATGATTAAGAATGATTTTGGTGTTTTGAGCTGGAATCCAAAGTCATTGCACATATTTATTCCTGTACAGGATCATGTCAATCTATAGCATTTAAATTTTAATTTAATAAATAAAAAGCATCACCATCAAAAGAGCAGGTTGAGGTTGGCAGCAGTAGTGACTAGTGAAGTTGTGACTTGGCTGAGGAATATCACCAAGGGAAATCTTTTCAATCACATGTTCTTTTGCAAAATTATGAAATATATAAATGGTGAGCAAATGAGGATGGATAAGTGGAAAATTAAGTTAGTGGAGTTGAGTTATCAAAGGCTGTCCCATCCCATGTTCTTTGCAAACACCCAAGTCACCAACCACAGCAGTCCCCACTGTTGGTTGCTCTTTTTTCATTTTTTTTTTTCTATTTATTGGATAATTTATATTAATTTAAATATTTATTTGACTTAGAAAATAACTTCAATATTTATTTATCTATTCTACTCAATTCAACAGTGCAAATTTAAAAAAAAAAATCAAGTAGTTAACAATTTTTAGATTGAGTGGAAATATATATATATTTATGAGTGGAAATTTTTTACATATATATTTTAATTATCTTTCGTGAAATTTGATAAAAATTATTGAATTTTGATGTGATTTTTTATATGGATGATAATAAATTTGAAAAAAAAAATAAGTGTATGAACTATTTTCCCCATTTTTTTGGAATATAATTATTAAAAGTAAAGGAGAGTATTGAAAAATAGTTGACGAATCCGAAAAGTTTTTAAATTTTGCTTCAAACGTGTTGTCTAATTTTCTTATGATACACATAAAAAATTTATCAAATTGTATAAATTTCATAAACTTTTATTAAAGTTGTTTGTTATATTAAAATAAGAGGACAACTATTGAAAAAGATCTTTAAATATATATATATATAATAAAACTATTGTAAAAGTATAAAATGAAGAAATAACATAATTAGAACTGATATTTTAATAATGTGAATATGAAGAGCTTAGTACTATAATCAAGTCTAACTTTCATCACCTTATATATATATATATATATATATATATGTATTGACAAATTTTTTTTATGTTTATATTTAGTTGAATACAAAAGTTGACAAAGTTATGTTCAATGTCTCACAATTATTTTCATTATCTTCATCTTTGAAAAAAAAAGGGATATTTAAAGATAACTTCTAATCATTATAATCAGTTAAAAATTTTGACTAACATCCAACAATAACTTCTAATCATTACAATTAGTTTAAATTTTTGACTAACATCCAACAATTGTGATCTACCTTTAAAGTATTTACTATTCTCACCATTAAATAAGACATAAACAATTTGATGGATAATGAAATTGTAAATTAACTCATAATATTAATTACATTTAACTCAACTACTATTATTTATTTCCTTCGTATCTAAGTTTTTTTTGCTTCATTTAACCATTATTATAGTTTTTCATTATAATTTGTTTAAAAAACAAAAGTAAAATGATCAAACAAAAGATTACTTGAATTATTTATATAAACAACTTCAATAATAAGTTGTTTATATAGCTTAAGAGAGCATGGACTGAGGCAACTCTACTCATGCATACTTGAGTGCAATATTTGATGCTCACCAAGGCCATCCAATGCGGTGGCAGTTTTTCCCCACTGTTTGTGAGATGTTGATTTCCAGATGCACTACAACGTCTATCATTACTGATTCCAGTTGTATCCTAAGTTGGTTTAATTATTAAAAAAGAAAAAAAAAATACAGCTGAATTTTAAATTCTTGGTTTACTTAAACAGCTATAATCTTCTAGAGTTTAATTTGTGTACAGACAAGCAAATTTGATGAAATAAAATAATGTAAATATCAAATAAAACAAAATAAATTAAATACACAAAAGGAGAAGATTATATTGAGGAAGTGATTGTTGTATAGTGGTAAATCACAACCCACTCATATTGCCTTTAGAGGTCAGAAGTTATTGTGGGCATTTTTTCCATGTATGTTGTTAGCCTCCTTTCACCTTCAGGAAGTTAGTCCTAATATCATCCAGATGGTCCCAATAATTTAAAAATAAAAATAAAAGAAGAAGATATAATTAAAATTTTTAAAAATTGAGAAATTGAAATCAAAATAATTCATATAGTTTTCAAGTGATCCACCGTGACAGAAGATGCCAGCAAATTCAAAAATCAAGAGAAGCGTGAATGTTATGGCAATAGCATCATTGTTGCAAGTCTTTTCATGTCATGAAAATTAAATCAATTCGGTACCATGGATTGTGATGGTTTTCACCACATTAATTCACTTTCACTTTTATAATTATTAATTACAATCCTTCAATTATATATATATATATAGATATGTGTGTGTGTATGTGGATGAGTAGAGTGCAAAAAATGATACATTTTAGTATTCTTTCCCATGGGAAGAATACTTATCCTTATTAATTTATTTACAAGAAATCCACTATCTAATTTTTAATAAGATTTGATTAATATCTTAATTAAGAAATTTTAAAGAATATATCCATCCACATTATGATTAAAATTTAATGAATACACACCATAAATGACCAAATTTAAGAACGAAATTATTTTTTTCTTTCTGAGTTTTCTATCTTTCTCTATTTTAAAAAATAATTTAATCATATATATATATATATATATATATATATTGTTACACCAAAAATAAGAAAAAATCAAATAAAACAAAGACACATGGAACAATCATGAAGCCTTTGACTACTAACCCATTTGTAAAATTGAATGTTCTTTCTTTTTTAGGAGGGAGACCTCAACCTCTTCACAATTTAGATAGCTAAGGAGATAGACCTTAATTCATTGATCTATCCTTTAGTGTGTGTGTGTGTGTATACATATCTATATATATATATATATATATATATATTTCTTTATTTATTTGTTTATTTTGACAAGTCAACATAAAAATGGGAGGGGTAATTGGAATTTGGGAAGGTAATAATTCGGATATGGTTGTCTGGCAACCAATAAGATTGACTCTCTATTAATTTTCTACCAAAAAAAGTAGTTGATATCTTGTCTGTATTTTCGGTTCTCATTGATAATGAAGTCCTAGCAAACAAATATCACTAGATCTCATCATATCCTACCAGCGATCACACTTTTATTTCTTTCTTGGTCAAATTATATATATTCCAATTATCAATATTTCATTTTCTGTTTCTTTATTTATTTATTTATTTTTTTGTGAAAGATCATTTTATGTTTCTTATTATACACTTTCTTGTCACTTGACATTTGCTACGCAGGTGAATTTTGCTACCCTTGAAAAGCACTTTAACTTGTGTTACAAGTGAAAATCTCATTTTACCTAATTATAGTTGTTAAAATCAATGATTTTGCTGCAGGTAGAAGAATTGAAAAAAGGCCATGAATGTGTGCAAGAGAGAGACTGGTCATCCATGGCATGTGTTTGCTCATGTGGGATTTTTTATTTTTTATTTTTAATAATTAATGATGATTGGAAGGGGGTCCATTTACCAGGCTGTCATATTTTCTATCAAGAATGACACCTGCCTTTCTTCACTACTCTTTAATGATGTTTCTTTCTTTCACCTCAATCCCTTTTCTTGCTTTGATGTTACAAATCTTTTAACTTGTCCTAATAGGACATATTAATCAAACTAAATATGTCATTAATATACTTTAAGGAAATTAAAGTTGATTTGATCTAATATAATTCATGATCTTTAAAATAATTGATGAAGTTTTAAGAATTTGTTTGATTGTGTAGCATCTATAGTTTGAATACAAAAAGTAACTGTTTTCAGTTATGAGATTGTCTAAATCATTTTAATACTACATAGTCACTGAGAAGACAACAGATTAGGTCCAGATCGATCCGTTTCAAATGCAATCCGAAATTTTTTAAGATTGTCGTAAACTCAATCCCGTGCTTCAAACGAATTGCTACTTTTTACTCCAAACTCATCTCGAATAGATTGGATCCTCCCGAATTTAGATCGGATCAAACATTTTTATCAACCCTATTCTCAAGGCTTTATAGGTAAACATCCTGAATGAGAAGCATGTGGCAATGCACAATTGATGGCTTCCCACCTCACATAAAGGTTGATGCCTGAAATTATTTTATGTAGGTTTATCTTCAAACTCATATCCAAGCACGTACAGATGTCACATTCAAACCCATTTCCCTATTAAAAATTGTGGTGGCATGGCAGTTCCCAATTGGCTAATGAATGGCTAGGGTTTTTGCTTTCTAGGATCAGTAGTAAAATGGACCACAGGTAGGGATAGATTCATGTCACAGGAAGACAAGGCCACAAGCTTCCTGTTTTATGGTCTCAACTCAAAGGCATACATACATACATGATAGGCTCCTAAACCCGGAGAAAGAGGCTGTCAAACTGAGCACTTGTGGTCTGTCTGCTCCTGCCCAATAAGTCTCATAGACATACTGCTCTCATCCACTTGAACATTGCTTCCTATCTTCTTGACACCTAAACCAAACTATTTACTGACCTCTGCTTTACATATCTTTGTTAGGTCCCTTGTCTCTACATCTAGGGTCTACCATATACATTCCATTACTTCCCCATACTAAAACTCCTAATTCCTTTCCTCTGCTCATCATCCCAACTCACTTCCCAGTCCCTTATCATTGTCATCATTGTAATCTGCACTAACTTCAATTCTGCTTTTAGAGCATCTTGCAATTGCAACATATAATATAAGAATTCATGTTTGTTGCCAATAAGATAGTGGAAAGAATCAAATGTATTGCTTAATATTCAATGACAGGTTGCAGAATCAATCATGAAACAATATAATCATTCATCGAACTATTATTTTAACTGAATGAATCACGACTTGAATACAAAAAAGCACAATAAGAGAACCAACACGCTGGTCCTCACTATTGAACTAACACCCAGATGATCGGCAGGTAAACAAAAGAAAATATGTAATACAAATTTGGAGCTATATCACACTTGTTAGTATACATACACTAAACTTCAGTGCTTGTTTCGCTCTCCTATATATTGCACCGATCATACCCGGAGAACCATGAGGGTTCTGCGAGCCTTGATAACTCGGTCTCTTCTGTGTAAAACTGCTCAAACTCTGCTCTCCACTGCTCATCACCTGCACCATGAGGCTCCCCTACATCATATTTAGGCATATTGGAATCATCATAAGATGGCCGTGGAGCTTCCTTTGGCAAACAAGACGACTCTGATTGGGTCTTCTGAAGAGCACTAGTGTCAATTTTGAGTTTTTTCTTCAGTTGATCGATCTGTTTGTTAGCCTTTGCAGTGTCCTGTTCAGCTTGCATTGCTTGCTTCTGAACAGAAAGTATTGCTCATGAGAAAAATAATAAATGATTATGTATCACTAGAAATCAAGATTCAGTTGAACAACGTTGATATTATAATTTCCAAGCAACTTAAGACCTCTGTTTGAAGTTATATAGCCAAAATGTGAAAACATAATATGCTCAGTCAGAATCCCTATGGGCAAAAAAAAAAAATGACAGTCGACATTTCTAGACACGAGCAAAATCATTTACAATAACAAACAAGAATCTAAAGCCTGCAAGAACTACGCAACTTTTCAAGTAACAAACATGACAGTCGACATTTCTAGACACGAGCAAAATCGTTTGCAATAACAAACAAGAATCTAAAGACCGCAAGAACTACGCAACTTTTCAAGTAACAAACATGACAGTCGACATTTCTAGACACGAGCAAAATTGTTTACAATAACAAGCAAGAATCTAAAGATTGCAAGAACTATGCAACTTTTCAAATAACAAACATGGCAGTCGACATTTCTAGACACGAGCAAAATCATTTACAATAACAAACAGGAATCTAAAGACTGCAAGAACTACGCAACTTTTCAAGTAACAAACATGGTAGAACCAATGATCTAAAAGTAGCAAGGTGAGAAAACACACCTGAGCAACTGCGACAGCTTCTTCTGCTTCTTTGAGCCGTAGAAGTAATTCACCTGCAGCCTGTACAGCTTCAGCAGTATCCCGCAATTGGGCCTGAAGTCCTTTATTCTCATCTCTTAGATATCGCCTCTCTTTCTCGCGTTCTACTTTTAACTGCTGAAATTTCAGCAGCAAGAGAATTTATGAACTTAGATTCAGCACCCCTAACACCTGCTTTAGCTGCCGCTTTCTTAACATCATCTATTCCTTCGTGAATCTTTCTGTGCCTCGCTAGCAATTGAATATGCTTTTCCTCAAGATCAGCATACTGCTCAAGCATGCGCGCATGTCCCTCCATAGCCAGTTGGATAGCTTCCTTCAACTCTTCTGAACATTTCTTCTCAGCATCTAGTTCCTGTTTTCGCTTTTCAGCTAGCGACTTGCTAGCTTCAAGTTCTATTCTTAATTCATCTGCAAGAGAAATCCATTTGCTCTCCACCTCGGTCCAGTGTGTTCTCTCTTGTTCAAGTTTCTCCTCGGCACTTTCCTTGGTTGACTCGGGAATTGCACTAAGAGGTGGTGCCAAACTACGCTCACATGAATTAGTTAATTGCAAAAGCGAATTCCTTCTTCGAGCATATGATGATGAAGAGTCTATATAATATTGTAACTGGCTTCTTAAATCTTGAATCTCTTCCAACAACACTTCCCTTTCACCAAGATCACAGAAGTTCCGATAATGTTGCCAGTTGATCTTGAACTCTTTTCAACTCAATTTTTGTTCTCAAAACTTCAGGATGATTCTCATATTTTTCCTTCAAAAGCTGTAAATGCTATATAAGATAACATGCATTAAAGTACTGAAAGGTAATTTTGATAAACAAATAAATACCTTATGCTCATGCATGAGGGATGCTAACTCTTCTTCCATAAACTCCTCAGGCGGTAAAACACCATCCATGAGGCTCTCTAGACGCAGAATTTTATCCTCCCTGGTCTGCGATATTATAGCATTGCATTCCCTCTCATGCTTGTACTGTTGCACCTGTCACCAAATGCAAACTTGTTATAACAAACTTGAAGCATAATGGCTACTGTTGTCTGTACGTTAAGACTGTAAAAGGAGTAGAAGCTTTACCAAACGGTTAAGGTGTTTTATTTCAGAAGCTTGCTTGGCACAGAACTCCTCCACTGCCATTTCTCTCCTGATAGCTCCCGCCAAAACCTTCTCTACTGCCTGAGCAAGAAAGAAGAACTGACATGCTCAGTATGAACAGTCATGAGTAGTAAATTAATAAAATAAAATTCCAGCTCAAGCCATTATATTTACTTTGGGAACTTGCTTCTTGCATTTGTCAGCAGATTCCAAGTCCTCAACTGGTACTAATTGTAGGTTTGCACTGCTATTCTCCTCTTTGACATCCAACTGTGTTCTATTCTTGCAACTACTACATATGAATAACATTGGATCTTCAACTGGTATCTCATCACTTTGAGAAGTTTGGACACCCACATCAACCTTATGAATTGGCACAACTGCTTCGAAATCTGCAGGTCTGTATGAAAACCTGAACATTGAGTGCCTCAATGCTGAACTCTGGCGGTGGCTGCCAATAATTTCAAGGCCACGATGGAGGCTAGCTGCCAAATGTTCAGTTGTTGCACGAGTAGTCTTTTTTGCTTGAGTAGAAGCAGTTTCAGATAAGCTGCTTTTCATGGATCTACCAAGAGACATATGTACAGCTTCTGGGCCCAACATGCCGTCATCCTTAAGATCTTTCTGGGATGCAGTTAACATCGATGAGGTCCTCAAGCTTTTTCTGCTGTTACTGACTTTAGGTGAAACACTTGGAGTCGGAGATTTAAGAACTGGAATTACATCAGATGCATCTATGCTGAGACTAGAAGGAGACACACAATTCATCGGGCCTTTACTTATTGATTCCTCATCACCAATTAAAGAAATTTCTCCATTTTGATCCATTAGACACTGATTTTGCTCAGTACCATCAGAAACATCTGCAGTATTTGTAACTGGTTCAGCACAATCAGCAATCATAGTTTCATTTTCGTGGTCCTCAACTTGTTCAGATATTCCCTCTTCCATATTAACATCTGTATCGTCTGAACCTTGTTCTTCAATATGACCACTTTCAATATTCCCTGCTAGCTGCAGGTGTACCTGATCACAAAGCTTCTCAACAGCTTCCTCATCGATTTCCATTTCCTCATCACCATCGTCATCGATGCGTGGTAATGTCATTGGATGATGGAAACTATGTTTCAATATATTTAAACTTCTACGAGCCCAACTCGCAGAGTAATCTCCAGTTGACTCAGCCTGGCTGCTTCCATTTGCCTTCATTCGATGCAGTTCATCCTGTTAAATTACCCAGTCAGTCACCTTGAAACAATTAACTCCGTTGGTAAAACAAACCTTTTTTTATCATCAAGAACAGGAATATACCCTTAGCTGCCGTATCACTTCACGTAGGTAATTCACATCATCCTGCATTACTTCATTAACAACTGCTTTGTTCTTAATTGCCTTTGCACGCTGTGCAAATCTCAATGTACTGAAAGTTTCACTCTTGCAGCTGCATAATTAACTTGATTGAGCTTCCACAGACAAAAAAGGAAAGAGGGAAAAATGGAAGAAATGGTAGTTTCTCGGAAAACAGAATCTGCAGTATTACCTCTGTGATGGAGAAACTGCACAGATCATTGCTAATTTTGCATTGCCACCTAACGAATCCTGCAATAAAAATGTCAGCCTGGAGTCTCTGTAGGGAATATGTCTTTGCTTGCCTGTTTGGGCAACTTCAGCAAGAATGTTAATCAAATTCCTGTCAATCAATGATAAAGCTCAGTAAGCACAGGACAGAGGAATGTTCTTAAATGCTGCTGTTGACACATGCATAAGAAAAAAATTAAAGCAACAAGGAAGAAGCAGAAAATCCTTTCATGGTGCAGCACCATTTATAATTGATGATGAAACAACCACAACAGGCAGAAATTTTAGCAAATGGCCTACCAAAACACTAGACAGTTAGTCACTTAGTAATCTGCATGCAAGTTTCTCCCTCAAATTAATTCTCATCACAGCACACTACTCCTTTTATTCAAAATTATTATCAGTTCTACACATTTTTCATATCAATATGGCTTTTGAATTCTATATAGCATGTGTGATTTTCAATATGAATAGAGTATTTGAAGAGAGAGCTATAACAAAATTTCTTCATTAAAAGCCTCACAATTTGATCTTCATCGATCAATGGCCTTAGAACACAAAATAACCACCGATCTAAGTTACCGTGTGTGATTTCAACAAATCACAAATTCTTATTGAAAAACTGTTCAATATGTTGTTCTATCCTCTAATTGCTAATGTTGTTAACACTTTTATCCTTTCATGATCATTATTAACATATTCACATAATATGCCCTCTAGATAGTTTTAGCAAACAACAGAGTAGTTTTTTTATGAAAAATAAAAGGGTCTATACCTATAGCAAGAGCAGTTTTTCTAAGCAGTACAAATTTCTTCAGTCTTTTTCTTTAAAAACCGCTCCTGTCATGAGTTTTCTTTTTCTTAATTTTATTGTAAGAATTAAGTTGTGAATTGTGAGGAGTTCCTGTGGCATCTTCCAATCCCTATAGGCCTATACTGCTGCATTTCACATGTGAGCACTACTTCTTAATTTACTCTATACTAGAATTTTTATTATGGAGTGTTTTGTTAATTCTTCCAAAGCTTGTCTAATCAAATTATGTTTGAGTGAGGTTTTGTATAGTTCATTCGCAGAAACTTCTATAAAACTTCCATGATTGTATCAAGGCAGCAACAAATGAAAGCCTCACAAAGCACCTAAATGCACATTCAATACACTCCAAATTTTAAGGAGTACCTTGTAAACAACAGTAAAATAGTTAACCATTGCTAAAACTCTTATTGCAAACCTCATCAAATTCACATCATCACGGAAAATTACATACTAAAAAGGACATGGTAAACCATACCCAAGCTGTGACAGTGATCAATTAATATTCCCAGCTTCACACAAAAATATCAGTTTACTATAAAACTGTTTGAATTTTTGTATAAATGCCATGACAACTAGCTTAACCAAGACCAACTTTAACTTCTATAAACTTCCATGATTGTATTGAGGCGACAAATGAAAGCCTCACAAAGCGCCTAAATGCACATTCAATGCACTCCAAATAAGAAGTACCTTGTAAACAACAGTAAAATAATTAACCATAGCTAAAACTCTCATCGCAAACCTCATCAAATTCACATCATCACGGAAAATTACATACAAAAAAGGAAATGGTAAACCATACCCAAGCTGTGATAGTGATCGATTAATATTCCCAGCTTCACACAAAAACATCAGTTTACCATAAAACTCTTCGCATTTTTGCACAAATACCAAGACAACTAGCTTGACCAAGACCAACTTTAACTTCTATGAACTTCCATGATTGTATTAAGGCAACAAACGAAAGCCTCACAAAGCACCTAAATGCACTCCAAATTTTAAGGAGTACCTTATAAACAACAGTAAAATAATTAACCACTGCTAAAACTCTTATTGCAAACCTCATCAAATTCATATCATCACGGAAAATTACATACAAAAAAGGACATGGTAAACCATACCCAAGCTGTGACAGTGATCGATTAATATTCCCAGCTTCCTTCAAGCGTTCCCCTGCAGCACCAGTTAACTTCTGTCGTTCTGACCCAGCTAGATCGACAAGATTTATTCTACTCGTTTTAAACCTGCTCATACCATCTGCTTTACTCTGTATTTTACCACATTTTGCCATAGAATTCCTCCATTAGAAAAAGGAGAGGAAAAAACCTCATAAACAGCAAAGATATTCAAATTTAAATTTATAATATTAAATTTAATATAATAACTTCAAAATTTAAATGCTTTGCCAACATGTCAAATCGAAAGGCAAGTGACAGTTCAGACAAAGAATCTACTCATATTTAAATTGCAAGTCATTACCTTGCATCGTGATTCAACAATACAAGTGAAAACACTGTGCGAACGAGAACTTTCTGCATTTATACTAGTTGCACCAGTCCTCCTGTTTGACAATCCCTGCATAATTACATTCAGTAGTTGTGAATTTAATTTGTAAAAATTAAACAAATCAGACTCGCAAAATCTCAAATTCAGATATTGATGGGAGAGGGGAATGGTACAAGCAAATAATAAAATGTTTAACTACATCTATTCCCAGCACTAGTTGTAACTAGGAATATACAGGATAATTTAGTACCTAAAACTTTGGAACAGCCTGTGTGTTTACAAGCCAAAAATTCATATAAAATTTTCTAATTTCAGGCAGTCTCACTTAAATCAAAGCACTAAAAACCCACTACGCAATACGCATACACTCCATTCCATGACAAAACAGATTAACAAATCAAACCTTTATCAGAAGTTGTGTCACATCCTTCATCGTGTACACATACTCTTCCCTAAGATTTTCAACATAAACACCAGATTTGACGTCTTCTCTAATCTGAAAGGAGAACAAGAATAACAATCAAAGAAAGCCACAATTTTTAATTAGTTTTATTGTTAAAGCAGGTTAATGTTCCCGTTACCTGAAGGTTCCTTTGGCTCGGGTCCAACAAATCCGTGATTTGTTCATTGTAAATCTGCAAAATCGTATTAAAGAATCAAGACCAGTAACATTACAAATTTACAAAATCTAAAAAAAGAATAACTATCCTTCCAGTTATGCAACCTCAAGAAAAGAACAACGACATTGGTATTTCAGCTGCTCATCAGCATGCCTAATTTGCTCCTACAAACAGAAACCCAAAAAAGCTTAGATCACAACATACAATACACACATCAACAACCCTAAACTCTCGAAAAAAAAAAAAAGAATCATTCGTCACCTCATTTATGCGGGAAAAAAGCCGCTCAAGAACACGAGGAGTCAAGCCTTGTTGATCACCGGATAAATTCTCTTCCAGCAAAGCATTAGCTGGCCCCCACATCGTGTAAGTCTTCCCACTCCCAGTCTAATTAAATCAATTTTCAGCACAACAATTTCAAAAACTAATACCATCCACAACAACACATAACAAAAACACACAATTTGACAGCAAACAAAACTCAAGACATAAAAAAAAGTACCTGGCCATATGCAAAGACAGAACTATTAAATCCAGCCAAACAATTTTCCACAAGCGGCACTCCTATAAGCTGGAAAACATCAAGCTGCCATACACACACAAACCCAAATATCTAACAAGTTTCCATAACATCATATCACCAACTAACACATTATAGCAAATAATGAAGTCAATATATATATAGAACACTATAACCAAGCATTTCCATTAATTAAAATTAATTAATTAAAAAAAAAAAAAAAAAAGAGCTACAATGGAAATGCTTGGTGTTATATATATATATATATATGTATGTATGTATGTATGTACGTATGTATGTACCTGCGTTGAGTGAGTATCAGCAACGGAGTCGAAGGTAAAGGTGTGTCCATTCATTGAGACGGAATCAGCCGTAACTTTCATCTCTCCTTCTTCGTCTTCACCATTCAGTGGCCTCATTCGCACAATCACCTACAAAATCCACTAAAAGAAGCTAGTAATCGAAGATCTATAGTCAAACCGAAGAGAATTAACGAGAAATGGTGTGCAGGTAGGGTGAAGGAAGACCTTGACGCCGGAGTCGGAGACGGCGGCGGAGGGGGGAGCGTCGGAGGCGGCGAGCTTGCGCTTGAGCGGATTGGGAGGGCGGGGCGGGAGCGGACTCTTCATCTTGGAGGAGGGAGTGAGGGAGTTGTTGAGATCCGAGGGCGGAGGAGCGTTTTCCTTGGAGGATTTCTGCCGTCGGAGCGGAGGCTTCGATTTGGAAGGAGAGTCGTTGTGAGACTGAGTTTCTTTCAAGATTGCGTTGCGCTTCATCCTGTTGGTGGCCTAGAGAGAGAAAGCTACTGGCTTTTTAGTGAGAGAAGCAGGGTTAGGGCAAGGAAGCGAGACACAAGGAGGGAGGGTGGGGACAATGAAGAGAAATGAGAGAGAGCCGTTTGAGGTACAGAGAGAGAGAGAGTGTGTGCAAAATTTGAATTTTGGGGGAGAGAGAGGTTTTCAAAATGTGATTGGATCTGGTCCGTCTCACTCTACTCGGAGCGTTTTCATGGGGGTTTTTTCTTTCAAAGGATCATACGTGTTATACATCCAACGGCCCATTTTCAACCATTTGTAATCTGTTTGCCTCTTTGGCCCTTTCCAACGGTTTTTTTTTTTTAAAAAAAAAAAAAATTGCACTAGTTCCTCTAACTTTTATCATTAATTGCACATCGGTTATAACCATTTATTTATATAATTATCAACTAATGGTTGACCACTGTTAGTCAATCAATAGTAAGGATGAAAGCAGATCTTTTTATAGTATATACTGATGAAATATTAATTAAATTTGGATCCTCTTCTAATTTGAATTTTGGTTGATTACTATAATCTACTTATACATAAGTATTATAATCAATGAATGATTGACATATAATTATTTTTTACATTTATTTTTTCAATCATCAATCCTGTGCTTCTAAAATATCATGAAAAAACTTAGATTGGGAGAGGACTTGGATCCATATTAATTACCTAAAATTTAATAAAAAAAGGTAAATTTTATTGTATTCCCTAAAATTTTAAAAAATATCAATTTTTTAAAACTCTTTTAAAAATAGTTCTTTTCATATCTAATTTTTCTAAAACTCTTTTAAAATGTGCAAACTATCAGTTAATTGATGATTAATGGTGACCTTAAGTATTTTAAATTATAATTTAACAACTCAAATTCATGGATACTTTAGTAAATTCAATTTATAAATTCATTAGTTTATTATAATAATCCAATACCACTAACAATCATCAAAAATAAAAATATTTTTTTTATACATCATGTTAATGTTTATTGTTAGTTAACTGACAGTTTGGACTTTTTTGAAAAATTTTTGAAAAGTTAAAGATGCAAAAAAAAAAAAAAAAAAAAAAAAAAAAAAAAACTATTTTAAAAATAGTTTTGAAATCTGATATCTTTTAAAACCTCTTAGAGTAAAATAAAGTTTCTCCTAAAAATTTTGAAAAAAAAAATTGCAATCTAAAACCAAATCATGTATGTAAAAACTAGATCACGATCTCCATATTGCAATATGAAACAGTTCAAATTGCAACTCTTCCACTATCTAGACAACATGGATTAACTATGAAACAAAAAAAATTCTCAATTTTCACACGATATCAGTCAACGTAACTTAGATTCTTCTAGTGTTAGTTGAGTGGTCAAATGAAGTTATTAATAATTGAAACTTATTATAATATTGGAGCTTTATCTTAAAAATGTGGGCCTTGGTTAGATTTAAAAACAATATGAATCAACCATAAAATAAGAAAAATATCAATTTCCACACGATGTCGATTAGCATAACTTAGCATCTTTTGGTGTTAGTTGAGAGGTTAGATTAAGTATTTAATTCTCGAAACTTGCTAGAATATTGGAGTTATATCTTAAAAAAATGGATCTCAATTATGTTAAAAAACAGACAATATGAATCAATCATAAAAGAAAAAAAAAAAATTATTAGCTTCCACACAATGTCGATCAGCATAACTTAACGTCTTTGGTGTTAGTTAAGGGATCAAATAAAGTGTTTAATACTCAAACCATACTAGAATATTGGAGCTCTATCTTAAAAAAATGGATCTCAATTAGATTTTAAAGCACACAACATGAAACAACCATAAATTAAAAAAAAAAAAAAAAAACACCCTAGTTTTTATATGATGTCTATCATGTCAAACAGTGTGATTGAGCATCTTTTGTAGTTACTTAAAAGGTCAAACGAAGTTTATAATACTTTAAACTTGCTCGAATATTGGACCTACATATTGAAAAAAATAGATCTCAGTTAGATTTAAAAACAAACATCATGAATCAAGCATAAAATAAGAAAATTTTGAGTTTTCACATGATGTGGATTATGTCGATCAATATAACTTAACGTCTTTTGGTGTTAATTGAAGGGTCAAATGAAGTTTCTAATAGTTGAATTGAAACATACTTGAATATTGGAGATTTGTCTAAAAAATTGGATCTTAATTAGATTTAAAAATAAACAATATGAATCAATCATAAAATAAGAAAAATCTCACTTTTCACACAATATCAGTCAATATAAGTTAGTATTTTTTTGTGTTAGTTGAGGGATCAATGAAATCTTTAATACTCGAAACTTACTAGAATTTTGAAGCTTTATCTTAAAAAAGTGAATCTCAATTACATTTAAAAACAGACAACAATACATGAATTAACCATAAAAAATAAGAAAAATTTCAATTTTCACATGATATCATTCATGTCAGTTAGTGTAACTTAGCATCTTTTGGTATTACTTAAGGGATCATATGAAAATTTTAATACTCGAAACATGCTAAAATATTGGAGCTCTGACTTAAAAAAGTGGATTTCAATTAGATTTTAAACCACACAACATGAAACAACCATAAAATAATAATAATAAATAAAAACCTTATTTTTTACATGATATCAGTTAGCGTAACTAAGAGTTTTTTCGAGTTAGTTAAAGGGTCAAATGAAGTTTCTAATCCTTTAAACTTGCTAGAATATTGGAGTTGCAATTTGAAAAAGTTGATCTTAGTTAAATTTAAAATCAAACATCATGAATCAAACAAAAAATAAGAAAATTCTCAGTTTTCACAAGATATCGATTATGTCAGTCACTATAACTTAATGTCTGTTGATATTAGTTGAGGGGCTAAATAAAGCTTTTAATACTTAAAACTTACTAGACTATTAGAGCTCTAATTAGATTTAAAAACAGATAATATGAATCAACAATAAAATAAGAAAAATCTTAGTCTTCATACGATGTTGGTCAATATAAGTTAGCAAATTTTCGTGTTAATTGGAGGATCCAATGAAGTTTTTAATACTCAAAACTCGCTAGAATATTTAGAGCTCTATCTTAAAAATTTTGATCGAAATTAGATTTAAAAACAAACAATGTGAATCAACTATAAACTAATAAAAATCTAAGTTTTCACACAATGTCATTAAGCAAACTTAGTGTTTTTGGTGTTGGTTGAGTGGTCGGATGAAGTTTTTAACACCCAAACTTTCTAGAAATTGAAACTCTATCTTTGAAAAATGGATCTCAATTAGATATAAAAATAGACAACATGAATCAATCATAAATAAAAAAGATTTCAATTTCCTCATGATATCGTTCATGTCGGTCAATGTAACTTAGCATGTTTTGATGTTAGTTGAGGGATCAATAATGTTTTTAATACTCGAAACATGCTAGAATATTAGAGCTCTATCTTGAAAAAGTGGATCGCCATTAGATTTTAAAGCATACAACATGAAACAATAATAAAATAAGAAAAACCTCGTTTTTTACATGACGTCGGTCACATCAATTAGTGTAAATAAACGTATTTTAATTTAAAGTTAGTAAAGTTAGTTAAGGGGTCAAATGAAGTTTCTAATACTTTAAACTTGCTAGAATATTGGTGTAGATACTTGAAAAAGTAGATCTCAATTAGATTTAAAAATAAACATCATAAATCAAATATAAAATAAAAAAATTTTCAGTATTCACATGATATCGATCATGCCGGTCACTATAGCCAAATTGGGATTTTTGGTCTTATCATGATTTGCTTTCTCGACCATGAATTTATTATTTTCTTGTTTTTGATGTTTCAGGTATAACTCGAAAGCTCGAAGAGATCTCATTAATTCATCATTCTTGATCAAGTCGAAGTTCTTGCATTCGTTAATAGCAACTTTTGTTGAAACGTGTCGGGAAGAGATCTCAGGATCTTTTGAACAAGTTTATTTTCAGGTATTTTTTTCTCCTAAAGCAAAAGATTCATTAAAAAAAATCACACAGTTTAACAAAGAAATCAGCAAGCATTTCATCCTCGAACATTCTCAAATTTTCAAATCTTGTAGTAAGCATTAGAAGTTAGTATGCTTCACATCGCTAGTTCCCTCATGTGTTGTCTAAAAGATGTCCCATGCTTCATTGGTCAATTCACATGTGGAAATCAGTTTGAACCGATTCACATCCGTCTCATTGAAGATAGCATACAATGTTTTGCTATTGAAGTTTGCTAGAGAATCATCTTCAGTTGACCATGATGAGACCTCAAGTTTTGGAATTGTTTTTGGTTCGAGTTAGTGATGGTGGGATGTGTCCAACCGGTCAAAATAGATCTCTATGCTTTTTCATCTAGAGATTTGGTGAAAGTTGTCATTCGTGCCTTCGAATATAGATAGTTTGACCTATCAAGGAAAGGCGGTCATGTAATCGAAACATCTTTTGAAAAAGCAAACATACTAACAAAGAAAATAGATAAAAAAAGACTCTTAAAATCTCACTAACTAAAATTTAGTGACTCTACTCGGATACCAATTGAAAATTCCGTTTTTTAAGATATTACCAAATATTTAATTGATCCAAATTAATCAAACATTTCGTAATAGACAACTATCTGATGTTGCAACATGAAGTATGAAAGCCATGACAGAAAGTAAAAATAGACACAATAATGATTTGGTCCCTATCTACAGCCACGAGGCCACGGGACCACATCCAAATAATTAAATTGATTAGCAAAGTTTCAAAAATACAAACACCAATTGACTAACATAATTAAAGATTCTCTCTTTATAATTGCCACAATGTGTTGTATTTTCTTCACGAATCCAGTTTTGCAAGATTCCTTCAACTCTAATAATCTCTAACTTTTTAATTCCCTTATCAAAACCTTGAGATCTATCTTCTCTAAAAAAACTAACAGTTATTTCTTTTGAAGAACTTATATTGTTGAAGATATTTAAAAAGTTACACTCTTCCTAAGACTAAAAGTCCCTTCACACTCTTTCTAAGACCGAAAAACCCTAGAGGCAATTACTCTAAGTTCCACATACATAAAGCTCTCTAGTACATATTAGGTGCTCTCTTTCTACATACGTAACTCATGAAAACAAAGCGCTTTATAAAAGAACCGTCCTCACATCAATCTTTTTGAGATCTATACATTAAAAGCTAATTAGAGATAAAATGATATAAATTAGATCTGTTGCAACAATTCAGTTTCCTATTTGCAATAGATTCCAAAACCTAGACTCACAAACATCCAAATTCATTCCCTCAAACTAATTCGAAAATATTCAACTGCAAATTTGTGTTAAAGAAGAAGATCTATGCATAATTGACTCAGAAAAAGATCAAGATTATTTCAAAGAAAATTCCTAAAAAGTTCATTCTAAAATAATATCTTTTCCTAAATTGAAAATTTCATATTTAAAGTGATTTGAGAAAAATATATTTCCAAAACAAATACTCATGATTTTCTCACCAAAAATATTCAAATCATCCTCAGCAAGTGATCAAAAATATAAATAAGAAAAAATATTAAATTCAGATCAAAAACAGAAAAAGAATAAAATCAAAATTTTTCTTTATCCAGAATCGCACACTAATATGACATGCACCATATATCTGTTGCAACGAACACCCAACATGTTGCAACATAAACTCACTCTGTTGCAACATAAATCCCAAAACATAAACACTTGAGTTTACTAACAAATTGTCATATATAAAATGCCAACTCTTTAGCATTTACCATACGTAACTATGTATACAAAGAGATGATGTGTTCACGTAGAACTTATATGATAACACAAATGAATAATAATGATTTGGTATGAATTATCAACTAGCATTAATGCAACTAGTTCAAATCTTCGTGTGTAGTGAAATGTTTCGTAATTCATATCTATCAATTGAATTACTTAAAAAAATAATCTTTTTGTTTTTTGTTTTTTGAATTAATAAAAAAAAGAAAAATCTATTAGTTGAATTCTGATATCAAATTATAAATTAAGATAATAATTGTGATGTGAGCTTGAAATACCCGAACTAATTGTAAATAATTTTAAGATGTATTGGGAATGAGAAATTCAACAATCCTTATCGTTATTTATGTGAAATTGTTATCTAATAATAAGGCTTTGTTTGTATTCATGTGTCACGGATTTTGAACGGGGTGTGAGGAGCTGAGGCAATGAGCCGTGCCAAATCCATGTACTCTTTTGCCAAATCTATGTGCTCTTTTTTTTTTCTAATCTTATTATTATACATACTATAAATATATTACAAACTGTATAAGTTATAACTTATCAGATATTTGTAATTAGAGTCTCTAAGACATAATCTGAAATTGAAGTTTTCAAAAACAGGAAGAATGACTTACATCGCGTGGAAAAATTACCCTTAATTTAAGAATCTCAAATACAGATCAAACCATAAATTTGTGGCCCAAATGGGCTATAGTCTTCATGGGGTGGATGCCATCGGTAACACCAGCTATCTGCAAATCTATGAGCTCTTTTGTCACCATTGATTATTATTTGGAATTTGCTACAATAATTCCTAGCCGTAACCAATTACATAATTAGTAGGGTTATCTGATTGACTATGTTGACCGACTCTTGTATTACCCATTGTTTTGTGAACCATTGCGCACTTTAAAATTGGGCAAGCGAATATAAAGTCCAATAAATTTACTTATTACCTTTTTCTTGATTTTTTAATTTGTTCATTAATTATTGATGTTTTATTCTTTCAAACTCTCAATCAAGTGTTAACCTCTATAATTAAAATCTACTAGATCAATTAAGGGCGATAAAACTTGAACTCGTAAAGTTAAGATAGATGAAAAAGTATATAACTATTTATGATTATTATAGTAAATTGAATGATATATAAACGTTTGTATTAGGAATAAGTAGATGAAAAAAATGTACACTTTGAAAGAAAAATGTGTTTTTAATTTTTTTTTTTAATATAGCTTTTGATATATTTTTGAAACGTTTCTTTATAAGTATAAAGTTGAAACTTGGATCCCTATAACTAAAGTAAATGAAACTTCAACACGCACAATTAAGACAAATGGAAAATTATATAATTACTTATGATAATTGAAATAAATTGAATTACGTACAATCATTTATATTGAAAGTAAATAGATGTATATAATTTGAAAAGAATGTCTTTTTAATAGTTTTTTAATATACTTTGTGATATGTTTTTTAGAAGGTTGTTTCATGATTACCAAAGTTGGAAACAAAACAATGTTATTTTTAAGATATATGTTTTAACGAATAACTAGGTTTCTTTTGTGCACAACTATATTTTATCCATCATCGAAACAAAAGTGAAAATGGGGTGTCAAATGCGAAGAGGGGTATAGTGGGGAATAAAAGGAAATGGAAGTGGGATGGTTGGGAGTAAAACGTAGGTGTAGACACGTAGCAATGCATGCATGTGTGCAACAACGACAAGATACGCGCGTGTCACTCTCTCGACTCTCCACAATTTTAGCAATACGTCAACACCATCAATCAATCCATGACAAACCCGAGACGATAAGAATATCCCCATACATTCATTACTCATGACAGCGCAAAACAAAACAAAAACTTTCTTTCCCAAAAAACAAAAACGATCAAAAAAAAAAAAAAAAAAAAAACCCAAAACAAAACAGAAACACTTTCATTCCGTTGTCCATTTCTTTCATCCAAAAATGGTGAATAGAGGTAATGTTAAACATATTTTATGAATTTTGTATAAATTATTATCATATCGTAATTTTAAATTTTAAATATTATAAATAAATTATTTTTTATAGATTTAACTTAAATTTTTAGGTTTAATAATAACTAATATGATATTAAAATTTAGAAATTCATAATTCAAACTCTCTCCCAATCCTTTATTCAAAATTTCGGTTACAAATAATATATGATAAGAAGTATTTAATTTATATACGTCATTTATTTATATTACATATAAGGAGAAATATTAACGTATGATAACCTCGAATTTTAAATATTATAATTAGATTATTTTTTATTAACTTAAATTTTTATATATGATGGTAATTAACATAAATAATTTGTTTTCTTAATAATAAATTATAAATAATCATCATATTATATAAGTCATATATTATATATGAGTAACTGATTCTGTGCCAAACTTTTGTTGAAGATAAAAGAAAAAAGAATCCCGTCAGAAACTCACACTACAACTTTTGTCATTTTGTCATTGTTTTCTCGTAGCATACGCGGCACTGCAACGCCGTTGGTGCACACCCGACTCTCCCTCTATATGTATATATATACACACCATAAACTCCAAACAACAATCATCACCAAATTAATTATAAGCATCTATATACATCCATGGCTAAATCAAAGGCAGGTTTGTTGATGATATTGAGTCTGGCCATCTCCCTTTGCATGGTGGCATCGGTTTGCGGGCAGGTCATCGTGGGAGGGAGGACGGAGGTGGATGACGTGAAGAACAACAAGCAAGTGCAAGCGCTAGGGAGATTCTCGGTGGAGGAGTTCAACCGGATGCAAAGGCGTCTAGGAGGAGCCAACAATGTTTATGGGGACTTGGTGTTTTCAAAGGTGATAGAGGCACAAGAACAGGTGGTTGCTGGCACCAAGTATTATCTCAAGGTGGAGGTGACAACAAAGAGTGGGGAGACCAAGATATTCGATTCGGTTGTTGTTGACCAACCTTGGCGCCCCTACAAGGAATTGCTCAACTTTGCTCCTGCTAGTAACTAATATTCTAAATCTCTCTTAATTATCTATCTATGTACCTACCCGTACTACAGTGCTGGTGATGTTGTATTTGACTAGAGGGGTTTTTAGTTTTTTGGGTTTTTGATGGGATGGGTGTGTGATATTGTAAGCATGTTTACATGTTATATATAACACTATATATGAACACGTAATCTTTATGAATAAAAGGATTAAAGGAATGAATAATCTTTATATATGATAAACTAATTAATGCATGGTGACATAAGGGAGAGACCCCATCAATTTTATATGTAAGAAAATATTCTAGTTTTCATTGCTACTGATTTATTTTATTTTATATTATTGTTTTCTTCTTTAATTTGAGAGAAAGAAAAGCAGAAAAAGAGTGAAATATAGATTTAACGAATCTAGCATTTGGCATATGGTATTCTGGATTTTAGGATATTGTCAATGGATAGAGAGAAACGATCCCGCAAAGAGTGGCGATATTGACACCCCAAAATACTATATATATATATATATATATATTTGCATGTCTATCCTATTAATTTTTTTTTGAAAAATTAAAAGTTTGTAATCATGTCCTGTTAATTGTTAATATATTCTTTTCTTTTTTTAAATCTTCATCACCATTATCATCATGCCCATCGTTAAAATTCTCATTTTAAAAGAAATATTTTGAAAAATCTTTCTACGAAATTAACTAATTTTGAACGTATCTTGATTTCTTTTTTATTAGGTAAACCATTCTTTACTTTAACTTTTCATCCAAAATCATGAAATGATTAAAATACCCTTTCAAGATTCTATAAAATTCCTAACCCCTTATCAAGATTCTATAAAATTCCTAACATACCCTTTAAATTCATATAATGACCGAAATACCCTTTAATATATTAATTTTTATATATTAATAATAACAATATTAAATAAAAATAAAAATAAATAAAAATGAAACTTATTAATCATTCACAAACCCCCCCATTAGGCCCATCCACCATCATCAACAAACTCACAATCTGTCCTTATTGTGCTTACGATTACTTCTTGTCCACCACCATTAGATCTGCTCATTGTCAACCATCATCGATTTCTAGCAACTTCAAATGTTCATCTCTCATCCTTTCTCATCTCGTTTCTCTTTTTCTCTTTTTTCATTTTTTTTTCTATTGGGTTCCAGCAACTTGTAAACTTAGAATTTCTAGGTTTCCAACAACTTGGAAATTATGAGTTTTCAGGTTGATTTCTCCATTGACAATGACACTTCCTCAATTCACCGTCAAATCAAATACCATCGATTTGTTGTCAAACACATCAATCCCAAATCAAACCAAACCAACCAAACTCAGATGAACTTATGAACATTTGAAGTTTTATTATTATTATTATTATTATTATTATTTTTTAAGAAGAGTTGATGATGGTGGATAGATGGTTTGATGATGATAATGGTGGGTTTCTTGGTTCGATCGATTCTAGATGTTGTTTGAAGCTTTTTTTTTTTTTTTTTTACTAGTTGATGTTTCTTGTTGATGATGGTGTCTATTTTTTTATTTTTATTTTTTTGATTGATCAAACCCATATAGTTTAATTAATGTTGATGTTGATGATTACTTGAAGGTGGAGATCCAATCTCCGTCGTCCATTATTTTTTAAGTTGCATGAAATGGTATTTCTGTCCTGCTCTAGCAAAAGCTGTCAAAACAATGAAGAAAGGAGAGAAGGTATTATTAACAGCGAAGCCAAAATGTGAGTTTACATTTTGTCTGCGATTTTTTCTGCTGCTAACTAATTATAGTGTCAAAACACTACCAATTTGAAGGGTAGCATTTGGAGGTACTGCACCTTCATCACCCAATGCTGCTCTGCCATTCTCCCCAAAACCTTCTACAGAAAACAAAAGTTAATAGTGTTTTGACATTATGGTTAGTTAGCACTAGCAGCACAAAAAATTAAAAAAAAAAAATTGAGCATTTATAGCGAAATGGATTTCATTATTTTGCAAGGCAAAATTCTATGTGGCTAAATTCGTTCTATTAAGTCAAGCAGTGGTAGCACGTTCTATTTTCGTTATATATAATAATGTGTGACAAAGCCTGCAAGAATTAATTTTCATGACAAGAAAAGGTTATGATAATAGAAATGAATTGATATCATGATTAAAGATAGTATGTAATAACAAAATTCTTCATTCTACAAATTTGTCTCAAAGCATATATGAATCATTTTCATAAGTACGGAATTTATCAAATGAACCCTATAAACCCTAATGTTTAATTGAAATCAAATGAACCAATTTCATCTCAATTAAATTTAACTTTAATATACAGTTGCCTATCATAGTTGGCCAAAAATCACAACCGACAAATGAAAAGCAATCATCATCTACTCATCTCTTAAACAAGCTATGTTTAATTTCTTTTGCGGCGAAAAGCCTTCAATTACTTTTTATTTTGTTCGATCAATAATTTTTTCATCATCTATGGTCCTTGAGTATATTTCCAAGTGGTTCTAATTTGTATTATAAAAAAAAGAAAAAAAAAAACCTTAAATTCTGGTTTCCATTCGTTGAATTAGAATATTGAAAAAACTATGTGAGTTTGATCAAGTTTAAATAGAAAAAAATCTAATTAAATTATTGAAAAAGAAATGAGTTTGTCGAATTTAATCCAGGTGTTAAACGAGTTGCATGAGCTTAAAGAGAAATACTAATTAGAATGACTACTAATGTTATAGTTTTTGTATTTTAAAAAATATAGAAAGTGACTTACAAATTTTTAAAATCTTAAAATGGATATTGTAGTTGGCTAATTTCATAATTGCTGAGATAAGGGTTTGGCTCTATTATTAGCTCTTTGGGCACTAGCAACCTGCAAAAGAGTCAAAAGATGGATAAGTCACCTTGACACCAGCTTGTTGTCGGCTAAAAGCACTCTGATGTCAAATTTAGTAATGTAGTTCAAAGGCAAGCATAAAATAAAAAATACTAAAAGTGAAATGAATGAAAATAAATAATTAAGTGATGGATGAGATAAGAGGAGTAAGATGGTAGGCAAGGACTGCGATCACCGGATCTTTATAAAGTCTTAGTGGAGGATTTTGCAGAGTAACAGCATAGTAGTAGCTGGATATTTCTTCTCCTCACAACTTTGCTTCCTTTTTATAAAAAGGAAGTTGACCATTGTTGGACTATAACATCTCCCGAGATCAAGAATCAGATCCCTTGATCTCAACCCCGTATTACATGGTCAGATTTGATAGGGCATTACATTTAGACAAGCAGCTTCTAAACTTCTATTAGGCTGGATTTGATGGTAGCCCAATATTCGAGCTGATGTTTTGGACTCTATCTCTAACTCAATTATTGGGTCTATACCTTTATGATTTTAAAAACAAATATATGTAAGGGAGACAGTATGGCCGCGCGCAATTTAATCCAGTCCATACCTGTGTACGAAATATTTATGTACATGCCACTGACCCGCCATATCCCCCAAGTGTAGAAACAGCTAACAGTAGCAGCAGCTAATGAGTGTTTTGGGCCAGCCCATAAAAAGGGTCCTGAAAAGCTGGTTCAAAAATAAATACGGTCCTGAGAAACGTAAAGGATTCTGGAACCACCTACGTCAGTCAAACTGTAAAACTCTCTTGACAATCCAATCACCTCTCTTTCACTCTCCTATAAATTCCCCCTCGTCTGAATCGCCAAACCACAGCAATAAGACAATCAAATCACCTCTCTTTCACTCTCCTACAAATTCCCCATCGTTTGAATCGCCAAACCACAGCAATAACAACAAACTTCTCACCATCTGCATCGCGTTGCAATCTCGATCTTCTGCTGTTTCATTGTTCTCCTTGCATTGTTGTGAGCAATGGATGATGATATGGAGTTCCCAACTACAAGCAACATGGACGAAGAAGAAGACATGATGGAGGACATGCCTGCAGTCCTCAAAGTCGGTGAAGAGAAGGAGATTGGGAAGAATGGTCTCTGGAAGAAGCTTGTCAAGGAAGGTGAAGGCTGGGACACTCCTGATTCTGGTGATGACGTACTAGTGCATTACACTGGCACGTTGCTCGATGGAACCAAGCTTGACTCGAGCCATGATAGGGGCACACCGTTTTTTTTCAGTCTTGGTCATGGTAGGTACTTTCACTTTTTCACTTATTAGATATATCCTTTGGCGTTCGGTTATGGTGACTCCGAGAACAATCTATCATGGAAGTGGTTCTTGACTTTGTGGAAGAATGCAATTGATGGTATTGATTTGATGTTGTAGGAAACGTGATCAAGGGATGGGATGAAGGAATCAAAACCATGAAGAAAGGTGAGAATGCCATTTTCACCATTCCTCCTGAGCTGGCCTATGGGGAGTCTGGATCACCTCCAACAGTTCCTCCCAATGCAACTCTTCAGTTTGATTTGGAGTTGGTCTCTTGGACAAGTGCTAAGGACATATGCAAAGATGGGGGCATTTTTAAGAAAATACTTGTTGAAGGGGAGAAGTGGGATTATCCTAAAGATCTTGATGAAGTGTTTGGTAAAAATCATCCATCCCATTACTTTCTCTTGTTAATTCAATTAAACACTACATGTAGTTGGGAGTTCTTAAATTGTTTGTTCTTCTGTTGTTTTCGCTGCAGTTAGATATGAAGCTCGGCTGGAAGATGGTTCTCTAGTTTCCAAATCAGATGGAGTGGAATTTACTGTTGGAGATGGTATGTTCAATGTAGCAGTAAGCATTTTCTGTTGGTCTTTTTTCGTTGGACTTTGACAATCTATCGATGCATCGGCATAAAAAATATTAGAAAGATTCCCTATTACTTTTTTTTTTTTTTTTTAATCTTGATTTTTTATAATTCAGTGATACGTTAATATAAAAAATAATGAAATGATTCTCTATTAATGTTTTTTTTTTTTTTGGATTTTTGATCATTTAATGATATGTCAATATAAAACATAATTGAAGTATTTGCTCTTTTTTTTTTTTTTTCCCTTTTTGTTTTTTAGATATTTGATAATTTAGTTGTAATATCCCAAATCTTGATATCAGAAATCTAGAATGATAATCCGTAAAACTTAAATTTCACAATGTATTTTATTTATAAATAACATAAATCTCAATATCTCAATAAAATCTCAAACAACTCAAATCTACGATAATTTAAAATCAATGCTTGCATTTATGTTCTAACAAAATAAACAAACTTAATTACACCTTAAATTATAGCAAGATAATAGCCACGGTTCTAGAATCGAAATCCTTTACCAAGTAATACTAATAACTCGAAGTCGTCCCTCAATATAAATAAAACCTACTAATCTATAAAAATAGTAGAGACGAGAAATAAGTTGTTAACTTGGTAAATAAATTCAACATAATAGTAGAAAACTGTAAAACACTTTTAGTATTTTCTGTAAATAAACCATATAAATATATATTATAATGGTAAATATTTAGCATTAACATTTATTAAATTAATTGTAAAACATTTGCTGTAATTTCAGTAACTAAACCATATAAAATAAATATGTATTATAGTTGTAAACATTTAACATTAACATTTATTAAATAACACCTAATAGCTCATATCACGTAATGCTTATGATAACGGTAACGGTATGTTACATTTACCTGTGTGACGTGGTATAATACATCATATTTATCCGTGTGATTTGGTAATTATATACCACATTTATCTGTGTGATTCAGTAATGGTAGGTCACATATACCCGTGTGACTTGAGAACAGTAAGTGTGTACACAATAAACTCAACTGAGACAATAATAACAATAGTAGTACTACAGACAATGAGCAAAAACATTTTCATTATAATTACAATTACAATACATATCATACTTTTCAAATACGAATAAATATTTTTGATAGAACATATCATACTTTTCAAATAGAAACAATACTTTTAATACAATTGGACATTTTACAAAAGGCATATATTCAATGATGCAAAATCATTTCAATAATATATAATGAAAAGTAACGTTGAAAAACCCAAATTTAGTATAAGCATAACTTTTAATGTATATTTTGTAAAAGAACGTTCAAAATTTATTTATCGAAAACATTTTTAGAAAACAATAATTAAAATATAAAATATGTTTTGTTTAAGATAACATGACAGTAAATAAAATAGAAGACATTCAATTATAAAGGATAAACTTATTATTAGAAAATAATATAATACATGCCATGAAAAATTTACTTACCTTTTTCACTTATCCCAATAAAGAAAATAACTTTACAAATTTAATTCCTTTTATCAACCTAAAATCACATCACAAAACTTATAAATTCATAGGAAATCGTGACTTACTAAATTAATTTAGGTCCAAATACCATTAAAATTCACTACTATCAACACCGTCTCTACTGATGCAGTCCAGTTTTTCCAATTTTAATAAATTGTATATAAAATCAATCATCCCAAAAATGTATATATATATATATATTCTAAAAACTCAGAATAAATACCATAAAAATTTTCAACTTTAAATGCATATGTTAACCTATTATTTTAAATCTCTTAATCCGGGCCAATGTTGTACTAACATCAGTTTCGAAACTGAACGACCCTTGATGTCCGAATTTTTAAAATTAAACCGTTTAATGAAAATCATTGAAATTTTAAGGGCTTAAATAAGATGCATGATGGTTCCTATAAAAATTTTATGAGACCTAAATAACATCAAATGGATGTCCAAAACAAATTTAAGATTCAACCCAATATAGTACTGTCTAGATTTTTATTTCACTGAGTTAGAGGTAAACAAAAATTTCAAATTAATTGCATACTTATCATATGACCACAACATTTTCTAAAACATAACCTAACATTCTAAGGATCATCCATACTAAATTTCATAATTTTATACTTTCATTTGCCTAGTCAAACAATTAAACAAATCTGACATATTTACTGAGAAACAAAATTAATTTCCAGCAGCCTCTATTTCTTCTAAAAGAAATCCATAAAACTTTCATCTTATTTCGAAATAACTCCAAACATAAACAACAAAATATCATAAACTTTTAATATTAAATAAAAAATATCAAAGAAAGAGAAGGAAACTTATTTGATTTCCAAACACTTTTGCAATAAACATCGGTCTCCAATATTGTTATAGTTAAAGTTTTAATTTTGTTAATGGAGAAGAGAATTTTTGAATGATATATGAGAGTTTACAAGGAAGAGATGTGGCAGCTGAGAATAGAGAAAAATAATATATATATATATTGACTTTTTTTTTTAATTTATTATTTTTTCTATTCTTTGCATTGGCATCAAATTCACCAAATTGGACTTTTGTCCAATTAGTTTAACATTATTATATAACTTGGACTTACGATCAATTTGAACTCATTTATTAATTCTTATTGGACTTAAATAATCTTTTGGGTTCACTTGAATTCGGACCTTACATTAGTGACATGTCTAAAAAAGTATGGATGATTAAGATTGTTGCATGTTTTCTTTTTCATGAATCATTCAAAATTTAAAGTTCTTTTTATAAAATGTTGAGCATAAACAAAAGTCGAGAACCCTTGCTCTCAATGCATATATGTTTTTGAGATAATTTCTCTTTTTTGCGATCATAAGAGTGATGAGTTTAATGGTGATGTTTGTTTGTGCGCAGGCTATTTCTGTCCTGCTCTAGCAAAAGCTGTCAAAACAATGAAGAAAGAAGAGAAGGCGTTATTAACAGTGAAGCCAAAATGCATTTTGTTCGTAATTTTTTATGCTGCTAACCATATAACGTCAAAACACTACTACTAACTTTTGTTTTCTGTAGATGGTTTCGGGGAGAATGGTAGAGCAGCATTGGGTGATGAAGGTGCAGTACCTCCAAATGCTACCCTTCAAATTACTCTCGAGTTGGTGTCTTGGAAAACTGTTTCTGATGTTACATATGACAAGAAGGTCCTGAAGAAGATTGTGAAGGAAGGAGAGGGATATAAAGGACCAAATGATGGTGCAGTGGTACAAGGTAATATGATTTTACATTGTTACTTACTTTGTGATGTATAATGATTTGGCATTGTTACTTACTTTGTGATGTATAAAATGTTTATCTTGGAAGTTTTTTTCACTTGATAACTAATTGGTTCTATTATTGCTGGTTGTCAGTGAAATTGATTGGGAAGTTAAATGATGGAACTGTATTTGTGAAGAAGGGTCATGATGAGGAGCAGCTGTTTGAGTTTAAAGTAGATGAGGGTAATGTATCTGTTACATTTGAAGAATGAAACAGCCACATTTGGGTAGCCTATCCTGAACTAACTTGGGAGGATTTGTGTGCAGAACAAGTTATTGATGGCCTTGATAGAGCTGTTAAGACTATGAAAAAAGGGGAAGTTTCACTTGTCACAATTCAACCCGAATATGGGTTTGGCCCGTCTGATTCCCAGCAAGATTTAGCCATTGTGCCTGCCGACTCAACCTTATTCTATGAAGTTGAGATGGTCGCTTTCGTCAAGGTTTGTGGATTATGAACTGTCTGCAATGTAATCATTCTTGTCTTGTTGTAGGGGATGGAATGCAAATAACCCATCAATATATGTGCAGGAAAAAGAATCTTGCGACATGAACACCCAGGAGAACGTTGAAGCTGCTACTTGGGAGATGAACACCCAAGAGAACATTGAAGCTGCTTCTTGGGACATGAACGCCATGAGAAGATTGAAGCTGCTGAGAAGAGAAAGGAAGAAGGAAATGTTACGTGATCACGACAACATATACTGTGAATTTTATTGAACATTTTATAACCGTTGCTTATATTTTGGGTGATGAAATGAGATCTCAATATTTCCCTATTATTAATATTTTTATCATATATTAGATTATATGTATTTTACATTAAAATTTGGTTTCTGTAACAGATATAATTTTTAAATAATTGAATGATATTTGATTGAAATCAAATGAACCCCCCCATAAACCCTATAATATTTAATTGAAATCAAATGAACCAATTTCATCGCAATTAAATTTAATTTTAATGTACAGTTGCCTATCATAGTTGGACAAAAATCACAACCAACAAATAAAAAGCAATCATCATCTACTCATCTCTTAAACAAGCTATGTTTCTTTTGCAGTGAAAAGCCTTCAATTACTTTTTATTTTGTTCAATAATTTTTTTCATCATCTATGGTCGTTGAGTTTATTTCCAAGTGGTTCTAATTTATATTATAAAAAAAAAAAACCTTAAATTCTGGTTTCCATTCGTTGAATTAGAATATTGAAAAAACAATGTGAGTTTGATCTAGCTGAAATAGAAAAACATCTAATTAAATTATTGAAAAAGAAATGAGTTTGTCCAATTTAATCCAAATGTTAAACGAGCTTAAAGAGAACTACTAATTAGAATGACTCCTATGGTTATAGTTTTTGTATTTTAAAAATTATAGAAAGTGACTTACTAATTTTTAAAATCTCTTTTTTTTTTTTTTTTTTTTCTTGAAATGACTAATTTTTAAAATCTTAAAGTGGATACTGTAGTAGACTATTTCCAGAGTTGCTGAAGTAGGGGTTTGCCTATACTATTAGCTCCTTAGACACTGGCAACATGTAAAAAAGTCAAAAGATGGATGAGTTACCTTGACATTAGGTTGATGTCGGATAAAAATATTTTGATGCCAAAGTTAGTAATATAGTTCAAAGATAGACGGAAAATTAAAAAAAAAAAAAATACTAAAAGTGAAATGAACGAAAATAAATAATTAAGTGATGGATGAGATAAGAGGAGTAAGATGGTGGGCGAGGATTGAGATCACTGGATCTTTTGTAAAGTCTCATTGGTGGGTTTCACAGAGTAACAGTATAGTAGCAGGATATCCCTTCTCCTCACGGGTTTGCTTTCCTTTTATAAAAAGGAAGTTGACTGCTGTTGAACTGTAACATCTCTTAATATCAAGGATCAAATCCCTTGATCTCAGCTCCCATATTACATTGGTTAGATTTGAGAGGGCATTACATTTAGACAAGCAGCTTCTAGACTCCAATTGGGCTGGATTTGATGCTCGCCGAATATTCGAGTTGATATTTTGGACTCTATCTCTAACTTAACTATTGGATCTGTATTTTTATGATTTTAAAAGCCAATATATGTAAGGAGACAGTACAGCCGCGCATAATTTAATCCAGTCCAAACCCGTGTACATGCCATTGACCCGCCATATACCCCTCGCGTAGAAACAGCTAACAGTTCTGAGTGTTTTGGGCCAGCCCATAAAAACGGTCCTGAAAAGCTGGTTCAAAAAGAAAAAATACGGTCCTGGGAAGCGTAGAGGATTCTGGAACCGCCAACGTCAGTCAAAGTGTAGAACTCTCTAGACAATCCAATCACCTCTCTTTCACTCTCCTATAAATTCCCCATCGTTTGAATCACCAGGCCACCACAGCAATAACAAAAACTTCTCAGCATCTGCATTGCGTTGCAATCTCTTTTCCTTTTCATTGTTCTCCTTGCATTGTTGTGAGCAATGGATGATGACTTGGAGTTCCCAGCTACAAGCAACATGGACGAAGAAGACATGATGGAGGCCATGCCTGAAGTTCTCAAAGTTGGTGAAGAGAAGGAGATCGGGAAGAATGGTCTCAAGAAGAAGCTTGTCAAGGAAGGTGAAGGCTGGGACACTCCTGATTCTGGTGACGAAGTGCAAGTGCATTACACTGGTACTTTGCTCGATGGAACCAAGTTTGACTCCAGCCGTGATAGGGGCACACCGTTTACCTTCAAGCTTGGTCAAGGTAAGCACTTTTCACTATTTTCATTTATTAAATATATCCCTTGGCTTTCGGTCGTGGTGACTCCGAGAACAATCTATCATGGAAGTGGTTCTTGACTTTGTTGAAGAATGCAATTGATGGTATGGATTTGACGTTGTAGGACAAGTGATCAAGGGATGGGATGAAGGTATCAAAACCATGAAGAAAGGTGAGAATGCCATTTTCACCGTTCCTCCTGAGCTGGCCTATGGGGAGTCTGGATCACCTCCAACAATTCCTCCCAACGCAACCCTTCAGTTTGATGTGGAGTTACTCTCTTGGACAAGTGTTAAGGACATATGCAAAGATGGGGGCATTTTTAAGAAAATACTTGTTGAAGGGGAGAAGTGGGAGAATCCTAAAGATCTTGATGAAGTGTTTGGTAAAAATCATCTGTCCCATTACTTTCTCTAGTTAATTCGATTAAACGCTATATGTAGTTGGGAGTTCTTACATTGTTTGTTCTTCTGTTGTTTTCGTTGCAGTTAGATATGAAGCTCGGCTGGAAGATGATTCTTTAGTTTCCAAATCAGATGGAGTTGAATTTGCTGTTGGAGATGGTATGTTCAATATAGCAGTAAGCATTTTCTGTTGGTCTTTTTTTTCGTTAGACTTCGATAATCTAACGTATAAAAAATATTAGAAGGGTTCTCTATTATTTATTTATTTTTCTTGATATTTTATAAACCAATGATATGTAAGCATAAAAAATAGTAAAAAAAATCTCTATTAAGGTTATTTTCGTTGGATTTTGATAATTTAGTGATAGGTCAATATAAAACATAATAGAAGTATTTGCTGTTAGCTTTTTTGTTTAGATATTTGATAATCTAGTGACATGTCTGAAAAATTATGAATGATTGAGATTGTTACATGTTTTCTTTTTCATGCATTATTCAAATTCAAGTTCTCTTTATAATATGTCGAGCATAAACTATAGACGAGAAATCTTGCTCTCAATGCATATGTTTTTGAGATAATTTCCCTTTTATGCAATCATAAGAGTAATGAGTTTAATGGTGATGTATGTTTGTGTGCAGGGTATTTCTGTCCTGCTCTAGCAAAAGCTGTCAAAACAATGAAGAAAGAAGAGAAGGCGTTATTAACAGTGAAGCCAAAATGTGAGTTTACATTTTGTTCGTAATTTTTTGTGCTGCTAACCATATAACGTCAAAACACTACTACTAACTTTTGTTTTCTGTAGATGGTTTCGGGGAGAATGGCAGAGCAGCATTGGGTGATGAAGGTGCAGTACCTCCAAATGCTACCCTTCAAATTACTCTTGAGTTGGTGTCTTGGAAAACTGTTTCTGATATTACAAATGACAAGAAGGTCCTGAAGAAGATTGTGAAGGAAGGAGATGGGTATGAAATACCAAATGATGGTGCAGTGGTTCAAGGTAATATGATTTGGCATTGTTACTTTGAGATATAAATGTTGTCTTGGAAGTATTTTCACTTGATAACTAATCGGTTCTATTGTTGCTGGTTGTCAGTGAAATTAATTGGGAAGTTAAATGATGGAACTGTATTTGTGAAGAAGGGTCATGATGAGGAGCAGCTGTTTGAGTTTAAAGTAGATGAGGGTAATGTATCTATTACATTTGAAAGATGAAACAGCCACATTTGGGTAGCCTATCCTGAACTAACTTGGGAGGACTTGTGTGCAGAACAAGTTGTTGATGGCCTTGATAGAGCTGTTAAGACTATGAAAAAGGGGGAAGTTTCACTGGTATCAATTCAACCAGAATATGGTTTTGGCCCATCTGATTCCCAGCAAGATTTAGCTATTGTGCCTGCCAACTTAACCTTATTCTATGAAGTTGAGATGGTGTCTTTTGTTAAGGTTTGTGTGTGTATTTTGAACTGTGTGTAATCATTCTTGTCTTGTTTTAGGGGATGGAATGTAAATATCCTTTAATGTTATCAATATATGTGCAGGAAAAAGAATCTTGGGACATGAACACCCAGGAGAAGATTGAAGCTGCTGGGAAGAAAAAGGAAGAAGGAAATCTTCTGTTCAAGGCTGGTAAATGTGAACGAGCCGCAAAGAGATATGAGAAGGTATTATGCTAATGCAACAAGCAGCCTGTATAGAACCTACTTTTGTCATGAAAGCATATTCGAAAGCTTTCTTTTAATCTCTATTATTTCTGGTGGCAGGCTGTGAAGTACATCGAATATGACTCATCTTTTAGTGATGAGGAGAAGCAGCAGACAAAGTTGCTGAAAATTACCTGCAATCTGAACAATGCTGCTTGCAAGCTGAAACTTAAGGAGTATAAGCAAGCTGAGAAGCTGTGTACAAAGGTGTTGGAACTGGACAGTAGAAATGTGAAAGCCCTTTATAGAAGGGCACAAGCATATATTCAGCTTGTTGATTTGGATCTAGCTGAGCTGGATATCAAAAAGGCGCTCGAGATTGACCCTAACAATAGGTATGTTGTCCATACAAATTTGGGTGAGCAATTACACAGCCCTGCTCCTATCTAAAAACTTGGAATAGTCAGGTTAATAGTTATCTTCTAGTTAGCTTAATACTCTCTATGGAAAAGTTAAGTATGTTTATGTTCAATTAAGCCAATTATTACCTAGCACATCATCTCTTAGTAAGAGTGATTGAACATTTTCTTTGATCCTAAAAGATCGATGATTTAAGTTCAATCGATATCCTAAAATACAGAGTGTATATAGTTTTTTTTAAATTTAATTTTTTTTCATTTGAAAAGAAAAAAAAAAAAAAGGGCAATTACCTAGCAAGTAGACTTAAGGAATGAATTAATATTCCTGAAAACTAGGAAAATTGTACGCGAACTAATTTTAATGTACTCTTGTCAAGTGGAATATGCTGTTTAGATAAATGAGTTTGTCACCCCGTGAGTTTTGTTTGCATCAGGGATGTGAAAATGGAGTACAAGTTGTTGAAGGAGAAAGTAAGGGAGTATAATAAGAAGGATGCACAATTTTATGGCAACATATTTGCTAAGATGAACAAGTTGGGGCAAGCAAAATCAGCTGTAGGTTGAAACATCTGGTTTCCCATATTTGTTTTGTTTGACATTGTCGTTAATTTTATTGCAATAATAACGTCTCGTTTGACATGGTTGATGAAAATACAGGGCGTGGTGGAGGCAGCACCAACGGCCATTGATAGCAAGGCCTGATATAACTATAACCATGATGTCTTATTAACGAATTTAATATGATTTCTCCTTCTGGGTCTCTTGAGTCTTGTCTGTGTCTAGTTGTTCAGCAACAGAGTTAACAGGCTTGTGCTTTGATGTGTTCGATGATTAATAAAGTGTCCTGTAGAGGTAATTAGCTTCTTTGGAAGTCATGTGTTATGCATAGTTAAAAAGTGTTAAAAAAAAAATGTACGTTAGTTTGGTGATTAATGTATCGATAACATTTAAATGTACCGTATGTTTTCTTTTAGAAGTGTACTTTTTATTTTTCGGAGACTTGTTTGAATTTGGAACTTGGAAATGTCAAATGTCGACTGTGAATGTCTGCATATCATTATTATAGTTCCATTTTGCCCCAATGATTGTAAATTGTTGACAAAAAGATCCAAGTCCGAGAATGATCAAGCCACGAATCAAGATAACAGAGTGAATAAGTCTCTAGGACGGTTTCAATGCCTCTTAAACTCAATAAAGAGGATAGAAAAAATATGTCAAATAGAGAATTTGTTGAACAGTATGATACGACTATAATCTGATTAGGACCATTTATCTAAAAAATTAGGGCTTGTCTGGCACCTCTTTTTCAAGCTTTTATTTATTTATTTTTTAAATTTATTTATATCAAATTAGAGTATTATTGGAATAAATTAGAGATAGAATTTTAAAGTATAATCTAAATATCTATTTTTAGAAGTAGAAGAGGATTTATACAATGTGAAAAAATTATAACGTAAGAAATACGTTTTAATCAAACATCCAAGATCGGGTGAAGGATGGATTTATAGCCTTGAGTCACCCTTCTTTTCCTTTTTGGAGCCTTTTTCAGTTCTGATTTTAGAAAACATAAGAAGAAAAATGTTTATTTAAAAAAAAAAAAAGATAAAAAGAAAAATTAGTTTAAAAATTAAAAAATGAAAAAAAAAAAAAAAAAGTGATGGTTTTATTTTGTGTTCATATTTTTCAATTGAAAAAAGAAGTTTTTTCTACTTTTGCTTACATGTTCTGTTTTCGAATTTTTAAAAGTTTTTAATTTATAAAATATTTAATATTGTTTACTTGTATTTTATCATCTTCATTACCACTCACTTTTGGTTTTGAATTTTTTGAATTTTTTAATTTGCAAACATAATTAATAATGCTAACTTTTATTTATATTTGTTTGGTTTTAATGTTTTTTTTTTAAATTTATAAGTATATTTAACATTATTCACTTGTTTTTATTTAATTATTAGTTCTGTATTGGATTTGAATTTTTAAAGTATTTTAATATATAGATATATTTAAGAGTAAAATATAAAAATCAAATTTTGTCTTTGTACGATCAGAGTTAAATCTTTAAAATAAAAAATGGATGTATTTTAAAGCATTTTAAAATCCATGAGCTAAAAACTCAAAAAAAAGGTTCAAAAGCGACATTAAAATGAAAGAAAAAAAAAAAAAAAAGGTAAGGGCTACATAATAATTCCCTTGTTAATAAAAACACCCATTTAATTATGTAAAAAAAGAAAAAGAAAGAACCCATTTAAATTTCATGTTGGTATTCGAAATAGGATATGATTGTATGTTTCAAACATTTAATAGAATATTTATTCATAATACTTAAATTATAATTAAGCGTTTTTGAGAACTTCATAATTCATATGTAAATGTAATTTTTTAAATAAATTTTTGTCTTTAAAGGTAATAATCCTATCATATAATTAATATAATCAAATTTTATCAAGTCTTTAACAATATTTAATTGATAGACATCCCATATTTTGTAGTGTTATATGACCAATTATTAAGGGAATGTCTTTAAAGTACCAACAAATGAAAAAGAAAATTATTCTTTAATAAAATTCTTCTTCATCATCAACTCGAATCATCACTAAATCAATTATCAAAATAAAACCCACGAATCAGTAATAGAGACCTCCTTCTCTATTTTGCATTTGCTGAAGCGAAGATGAGGTGAGGAATTTGTCTCTGTGCAGCGATGGACTTCCACTCCATCTTAACAGTGCAAATCCACTAGAATTTAAAATATATATATATATATATATATATCTCAAAATCGTCTATCCACATAAAATCCTTTCCTTTCCATTCTTTTTTAGTTTTTCTCTTAGTTTGTTATTAATTTTTTTTTTCATTTTTAAATTTGTTATTTAAAACACATGTCAAAATATTATAGGTCCATCTGTCAAATCCTTTTTACTAGACATTTTTTTCGAAATGAAATTTTCCTTAGAACTCCCTCTTTTTCCTTTTAAAAATAATGACAATTTTTTTCCCATATCCTTATCCTATGATTGTTTTTTTTTACTATTTTTCTTATTGATCCATCTCACTGTATCAATTATAAGATAATCATATAAAAGTTTCTTTTTTCTTTTTTTTTTCTTTTTTATTTATGATTAAAATTTAACATGCTACGTATATTAAAATGGTTTAAGGACAAATACCTTCCTAACGTTAACTTTCCATAACACATTCACAATTAAAAACATAATAATACCCAAAACAAAACTTACATAAAAATCTCCCAAGAAACAAACATGATCTTAATGCTCGTAAACAAAAAACTCTCTTGCTTGAAATAGTTTCCTAAATAAATATTGTTAATGCTTCCAAATGAGTGCTATCACTTTATCACTAGATTAGCCAGGATTAGTATTAATTAACGTACACTAGTACAGCAATGTTTTTGGCTAATTCTAAAATCAGTCGCACTTGAAATGCAATTACACTAAATTTGAGGAAGGCTTTCGATACATCCTGAAATATTTTTAGAAAATGAAAAAACAGCAATTATAGTAAAATGTGAACACAAATAATCAGTGGATCACTATCTCCATCATGAGATCATAATCAACATTTGACAATTTTTGCAACAAAATTTATTTATAAACGATCTTTTCATTGCGTAAAATTCTATGTTTTGTGACTTTTTAGACTCCATCCAACCAAACAAAATATAATTTGCCATAAAATGAAAAGCACATCAGAAATCAAGTCAGATAAATCACAAACCTTCCCTTTCTCTACTTGTTAACCATTTTCAGTATATAACTTAAAAAAAATGGATTACACAAAACACATCTCTGACCTGACTGTTGCTGCTGGATACAAAAATAAAAAAGGGATATATTAAAAAAAAAAAAGTAAAATTAAAATAAAAAATAAAAAATTCTGCCAAAATATTTCCCTGATTGATCCTGGTCACTGCCGAAACAGAAAGCAGGGATGTCTCTTTTAACTTACCATCCTTCCTTTCCCTATAAAACTTTCACCCTCATCTAATAAACTGTGTCGCTTTCTTATTCTACCAAGGAAGCAAATCCGACGCTTCCCAGAAACCCCGCAAAAATAATGACATTTGCTCTACTTATTTTCTCAATAATGTGGGGTCCCACCTCTCATCATCTTAAAAACAATGGAAAGAAAGGAAAACTACTGAATGTATAACATTGGGATAAAAAAAGGGGAGATACACAACTCACACTAAAGGGGAATTTCCCCCCACCAAAACGACCTATAACCGTTTGTTTTCTTCTCTCAAGATTGCACAGCCAGCCTTTGCAGATGCTCAATGAATACTTGAAGGCTCACATCATCTGTGAAGATCACATCTGATCCAGCAGCAATCTCGCTGGGGTTGTTGTATGTTGCTGATGGGTTCAACTTCGCCAATAAGAACCGTGCCTGCTCCGTACGTCATGAAACCATCAAACACAGTGAGATTTATAGATAACAGTTTCCAGCATGCTGGTTCACTATGTCAAATATATGATTTCATTATTCAAAAGTTATATAAGTGAACAAGAACAAAACAGCCTAGAAATAGGATTCGAAACCACAGTTTAAAAAGTCTTAATATGACTGGAATAAATCGACACCCATCCAGTAGAGGGGATGCTATATTAGTCCAACAAATTCAACCATCCTTAGGGGAGTAGCCATCCGACTATAGTAATACATATTATAGAAACAAATAATTATTAAGACTCCGATTTTCACACAGACCACAAGGCAACTTCAAGAAAGAAAACCTTTACCACAACAGACTTTGACTTCTATTGAAGTTATTATTAGACTAATGGCACGTTGCATCATAAAACTTGAAGTAGCCAGAAATAAATTACTAAGAAAGAAAACCAGCAATTACAGTGAAGCATAAAAAGATTTAAGGTTTGAAAACATGTACGTGCCTGGGATCCATGTTGATCACAAACCACTAGTCTAGGAACAGGAAAACGATCACGAGTGATCAGTTGGGCATCATCATGAGGAGCTTGCAATAGCTGTGCAAATGCCTGTAAAGCAATAGAATAAATATATATGCAGATAAAAATAAATAAATAAAAATTTGCTCTATGAACCTCCATTTTTGCTACCAGTCTAGAGAATAGAGATAAAGCTTAAGGCCATGGAAGAATACATAAAAATTTTACGAAATTCAAATTTCAGTCTCATAGCAACTGAAAAAAAAAAAAAAAAAAAAAAAAAAAAAAAAAAAAACTGATCTGGCAAAGGAAATCTCTATTAAAAAAAATAAAAAATAAAAAAATAAAAAACAGACAAACAAGTTCAAACTAACTTTTTCAATTTCACCCACATCCAGGATATTGGTTAATGTTGCAATATGGTTTGTTTTAATAGTGTTTTTTTTTTTTTTTTTTTTGAGGCTGGTTTTTTTTTTCAATGGTATCTACAAGTCTACTAATGATTTTTCAGATTATATATATAATTAGTTATAGACTTGTAGTTACCATTTGATAAAAAAAATACCAGCCTTAAATAAAAAACAAAAAAAAAACAAAAAAACAAAAAAAAAAACAAAAACAAAACCATTAAAACAAACTATATTGCAACATTACCCAATATCATCTGTGTGTCTGTGTGCCTGTGGCTAAAACTGAAATAGCTAAATTTAGCTGTCTAATTCCAAATAACATACCATCACATTAATTTTATTATTTAAGACAACTCACTCAATAGACTTAGTGTAAAGAGGAGTATGGTATAATCAACATATGTTTATGATTTACATACACTTAGCTATGAGGCTAGGTGCAGTAAGCAGAATGGTTTGCACAAGAGGTTTTCAATGGGAAAGCTAGAGAAAATATTCTTGTTGTCAAAATTATGTTAATGTGGCCTAATTATCAATCCAACAAGTGCTGTTGAAAGTAAGAAAAGATCACACTGATATTATCTTATATGTAACATAATTGATGTGTGGCCAGCATCCCATTTGAAAAAAGAGGAACAATTGCTTTTAAATGCATGAGGCATTTCATATTAGGCTCCAGATTCAAGGCAATACAAGAGATGCGTAAATACCTGGTGTTCTGGCTGATTTTGATACCCCATGTTACGCCACTGTGCTATTGTCATTCCATGAAAAATGACAACACTGAAATATGAATCCAGCAAGAGAATACGATCAGCTGCAATGGAAGCCACGTCCAATAATGCTGGTTGGGGCAGCGAATTGAATGAATATGATATTAAAGATGGTTGAATCATGACAGCAGCATTGGTAATATTTTCCCGGTTTAACAACATGCGAAAATAGGCAGTCTCATCCGGACTGTTATTAAAAACCTGTCGCAGTAAACCACCCCACAAGAAAAATAGAGAAAAATGTAAACAAGAGATATCATTAAGCACGCACGTGTACATAAATTGATCAGCTATAAAAGGGAAGAGGGAACAGGACGGTAATTGCAAATAAATATTACCTGTACAAATTGTGATCGCCGCAGATTAAACATAAACTGAGGGAACAATGAAAAACTTGGATTTAATGTAAAGGATGATGGATCATCCTTTCGATAGTCACCAAATCTGGTACATAGTCGAATGAGTGACCGATCTAACCACCGAGTGGCATCAAAACCCTCCTGTTTAAGACAGGATTCAGAATAAGGTGAGCATCTTTGATGTTGAGACTAATAATACCTTACAGTTAAAGCACAGTCAGTAATTATTAGAGGAAATCAATATATTTATTCTTTTAAGATTATGCCGATTAAGTTGCTATCATTAGCACTTGTGCAGGCACAGACAAAAAATTAACCTGAAAACACTTCAAAAAATCCATAACAAGAAAATAATTTAATTAAGAAACAGAAGAATAAATTGCAAAACATATTTTATATAAAAAAGAATTCCTGCAATGAATTTTCAAGGAAATAGCCTTATTGGTCTCATTTGTACTTGGACACACATCAAAATTGATGAATCCCATTATGTTGGCATCACCATAACAACCAGTCGAGCTTTAAATAAGAACGAACTTCCAGAAAATTTAACTATGATCCTTAATGTTTGGCAAGAAAAGAATATGGAAAAACACTAACACAAACCAGTAAAAACTAAACAACATGTACAGCTTAGTAAAAATTAGATTATGATCCTTATATTTCGGCAACAACATGAAAAGACAAAAATTTACAGCAAATAGTGAATTGAATTGATTAATTAAGACAACAATGAACAGCCAAAAGGCAAGCTCTTTCAAATACCTCCATTTCCATTTTTAATGAAGTTAATCTTGCCACTACCACAGCTGCAGTCTCTTGATCAAAACCTTGTACTAACTCCTGCAAATATAAGTTTACCCAGTCAATGTGAACACTCATTCTAGAAAATCCAACAAAATCTAGAACAACAAATCACAACGAATCAGTTGTGCACACTCAATTTAGCTCTCACATTATTCAGCTGCAAGCACTCAGTTTAGTTCCCACATTAAATAGTTAGTTAGCATAAAACATTGCATAAATGTAATGATTTATCAGGCAAGTTAAGATCCAAACTCCATACATAGCCGATAATAGATAATAACAGGATAGTAACCACAAGACACAAGAGTTAAGCTGTTAAAATGGGGTCCAACACTAGTATTTAAGCAATTTAATACACCCCTTCACGGGCAAAACCAATGAGCTTGTCACAGGGTCATGATGAAACACAAACACATAATAAATTCAAAAAACCATGTGGAGAGACTCGAACCCAAGCAATCTTGGTAAAACTTGACTCTGTACTATGTTAGTAATAGCTGGACTTAAATGCTTAAGTTGTTAGGAAAAGACTTAACATGAGTTTTCATGCACTGTACTAACATAACCCAAGAGGAAATAAAATAGTCTGGTCATTTTGATAGAAGCAAATTAAAAATAAAGCTTGTCTGCCATGTATGTTATGCATGCAGGCCCATAAGCAAACAGTTCACAGTGGCATGTTTCTAGTCAAAGCACAACATTTTCAAGATAAAACAGAAGAAGAAAGCCACAAAATAAAAATAAAACAGAACTTCCAAACGGGTAAATTTTATTAAATAAACTGGTTTGAAGCATTGAGACTCAAAACAATTAAAATGACATGAAAAGCCCCAAACTATTTTGGAAAAATAAATGCATCATAAGGATGAACCTAGATGTATAAGACACAAGCTTCACCAACATCCTCATCATCATATGTACATACATGTTAGAAATTCACAAACATGGAACCATATTGCAAAGTAAGGTAGAGAAATTGAACCAACCTCTGAACTAACTGTACTATCTACCCATTGTCTACTCACAGTTGTAACTCGCAGCATCATTTTACCTTCAGGGTTTTGATAACTGCAATAAGACATCAAGAAACAATAACATCAAAAATAAATTCAACAATAGAAGAGTGCAAAAATTAGAGCAACAAATAATGGCACTAATAAAAACGTCTAGCATACCTCGTAAGAAACTGTAGATACAACTGAGGGTTCATAGCTCCTGGAGCATTTGACCGATCACTTGATGAAAGATCAAAAAAGACTGTCAAGCAGGTACTCTTGTCAAGGCCACAAAGTTTCCAAGAAGTAGTATTCCCCTCCCCGACAACTGTATCAGCAACATTTGGTCCTTTCTGCAGGGTGTTGCAATAATCAGCGTCAAAACCGATGGAAAGAAGATAAATTCAGTCTTCAGCTACAGACAAAAATGAAGCAAAGCAAATTATCTATCAAACTATAGAATATCAGGTTTTATATGTGTTCCAACCTTCTCTAAAGATGTACAAGGTCCAATAACTCCCTGAACTTTGATGTCCTTTGAACAATTAACCTCAAGTGTGCCACTGGAGAGAGAACAAAACAAATAGTAATGTGTTTGAAAATTATTATAGGGGATAGTGACATAGCTAAGTGTAAGTCATATGTACGGTAAAAAAGAACAACTGCTACATGTGTTTGGCCACGCAAATAATTATATGATAACAACCACAAGCACCATAACTCAAGTTTAGACAATAGCAACGACAAGTAGCAAGTAGCAACCAATCTCACAGTTCACAAACATTATAAATTGTTGAAAATGAAGTATAAAAGCAAACGTGAAAAAGCAACTTATAATTATTCCTAAAGGACCTAAACAACTTAAGGAACCATCATAATTGACTTTAAACAAGAAACATAAATCTTTCAGGAAGGAACTCACTTAAAACAGAGGCCAAGGGACTGTTCCCCTTCTTCAAATACACGCTTGAAAGAGTCTTTAAATACAGCATGACCAAAACTCTCAGCTAGAACAACAAGGCCACCAGATTTTTCAACTGCAACTTTCATTTCTGCAACCCCAACCTAAGATTATAACGCCCAAGTGTTAAAACAAAATTAAAGGTAAACTTCAATGCACAGAAATGTTATGTTTATTCAATAAAACTGCAGCATGTCTCAAGAAGCAATTATTTCGACCTTTAAATGAAGCGAGGTAACAAGTTTTTTTCATAGCACTCATATGCGTAAATGAAGTGTATTTATAATTAAAATTGTTACATTAAACCCAGAATATTTCCAGTGTTTATAAACATACTTAAAAATTATGCTGTGGAAAAGCACATAAGAAAAGAAGCTGCTTCACATTAGCAACAACATCTATAGAATACCATCAGGACTGCTCATATATCGAACTTGAAAGTTAATTTCGCTACAAGGTGGACCTCATAACTTTCAATATTCATTATAAAGTAAAGCAATTCATAGTTTCTAGGAAAAGAAGCTACTGTACCTTTCAAAATTATCTGCTAAAGCTGATTTATATTCCTATACACAAGTGACTCAGAGACAGATAGCTAAGAACACTCCAATAATGCATTCATATTCATTACAATATAATTTGAATTTTACTACCTCAACTTGAAGCGAGACACGTTACATGAAAATTAGTATTTATATGAGACAGACTGCTAAAAAAAGAGAAGAAAAAAAGAAAAAAACTCCAAGACAAGCCATTAAATATGTAAACAAAAATTCTATTTTCTCATGTATAAAAATATACAGATTAATGGATTAATGGCTGATAAATACAAACCTGATCCAGTGCAGAAGCAAAGAGGTCTAAGACATGCCCTTGACCAACCAACTGCTTTGCAAGACCCTCATAAAATTTCACTGCTTTCTTAAAGTATGGTGCCGCATCTTTATCAAGATCTTTATGTGAACGCACTGGATCAGATAGATCTTTTGATACAATCTGCAAGACACAATAAAATCAGCATCTTCATGATAATCAAATTCTATTTCACCAGAAGAAAGCGCAGTGGCAGTTCTCAACTTGAGAAACTTATAGTACACCTCTACACACCCCCTCACCCCAACTCCAACTACTCATATGCAAACTTCAACTACAACATAAATAATAACAACAGCATAGCAGCCAGAGAAGTGGACATAGAATAAGAAACGGCTTATGATCCAAAAAAGCAAATGTAGACAGACTTTAAATTTAAAATACCATGAATAGACCATCAATCATTAAAAGATCAAAACAGAAGTAAACACGACAATTATGCAACTACGAAGCGACACATCAACATATACGACAAAAAATTCAATATATAGACCTTTAGACTATTATAACGCGTCTGTCCAACCACACGTACAAGAACCAATGTGTCTAGTTTAAGATTACAAACATTAAACATTAAATAAATGACCAAAATAACCTCCTATCATCCCAAGACAAAACGACATTAACAAAATCTTAATAATAATACATTCCTAGCATCAGAGAATTGAACCTAACTATCACTCAATACAAACAGAAAAACAATATCAATAGCTCAAAAAATGATAATAATCACATAAATGAGTTTACCGTTCCAGGGCCTTCGGTGCATGGGCCGCCAACCAAAGCAACAATTCTAGCCCCGGTGCCCGGCAAACAAGCTCCAAGTAATCCAGTGGCGACACTCAGAGCCACTCCAGTGCAACGTGACGCACGAGTTCGTGGTGGTACAGGCCACTGATCCGTTTGCAACTCATCCAACAGCTATTATAACAATCAACAACAACAAGCACCAATCAATCAGCAGAAAAGTAAAAAAAAAAAAAAATCACACCAGTTACGATGACATTGACAACAATGACAAACCGAATTGAGAGTGTATTCGCAGTCGGAAGCCGGCAAGAGAAAGCGCGTGACACCGGCATTTGGAAAGGTGGCGTTCTGGTAGCCTACGGTAGGTCTCCTCGTAGAAGAAGAGCCAAGCCCTAACTGGTCCAAAACCTGGTCTTTGGAAATCTCCTTATTGCCTCTAAAAACGTACACTTTCGACATGTCGGAAAACCCTAATTCATGCACGTGCGCCTGCGTGCCAAAGGAGACGAAGCCGACCATGGCGTTGTCAGGCAACAATCCGATGGCTTGCTTCAACGCCGACTTGACGAACCCTAGCTCCTCCTCGATCATGCAAGTGTCGAGGACGAAGACGAAGACAGGAGACAATTGAGGATCGGGAGAGTGCAAATTGGCGGCGGCGGGGGAGGAGGGAGGGAGGGTGTACTGGACGGTGGTGTACTGCGGGTAGAGCTCGCAGGGGAGGTTGGTTTCGGAGATGGCGTTGTAATGCGCAGGGAAGTGGTTGCGCTGGTAGCAGAAAGGGCAGATCCAGATCTTGGCGGTGAAATCGACGCGCGCGAAGGCGTTTAACGCGGCGGTGCAGGTCCTGCAACGGAGGGGCGCGTAGGGGAGAGAGGGGATGTCGGGGTGAGGGCGGATCGGGGAGATGGAGGCGGCGAGTGGGATCACGCATTTCGAAGCTTCGACCTTGGTGCGTGGCCAGACGTTCCACGTCATCCGCACTCCGTCGATCCCTTCGGGATCTGTGTTCGCCATCTCGGACATGATGATTGGTTGCTTGGTTGCTTGATTGATTGGTTGATGATCTGATTAATTCAAATCAATTCTGTTCGTGCGCGTGTCTTGACGAGGAGTTTGGTTAATTGGGGTGGGTTTGTGCTGCGAGAGAGAGTGTAGAGAAAATTGGGCGACCCCAGTTGATGCAGGAGAGAAGGGGGTCACCAAGAGGAGAGAAGAGAAGAAATAAATATAGAACGAGTCCAATTTATGCTTCCTTCCTATTTTTATATTTATATTTTTTATAAATATCCACCATCCCCTCCTTTCTTCTTCGTTTCACCTGCGGTTCGGTTCAATTTTTATCCTTTTTATTTATTTATTATTATTATTATTTATTTTTTTTTTACATGCTTTTGTTTTTACGTATCAACCTGTTCATAGAGTTACGGGTTAGGAGTGGGGGAAAAAAAAATTGGAACCAACTGAACCGGTCCAAATCCAACCGAGTCGGACTAAAAATATTGGTTTTTAATTTATATTCGGTTCAATTGAATTTTTTATGTGAAAAACTGAATTTTTGCGGTTTGTTTCAGTTTTTTATCCAAAAAAATCGAACGGAATGGAACCAAAATTAAAAAAATTGGGGAACAAAAAGTTCGCAATTAAAAAAAAAAAAAAAAACTGATCCAACCCAAAAGTTGATTCGATTTATTCAAACAATTTGGTTCGGTTTGATTTATTCATATAATTTAGTTCGACTTGGCTCCGTTTTCTAATTTGAAACCCATTTAACTTGGTTTGGTTTGGTTTTTTATTTCGAAACCTTAATTTTTATTTTTTCAGTTCAATTTGGTTTTACCCAGAACCAAACCGAACCGAACCGTATCCACCCCTATTAAAGGTTGTTTATTTTTCACACTTATAACTTAATGGTGTTAAATTACACCTACTAAATTATTTTTGTTTTTTTTAATGATTAAATCATTTAAAATTACCTAAAAATAGCCAAAATAAAAAGTAACATTTATTGACTTTTAACTAAATTCTAAATCCTTGAATGAGTTTTTAAATATTTTATTTTAAATCTATCATTTCCAAAATAATATATTTTTAAATTTGTCCTGATTTTACATTATACAGATTCCTTTTACTGCTCTAACATTATTTTTGGATATAATTATACTATTTTTGTAATGATACCTCAGCCAACTTTGAGAATTAGATGTTTTTGTGAATTGTTGAAAACAAACCAACTCCTCGTTTTAATGTAAGATACGTTATTGTTGTTTGCATTAGAGTGTGGTTTTAAGTGGTACATTGATTAATTTGGTGCATGGGAATATAGTTTTCTACTAGAAGTCAATACACTTTTTTGTTTTTACAATATTTTGAATTTCGTATGTTAAAATATTGTGAATTCGGTATATTGCAATTCTATAAAATTATTTTACAATTTATATGTTTAGTGTTATATATATATATATATATATACATATATTTAATGATAGGTCAAAAAGTGTAGAATGATGATAAGAAAATAAGGGAAACGAGGATATGGATGAAGGAATCCACCTCTAAATACCTCTATTGCTATTTCTCTCAAATGGGGATTTGGGTAAGGTAGGGATAAGAGTGGAGGATTGGGGACGGGATAATCTATCCTCATCCTCATTTACTCCCATTAATAACCCTAGTAATCTAAACTCAATTGACTTTACTAAAAAAAAATATATTATTTGCAAAGTAATATTATTTTAATTAAAAACATTAAGACAATGTTTGGTGCATGGAAAATGAGGTGGGATTTGGATTTATTTTTTTTCAATTCTTCCACATCTCATGTTCAAGTCACATTTAAGGTAGAGAAGGGAATGAAATTTTTTATTCTCGAACCCATCTCCATTCTCAATCAACATGGGAAATGGAAACCCAAGTTCAACCATAGGTTTTCCATTTTCCAAATTGACTGGAATCTTTTTTTTTTTTAATCCATTCTCTCTCCCCACACTTCCTCTCTCTCTCTCATCTCCACCACACCCACCCATCCACTCATCCACCCACCACCACCACCACAAACCACTTTAGTCTCTCTTATCTTTTCCTCAATTTAGATGAACCAACAACGATAACACAAATCATCTTCAAAAATTTTCTCATCTTACCTCCAAATTTTTGTTTTTGTTTTTATTATACGAGCTTGTTCTAGGTTCATCGAACCCAGAAAAATATGGTTCTAGGTTTGTCAAACCTAAAAACCATATAGTTTTGGGTTTAATGAACATAGAACTAGATGGTTTTGGGTTCAATTGAACCCGAAACCATTATTATTCTGATTTTTTTTTTTGGGCAGTTCATGTTGTTGTTGTTTATGTGTTTACAGAAGATGACGATGTTGATGAAGGTTGTTGATGATATTAATGAACTGTGAATATATTGAAGACGGTGGGTTGATGGTGGATTGATGATGAACTGTGGGTTGTTTTTTATTTTTTTTTTCAGATTTTTTATAAAATTAATTAAGTATATAATAAATAATTTAAATTAATTTTATTTTAATTAAATCTTAATCTATATCAAATATAATATAGTATAATTTTAATTCAATCCAAAGTTCTACCAAACATATGATAGAAATAATCCAATTCATTACATTCCAATCTAATCCATTTCATTCATGTGTGCCAAACATAGCCTAAATGAATAGAATGATAGTTTGGTTCTCACAATGATATTTGTTGGGAAAAATTATTCAAATTATGGGAGAGCATGATAAATAGTGAGAGAAAGAGGAAAAAAAAAGGTCAGTCTCGTGAGTTTTCCCTTTTATTTTTGACACTTTCTCTTCTTTTTTTTTTTTTTTTTTTAAAGATATCCCATCAGCATTTTAAAATGTTTATTACGTCTTATTACATGCCACTTAATAAAAGAAATATATACTTAATTATCTTAATATTCATAAAATGGTTTTAAATTCATCTTGTTGTGAACTTCTTGTCATTTCTCTTCTAACAATCTCCTGATAACAAAGAGAATTAAATTTTGTATAAATTTAAAATATATTAAATTCTGTATCAAATTAAAATATGTGTACTTCTTGTATTGACTCTAATTTTATATCAAAATCTATGAATTTCTAATAAAAAAATTTATTTTGTATTTTATTAAAAAAATGAAGAAAAACCCATTAGAATTTGAAAAAGAGTCACACCTAACAAGGTAAGTTTTTTTTTTTAACCTAATATCGAATAAGTTATGAATCTATCGAGACCTACTAAATTTAAATAATGTTGTATGATCTGGATATCTATTTCCATGACCGGGAGATAATTACTTTCGTAATACGCCGCATAAGTTATAATATACACTTTATGAGAATTGAATCCTCAACTTAACTTTTAAATGATGGGAAAATACACAACTAACTGTGCACAGAGGTGGTGTGTACAAAAGCAACTTTCTTGGCACAAATTAAATCCAACATCTACAAAAATTGAAGGTTTAAGGCCCCTTCGGTGGATGAAAAATGAGGCTGTTTTCGTTTTTCTTTATGGAAAACACTAAATGGGTTGGATAAAAAAATGTCCTGTACATGTTTTCAAGTGGTGAATCCACAAAACTAAAAAAAACATGAGAAATATATTATGTTTTTTTTTTTTAAAAAAAAAAGTTCTTGTACAAAAATTTGGGTATCAAATAAGTGTAGATTTATGCAAATATATAAGTAGATCTGCGTAGATCTACACTGATTTTCTTAATTTTAGCAATTTTATGTCATATTATAATTTCATTGTATCGAATTTTTACATTAATTTGTGTGTTTTAATGTGAACACACTCTTGGCATCCCTTGAAACTTTTGTAACAGCAATTTGATATGCAGTCTTTACATAGTGAATTAAAAGCCAGACAGCCTCCTGCTCTTATGTGTTGTGCTTTATAGCTATGAAGTTTGATTGATATGCCCAATTTCTAAATTATTGTTTTGAAAAAGACTGCACTTTCAGTTACATTTACTATTAAATTTTCCTTAATGTTATGCACTTGTATCATTGATAGCTATGAAGCAGAGTGTCTTATAAAGTTGAAAATGTTTGTTTGATCCTAGACATGCCTCATGGCAGTAGGGATGTTTATTAATGTGATGTATGTTTGTTTATTAATATGATGTATTTTTTGACAATGATCCCAGCTCTATGGTTGTTTCTTAATTAGCATTGCTTTTGAGCTGGACATGTTGACCGGTCTTTTTTTTATTTTGTTATTTTTTTTAAGGATCGGAATTGATGCAAGGGATTATGGAAACCAACCAGGATAGAAGCATTGATGATGCAGTCCGAGATGCTATTTCCATATGAGAGGGATCCATCACATGAATATGGGGGAGAGCTTCATACAAAAGTGGGAGAACAACCCACACATAAAAGTGGAGAAACTTTTTATTTTAGTTCTCCTAGGTGTAGAACCAGCCAAACCTATGGCATGAGGTAGCTGGCACGACGAGTCTATTATTTATTTTAGTTAATGTAAATTTAAATTCTCTCAAAACATACAAAAATGTAAATTTAGTCAATTAATTACGGTTATTGTCCTCAAAACGACAACTGATATGGAACCTCACAATGTTGATGTTGATGAAAAGGCCAAATGAACACTTCAAGAATTGATGACACGTTTTATTATAATTTTACATGACCATGTTACAAAGGTGATTTACAAACATCAACATTCCAGAAGAAGGTATTCCTATGAGAGTGATGGATGCTTAGGAAAGCTGGGGAGATATTGATGGTGATACATTTAAACAAGTTCATAACCTAGATTCGAAGAGAGTAGAAAGAGAAAGCAACTGGCTAATGACCGACTTTTATTATAAATTATGAAAACAGAAAATCGAAAAACAAAAACTAAAAACTAATACCGCTCTAAGTGCTATTTAAACATTTTCTTAAATATTAGCCCAATTTATTCATTTATTTTAAAAAATGATAATAGAATAATTAATAAATTTAGGTGATGTTTGGAACCATTTTAAAAAATGGTTTTTCATTTTAAAAACAAAAAAATTGATGAAATATGTTTGGATGCATATTTTGTAAAATATGTCTTAGAAAATGAAAAACAGTTTTTTCTTAAATATAACTAAAAGGTAAACAATAACTTTTTTCGTTTTTAATGTTTTTCATCGATTCCAAAGTATATTTTCAAAATAAATCATTATTTTTTCTTTCAAACAATTATTTTATTTATTTTTAAAAATGATACAAAATACTTTATATAATTTTTTGTTTTTGAAAATTAGTTTTAAGAAATTCAATTATACGCATTATATTTTTAAAAATATCATTTTGAAAATATATTTTTTATTTTTAAAAATAATTTTAAAAAATGATATATGAAGCTCTCCTGCAGTAAATAATTGAAGTCCGCGCCAAAATTTGAATTCGGAAAACAGAGAGAGACCGTCTCCTCCCTGGCGATCTCTCAAATGGAGTTGATGGATTCAAGTTGTCAAGTCCACAGACCCGATCTCTCTCTCGAAACTCAACAACAAGGCGGCGGCAGTCCGATATGCCTAGTCTGCGTCTCTGATCTGATCACGACACCACGCGCTCCCACTCTCCATGTCTCCTACGCGCTCTCCCAGCTGTCTCAGGCCTTATCTCTGCAACCTTTCAATTCCTTTCACAGTCGCTTCCTCGTCTCTCCTCTCGTGGAAGCGCTCTCCTCCTTCGACGACCAACCTATCGCCTGCCAGCTCATCGACCTCATCACTACTCTCTCCCAGTCCCTTGATATCTTCTCCGAATTCGTCTTCCGCGTCGCCAACACGCTCTCTTCCGGCGCATTGGCCTGGAGCCGCAAGCAACTCTATATGGTAATCTCACCCTATTAATCTCTTTTTTTTTTAAAAAAAAAAAAAAATTTAAAATATAACTTGCAGTGTAGCCACATTGTAAATTAATTGTGCGATCTTGTTTAAGTGCAGCTACACTGCTTTGGCATTCTGTTAAGCTGTCAAACGAATGATGATCGCTATGTCCACATTCAAGACAAAGATGCTCTCATATCTAATCTTGTTACAGGTTTGGAGTTACCAAAGTAAGATACACCACCAACCTACAAAAATTATCTTCTATTAGTAGTTATTTTGAATTCCTGTTTAACCATTAAAAGCCTGCATAAATTGAGACTCGCTCGTAATGAAAGATTCCTGTTTATTTATTAAAAGCCTGCGTAAGTTGTTATTTTCTAGCATTTGGAAGGTTCTGGTTTCTCTTGATCTGGAGAAAGAACTTGGTTTGGCATGTATTATTTAGTAGGCTAAGTCGAGTTTGTTGTCTCTCATTACAGTGAGGAAATCCGCGGGGAGATCCTTTTTGTTCTGTACAAATTATCCCTCCAGAATGGTGATGGAGATGACATTCTTCTTGCTTTCTGTCCTAAGCTCTTGCGTCTTTCGTTGGAGGCCTTAATGAAGACTCAAACTGATGATGTTCGCTTGAACTGTGTTGGTATTGTTCATTTCTCTCAGTTTATTTGCCACATTTGAGTCTTAATTAGATGCCAAGAAGAACGAGAGCTATATGAGACTTTAGAGTAAATTATATGGATAGAACAAAGGTATCTACTTAAACATCTTTTTAATATGTATGCACTGGGAAGATAAAGGTCTTCGTAACCAAGGTTCAACAGTACATGAGGAGGTACGATATGTGCCACGGTATGTGAGGCCGAGTCAACCCGACTCGGGTTTGAGGCAGCACCCAAGACGGCCACCATTTGGTTCGCCCTTGAGGAGCTCATACCGAGGCACCTCAATACATTTTTTAAAACCATGCTCTTAACTTAGCACTCCGAAAATTCAATATTTGTATAAGTTATTTCATAGCAAGAGATGTAGGATTAAATGTTAAATGGGATTTCTGTAGAGAGATTCCCAATGGACGTATATTTATGTGATGATCAGCTATTTTAGCTATTGTTTGAGAGTCAAGTAACTAAAAATGCTTTAATCTCTAAAAGCGCTGTGCTGATTTTAAGCGAGTTCCTATATGTTACTTGAGGGATATGTAGCAACACCGTGGCACAGCATAAACATAGTAACTAATATAGATGCACTTGTCGTTAGCATTATATATATTTTTGTTGGCCTCTGCCAGTAAACAGTTTTCAATTTTATTTGCCTAGCATTGTTGACAATCCTGGCTCAGAAGGGTGCATTCATAGATGCATATGCATATGGAGTAAGGAGGATGAGTTTCGATGTGGCAGATAATTCCATGCAAACAACAGAAGATGGAACAGATTGGCCTTCTCTGAATGTCTTGTTTTCTGAGGCCATCAAAGGTCCACTGCTTTCATCAGACAGCCAAGTCCAAATTGGCACACTGGCTTTGATCTTCCATTATTTGTCGTGTGAAGGTATTCAAGGCAAACAAATCCAGGCTTTGGTGGAAGAAAATGTTGCAGATTATGTATTTGAAATGCTAAGAGTGTCAGGTGAGTAAATGTACTCTGATAAATGAATAAAAAAAAAAATCTTAGGCTACATTAAAATAGGAATTTAGACATGTCTAGCTTTTGCCTGCAATTTCTGAATGGCTACTTGTGTTCTCTTTTTATAGTCAAAATCAACAAAATCAGAGGTGCTGCCTTTAACAAAGGCAAACCTTACTATCTTAGTTGTGGGCTAAAATATAATCAAAGACTATTAAAACCCAGATTTTTTCAAGTTTAATAAAATTCCAAGCATGCTTAGAACTTAATCATGTTTATAATCGATCAGAGTGAGTAAACTTACTCCGAAAAAAAGAAAAATGACAGGCTACATTAAAGTAGGAATTTAGACATGTCTAGCTTTGGCCTGCAATTTTGAATGGCTAGTTGAGTTCTCTTTTTATAGTTGAAATCAAAAAAATCAAAGGCGCTGCCTTCAACAAGGGCAAACTATAGTATCTTAGTTGGGGCCTAAAAATAATCAAATAAGATTAAAACCCAGACTTGAGCTCAAATATCCCTTTCAAATCTAAAAATAACAGTCTTTTAATATAAACTTTAGGACTCATCAACTTCTTCTATTGGTGAACAGAATGCAAGGATCAAGCAGTCAACTCTTGTCTTCAGGTGCTTAATATTTTATCTACAGCTGAGCAAGCCTTTAGACCAAGGCTGGTTGTTGGTTTTACAACTCTGATTCCGGTTTTGCATCATGTAGCTGAAGTTCCTTTTCACCCTGTCCAAAATCAGACACTGAAGCTCATAGGTAACTATATTTCTGATTGCCCTGAAATAGTATCAACTTCTCAAGTTGAGGACATTACTCTTGCTTTGACAAGGATGCTAAAAAGGCATACTGATGGGGAGATGGATATGCTACCAGAGACATTCATAACAGCCTGCTCAGTCTTTGTAGCTCTTTTGAAGTTACCAGCTTTTCATGGGACTTCCAATCTAGCAACATCAGTACAAGTTGCATCAAAACATGCTGTTTTAGCTTGTCTACATATCCATGGGAATCCTAGTCAACTTTTGCATTCCTTGTACCTACTTAAAGAGGTATATGCATACAGTCTTGAGGTGTTCTCCGCCAACAAAACTAGCTGCATGGAGATACGAAATTCAATTGTGGATATATGCACATCGCATTTATTACCTTGGTTTATAAAGGTCATTAATGAGATAAATGAGGATATTGTACTGGGGGTCTTGGAAACTTTTCATTCTATACTGCTTCAGGATTCTGTTATTCAAGCCACAGAATTTGCAAAGACCCTGGTTTCATCTTCTTGGTTCGGTTTTTCATTTGGATGTTTGGGGTTGTTTCCTACAGAAAAGATAAAGTATAGAGTATACCTTATGCTCAGTTCACTTGTAGATGTTCTTTTGGGAAATGATACTGGGCAACCCATAAGAGATGCTGCTTTGTGCATTCCATCTGATCCTCTTGATTTGCTGTTTTTACTTGGTCAGAAGAGTTCCCATAATTTAGAATTGTCCTCTTGTCATTCTGCTGTTTTACTGATTTTACATACCGCTGCTTTATATGATGACAGGTAATTCAGTTCCCGGTTCTGAATTTAATCGATTTATGATTGTCACTCTTTTATGGATTACATTTACTGCCTGCTTTTTCACATGTTCTTTACATCTTCTTGTTCAGGCTTGCAGATGAGAAGTTAGTTTTAGCTTCTTTGGAACAATATATTCTTGTCAATAGTAGCGATCTCCAATGTGAAGCTGCTGATTCACTGACATTGAGGTGGCTGGTGAATCTTTATAGTTTATATAGGAGTCTTGCTGAGAAGAGCTATCACATCCCCTACAGTCAGGAAGCTGAGAAGATCCTGTTCAACGTAGTGAACAAAACAGAATGGGATTTGCCTTCTGCTGAGATTCACCCACTGTCATTGAGATGGTTGTTCCAACAAGAGAAAATCAGCACAGCAATGTCTCATCAAATCCTGAAATTCTGTAGAAGCTATAGCTCAAATGGGAGCGATGTAATTGTCAAAGGAAACTGTAGTAAGACTATAAATGATAAAGTCATTGCAGAGTTGGTAGCAGCCAGAGATAATTATGGAGCTGTTCTTTTGGTAGGCTTATGGAAACAGCTAGTAAAGCAAGAAGCTCAAGCACATGACATAATATCACTAGTGAATTTGATGAGAACCACCATTAACATCTTTCCTGCTGCTTCAGATCAATTGTGTTTCCATGGCATAGGCAATGCGATCCAAGCTCTTTTTAACAGTTCAAGCCATTCTTCTTCCACACAGACATTCACGGCCATCTCTTTTTTATTGTTTGACATTTTACGCTCAGTGCAGCCTGAAATACTCTCTGATGATGAAATTTGGCTTTCAGTGACCATAAAGGTAACTATCTCTACTTCCTTATTCGAGTATTATCATCATTCCAAGGATTAATTGGACCTGTGTCACTTTCCTTGTAGTTAATTGATTTCTTGATCTCCATGGTGGCTCAATGTGGCTGGACTCATGAAAGTCTACTAGTAATCGGCATTCTTTCATTAATTTTGCACCATTCCACCAACAAAGCACTTGTAGAAGCTTCAAAAGCCATTGTTTTAAGTACTTCCTTGGTATCAATTATCAGCAGCACAATTGATGAAGCTTGTTCGAAGGGACCTGCTTTGATTGATTGCGATGAGGAAACAAGCACTGGAGAAACTCTAATATTTTTACTTTTATTGTACTACTTTGCTTTAAGAAGGTAATGTACCTTAGATAAAATGCACCTCCATGATCCCAAGTTGTGATTCTAACTTTTCTTCCGTCTTAGTTTGCAAGCTGTTTTACCAGGAACTGTCGACTGGCACAATTTTCTTGATCCATCGAACTCGAAGCAGTCATTTCCCACGATCAATATTGGCTGCCGTGACTTATGCAGGTTGATACATTTTGGGTCCCCTTCAGTCAAGCTTGTCTCTTCACACTGTCTGTTGGAGTTGTTTACCATATTGTCGAACCAGAAGTCTAACGAAGATGAAGAGCTTGAATGCTCCCTGGGCTTCCTAATGTCCATCATGGCTGTACTAGAAGGCCTTGTTTTCCATCCTGACATTAGAGTGGCTATGAATTGTGGACTCTGCCTGTCAATAATATTTGAATGGGCAAAACTGGATTTGCAGGAGAGGAGAATCACTGCAAAGAATTATTGGTGCAGATTAATTGTAGAAGAGATGACAATGTCTTTGGCAACTCCATGTTTAGCATCTGAATCTTTCATGAATCACCACAAACCTGCTGTACACATAGCTGTCTCATTGCTGAGACTCCATAAAATTCCTGGGTGGATGAGAACCGTGTTTGATGATCCCTGCATAGCTGGTATAATTGGAAACCTTAGGCCTAGTAATCTGAGCACTGAGATGGTACTTCTATTTCGAGCACTACTTAATTCTGCCTTCTTGAATGCTGAACAAATTGCTAGTCTCAATCATGTCCTCCAGGTATCTTTTTTTCATCTGTCTTGCAAATTCAGCTCTTTTCTTTAGGCTGCATCAAGAACTAAGGGAGCTTCTTTACAGAAAAATAATAATATAAAGAAATGAATGCGAAAAAGAAAATTCCTATGCAATATAAGGTTTGACTATCTTACCTATCAATTATAACCTTTGGATATGTTATAAGAGTGGTTATTGAAGAATATCTAAGGGTTGTTATTAATGGGTAAGGTTACGTAATCAGTATGGTAGCCAAACCCTGCAATATGTTATATCATATTTTTATCCACTTGGTTTTTTAAATGAGAATGTATCACTAGCCCCCACTTAATATTAAGATACAAGTACAACAATGTTCAATGGTTTGAAAGAGATTTTTGTTGTAAGAATGTTGCCTTTGAAATTGCAGGCTTGCAGAAAATACAGGTATACCAACAGCAGTCAAGATGAGCATGAACAGAAGCTGTTCACCAAAGTGGATCATTTGAGAGAAGCATGTCAGTATCTGATTCACTTAATGTCATCTCAGTCGTTGTTTGTAGATAAGGATTCCAGAGGATTACCAAATGGAGATAAAAGATTGTTGGAAGAGATAGAAATGTTTTTCCGGACCTTAACAGTTGAGGATGATAGGTAACCATAAACATATGATTTTATTTCATTTTGTTGCTTTTGAGTAATTCAACTATGATCCTCATGAGGTCTTTTGGTACTAACCTGATTCAGTACAACCCATACCAAGCCCTTTCCTTTATGAAACAAGGTTCTAGTCTTATTATACATGGAGTCTTCTGGCATGATGACTTTGTGATTGATGAATTTCTTTTCTTCATTATTCTCTTAATAATATAACATCTTAGGAACCATTTTCCTCCTTTTATTTGTTTGTTCTTAAAAAGAGAGGTAGTGTCGTATGGTTAGTATTTATCTCTTCATTCAAGCTTTTTACAAAAATGATCAAATAAGTAAATACAAAACATGAAAGTAACTCCTAGCAATAGTACTTATCAAAGTTGAAGGATTTTCCAATTATACACCCTGAAAGAAAGAGGGAATGACAAACTGAAAATGCTAGAGAACAAGAGACTAATGTGATGTAGACAATGGCTTTAAAAGTATCAGTAACTTGTCAACCAAGACCTAAATTTGAACTTCTACTCTTCCAGTTATAATTGGTTCAACCAAAAACATCAATCTTAAATGTAAAACCATGTCTTCAACTTTTTAAACTAGGTAAATGTATCGTTACCGGATCTGTCTGATCTCTGAGAACAAATAATGATTTGGTGAGTAATGCTAGCAGATTCTCTCACATCTCTGTTTCCATGAAAGATTATCTTATATATGAATGTATAAAGCAAGCAGCATCAATGGAGAAACGAACAGCCCAGGATAACTGACACTGTGCCATGAAAGAACAAATATGTTCACTGTATGTTTTCCTTGGTGATAGTACCAAATAAAACAAGTTGCAATGGATCATTCTGGTCTGTAATGAGAGGATCCGCCAAGCCTTCATCCAGAAGGTATACAAGTTTGGTTTGCATCCATTCTAGAGAAGTCTATTCACAGTAAGCTTGGTGAGCCAGCTTTTATCTTGACTCCATTCAACATGGTTCAATTAAGGTTGATATGCATTGTGCTTCATTACTAAATCAATAAGATCCTGATATGTCCACCTCCTCTTTTCTCTAGTGTTAGGCTCAAGGGAGGTAAAAACCTCTTCGCAATCTCTAAGGAAATGCCCCTTTCCATATGCAGTAAGAACCAGGGGATCAGTGTCCATTTTTACCGATTCATAAAGAAGGCCTCCCCTTTTCCACATTTCTAAAGGGCCAGTCTCATTAAACCCAAATCTACTCGCATCATATACAACTCCAACAGTGACTATATCAGGTTTTACACGATGGGTTGGTAGTTCCGATAGTACTACTCTCAACCGCTTGAAATCTTTCATCTTCAAGTAAGCTAGCAAGATAATGTTCGCAATTGATACACTCCATGAAACTTTTGCTTCTTCCATCTCCTTAATAACAGAATCCATGCCTCTTTGACTCAAAAGACGAGCATGAGAAAGGAGGCGGAGACACCAAACCAACTCTGTCCTACCAGTTCTTGAAGCAAGATCATCTCCCAAGTCATCTAGTCTTGAAAACATGTGATTCTGAATATAAACTTCAGCCAATTTCCGAATCACATCCTCCTTTAAAGGATATCTAGAGTTAAATAACTTTCTATAACACTTTTCCATCTTCTCTAAAAGCCCAAATTTCATGTAAACCTTGAGCATTGCAGTCAACGTAGAAAACTGCAAATGCATTCTTTCACAAAGCAAGCTTTTGTATGCCCTTTCCATACTTCCAAGCAAACCCCCGCGTGCAAACTCTCGAATAAGTAAATTATAAGTAACATGATCAGGTGAACACCCATCTAACTTCATTTTCTTCAAACACATACCAATCTCATCATACATTCCATGTTTCCCATAAGCTTGAATTAGACCACAGTATGTACTATTTTTTGGAGCCAAATCAATCTCCTTCATCTCCTCAAGGTAAAACAAGGCCTCATCAAACTTTCCATTTCTTGAATAACCATGAATTATGGAATTATAAACCTGTAAAGAAGGTCTAAGTCCATGACCCTTCATTTCCGTAAGAGCCTTTACAGCTTCTTCCATCAAACCCTCTTCACCTAACAACACAATAATCTTTTCATAGTTGAATTCATTGATTCTAGATTTCTCTATGTTCTTCCACATATCAAACACCTGTTCAAACATTCTCAAGTATCAATTTTTGCAACATTTGCTTCTTTTTAAGTGTTTAAAAGAGTAATGCCAGATTGTCAAAATCTTGCCCAAATGATTCCGTCATGGTGACCACTCATGTATCACATCATCTGAACAACTAAACATTACTCTAAATCAAAATTTCGCCCAAATGATTCCGTCACGTTGATGACTCACATGACACGTTATTTGAGCAACGCAGCATTACTCTAAATGAATAATAAGTAGGGAAAGAATAAAATACCTGGAGTATTTGAGTGGAGGCATTATTTTTGAGGAAATTGATGACAGCCCAGAAATGGTCTTTGGTCCAATCTCCATCATGTTGAAGGATTTGTAAAGGGGAAGAGTGTTGCTGCTCCAGCCTCTGAATCAAGGCTCTTAAAGTGCGGTGCTCATGGTAGGTCTCTACAAGAAGGGTTGTGTGTTTTGACGGATTATGAAGTGATGATGATGGGTGGTGCTGAGAGGATAGAGAAGAAAAGGTGATGATGGGTTTTGTGATTGGGGTTTTGGAGGAGATGACATGGAAGTTGACGTTGTTGAATCTCCAGCTCAGTTGCAGTTTGCAGCGGATGTTGTTCACAGACATTAACATTCTTGTATGCTTCTAATCTTCTGCTACTCTTCTTATTTGTTATTTAAACCATTAATTGGTAGGATTAATTCAACATATCATCCCTCACTTAATGTGAAATTGCATTCATAAGCAGCTTTTTCTTTTATTGTACAAACATACCCTGTGAATTGGTTACTTTCTTTGTCGATTGGATGGAATTCGTGCAAAGATATACATGTTCTGGTCAGTAGAAATCCAAAAAGAATTAATTTAATTTTTACAAATAAAATTAAAGATATTAAAAAATACATAAATATGGTAAAAAATAAAAAATTATCCATAACAATCGTTTTCAGTGTAAAGATGACTCGAGTATATGAGAAAACAACTTTAATGTGTTATCAACTATTGATTTTAACTTGTTTTTATCCTAAATCCTTAAAACGATTAAATGTATAATCAAAAAAATAATTTATAGCAATTGTTTTTATCTTAAAACATCATGTACATATTTTTTTAATTGTAAAGTGTTTGATTTTCACCTTTCAAGAAGTTTATAATAAATGTTAAATGTGTTAAAAATTTAGGTTTTGTTAGGCATACGAGAGTAGATTGAAGTATTTTGATGTAATTGGATCGGTTAAATTAATCCTTATATGTGTTTGGTGTTGTATGATATTTGATTAAAAATAGTATGTTTATTGTTTTGTTTTTTTTATGAGATTGAACAAAAAATAATTATATATTATATTATTTTTATAATAAAACTAAAAATATTTTAATAGTATTTAAAAAGGTAAGATCTAACTCTTTGAAATTAATTTTTTTAAATAATATTTATTTTATAGTTATTATTTAAATACATTTTTTAATATTTTAATAAAGTATCGAAAAATAATATTAAAAATAAATTTAATGTTTTATATAATTAATGTAAGAACAAAAAAGGAAAAGTTAAAAAAAAAATAAAGTGCCCCATATTGGTGGGATAAATTTAATCTACAGAACCAAAATGATAAAATGGTTGTAAGAGATTGAAGAAATCCAATCCAATGCAACCAATAAACAATGGATTGAATTGAAAATTATTAAATTTCAATCCAATCTCTTACAACAAACATACTCTCACAGCGTATTTGGTGGATCACACAAGATCCACCGATTGGGTTCCTAAGCCCAAGCGAGCCCCACTATTATTAGCAAGATTTTTGACTTCCACCAATATAGGTGGGTTTTGAAAATCCTGCTCATATAGAATTTTTTTTTAATTTTTTAATTTTTTAATAATTTTTAATAAATATAAATAAATTAATAATTGTAATATTAAATATCTTTTAAATTATACATGTATTTAAAATAGTTATATGAAGTAAAAACTTCTAATATTAATTTAAAAAATATAGTACATTCAATTAATTTCTATCTTTATTATTTATTATTTACATAAATATATTTAAAAACAATTCAAATATTTATATTTAAAAATTAATTTAATTTAAATTAAATTATTCAAATCCAATCCAATTCCAACTATACTAAACACGTTACAGTATTTATCAAATCTTATCCAATCCTATATAATTCTATCCGTCCAATCTCATCATATCTTATTCTATCCAATTATGTATATCAAACGAGACCTAAAGCAATATTATTATACTTATGGATAATTAGCTGGTTCTGCCCCTAACCAATTCCAATGATTGGGTTTCATGGCTTAGTAATAATTTAGTGAAAGAAGTGGTAAGAGTTTAGAGGTGATGAATTTTGTTTTTCACAAGTTTGTTCTAGATGAAGCTACGAAAATTGAGTTTTGTTGAGTTTAGGATTAAGTTAAAAAGTGGAGTATAAACCAAGTTGAAATAGTGAAAGCATCGTAATGATGTTTTTCGTGTTTTTAAGGTCTTGTTCATTAAAAGTGGGGTATTGTTTCCGTATTTTTATAAAATTTTATTTTATAATCTTATTACAAAATGCCTTTTACTATAAATTTTAGTTTTAAAAAATGAAAAATATTTTTTGAAAACTATATCGAACCACCTCTAAGATAGTGTGAACGTATTTTTAACTTTAGATTGATGTGTTGAATGGTTGAAAGCTTGTTTCGATTTTATAAATATGAAAAGAATGAAGATGAAGATGAAGTCACAATTCTCTATATCAAATTGACACTAAAAATCTCATTTTTCTCATTTTGACGTTCACTAAATCTGATTTGCTTTGACGCCAGCACCCGCATGGACTATTTTGCTTTTGACCATTAAGAGTTAACCGTGGCAATTAGGCAACAGGGGTATGCAGCAGCAATTTTGAAACATGGGGGAAGTTTATGTTATTATGGTCAAAATTGTCATATGTATTTTATTTTAACAAAGCTTAGGGTATGTTTGCAATTTCCACTTTCATCCAGTGGTGTCTCGTAAGACAGCAGGACGCCAGACACGTCATCTTGTGGTCTCTAATGGTTGGGCCACTTTTTGCATCTCCACTTTCACGATTTCACCTCTCTCAGGGCCATGGTTGATTAGTTTTGAGTACATAATTTTGGCAGTTGAAATAGACCAAACATTTGTTGTCCAAGTGACCACTTAATGGGTCACTTAAATATTGATTTGGACTGTAATGGCTTCACCGACACAAAGGAATATTCTCATCATTAGAAAGTTGACAAAACAGTTCCCATTTACCCACAAAATATTTTATGTTTTATATTTTTATTTTTATGTCAAATGAATCATAAGTTGCTCCCATAATAACTAAACCTTTTTTTTTTTTTTTTTTTAAGTTTCATAACATTATTGAATATTTCGAAATCGGTTATTGATAACGCGGTCTGAATAACTATTCTCTCAATCAAGCTCACACCTACATCTTGGAGTGGGGCTTGAACTCTTGTGCTCTTACAGTCAAGAGAAATACTCGATTACTCATATTAAGAGATAATATATAGATTTGATGATATTTGAACTCTATTATTAAAATACATGAGAAGATATACAATGACATCATATTAAAAAATGTGACTATTTACCCGATAATACAAAATTATTAAAATTTTATCTAAATTTATATCTAATTAATGCATATGTGATGTATATATACCATTAATATGATTAATTTATGGATTAGGGGTGGGAATGGTTCTTTTTTGGGTCAAATCAAACCGAAACCGAAAATAATCGGTTTTATATATAAAAAAAACCAAACCGAGCCGAACCGAACAGAATTAGTATTATAAATCGAACTAAACTGAGCTAAATTAGTGATTTATGAACGTAAAACTTTTATATTTTTAGGATTTTATTAGGTTTTGGTTCGGATAAGTTTATCCACCCCAAAACTGAACCAAAACCGAAAAAATGCGATTTTTTATTAATTAAAACTTAACTGAATCGAAACAAAGTGAAAACTGATTTTTTCAAATCGGTTCGGACTGATTCAGTTTGGATCGGTCCCCGTTATTTTGCCCTCCCCATGGACAAAAGTCATTTACTATTGCTGTACAGACCATGTGTCGTCACTCATTGCCAAAAACATAAAAACAAGGAAGCCGCCAAACAGCCTAGTAAGAGATGCTTTTATCAGCTGTGTCACCACCACAACCTAAGTTTGACAGAATTTTGATGAAATGAGTCTCTGCGGAAGCGTATCTGCTTTGAATTTGAGATATGGGTTTCATAACTCAGACTCAATGGGTCAGACTCTCAGAATTTCTACTAAAATCAAACCCAGAAGGGGTTCCTACTTCCCTCTTCAGGTAATTCAAGCACTTGGGTTGTTGTTGTTTTAGTCAAGCTTCAACCACCTCCAAACTCACTAACTTTAGTTTTGTTTATTCCAGGTAGTTTGTGTGGACTATTTAAGACCAGAGATTGATAACACTGTTAACTTCTTGGAAGCAGCTTACTTGTCTTCCACTTTTCGTGCTTCCCCTCCACCTGCTAAGCCCTTGAAAGTTATAGTTGCTGGTGCAGGTCATGTTTTGTTTTCTTCCTTCTTGTTTTTTATTTTATTTTTATTTTTGTTGATACTGGGACTTTTTTAATTGTTGTTGTTGCAGGTTTGGCTGGTTTATCTACTGCTAAATATTTGGCAGATGCAGGCCACAAACCTTTGTTATTGGAAGCAAGAGATGTTCTAGGTGGAAAGGTTGTTAACACTTTTCAATTACTTTATATCAAGCATTGTTGCCTATTTTTTTGTTGGCTTGTTATGTTTTAGATGACTTAGGTAATGTATAGGAATTGTATGGATATAAGGGTAGTTGTAAAAGGGTTTGTTTTCTTTTAGTTTCTATTTCTTTTTTAATTTTTGAATTATGAATTTTGGTGGAGTTTTGGATTTTAATGTAATGACCGATAAATATGAGCTAACTAAGTAGATCCTGTATAGTAGTAAAACCCTTTTTGGATATCTTAGAAATAAATTATTAGTAGTTTGCGATTAGAAGAGATATGTCATTTTTTGGTTTCAATAGATGGTGGTCAATTTTTTATGATAGGATAAGTGAACAAGTTTTGAGGTCTGGTTGTAATCATGTGAGTACTTTGTGCTTTCTAGGAACAGCTATTTGCATGTTAGATTTCAAAAGTTCACATGTATTAGAGGCACAAGATGTTCGGTTCTTGTTGATTTTTCTTTATTTTATGGATGTTTTAGATTTTTCTCTTTAGTAAAAGTCTAATGTAATAGGGTTTCTGCCCCCTATGTTGCTTCATTTGATAATCAAATCTTGGAGGAAAGTGAAAAAGAAAAATCTACCATTGATAGAACCTAAGTGTAGCTTAAGCGTAAGATTTAAAAAACTTATATATTTGAGCAATGTATATCAGATAGTTCTGAATTCTTTACCCAAAAAAGAGAATTTCTATATTGCATTTGGATTCTTGAAAATAAAATCTTGTTGCTTTTTCACATCTTTTAGTTTTGCTTTTCGAATGTCATTTGCTGATAAATTTTCTTAGAGTTATGTAGATATATATTGACTTCTACTTTGCATTCTTCATGAGAATAGTGCTGAAAACTAAATATCTACTAAAACCCACGCGCAAAGATCCAAAGATATACTTGACCCACAGTAAGACTCTTGGAGCACTTCAACTGCCCTTGTTCATCAATTACTGGAAGTACAAATGTATCCACTTATATCAGACAATGCCAACTGGACCTCCATCCCAAATTTAGACAATATTTTCAGTTTTTTGGGTCTTAAAACTTTTTCTTCTTGAGCCTCTTGAAGCATGCAATGAAAAGATTTATTATTAAGTACATTGTTGCTATAAACTTCCAGCTTGATTATTCCTTCTTATTATTTTTTCAATTAATTTTTTCCCTGTATGTTAAATTTGGCTTCTGTACAGGTGGCTGCCTGGAAAGATGATGAAGGAGACTGGTATGAGACGGGCCTGCATATATTTTGTAAGTTTAGATATACTTTTTCCTTCTCGGATGTTAACTTCGAAGTTAATGACTGTAAAACTTCCCTTATTACTCATTCAATTTCGTGGAAGCTTGAAATGATATAATCAATAAGAGATTTTTTGTATTTGTCTGCTGACTTTGTATGCTCAATGAAAAATTATATTTTCTTTGCTTAAGAAGGTGTTTAATCTTATGTGCCTTGTGTCTTCTTAAATCTCTTTCTTTCTTGCTTGCAAGTTGGGGCTTATCCTAATATACAGAACTTGTTTGGAGAACTTGGTATCAATGATCGGTTGCAGTGGAAAGAGCACTCTATGATATTTGCAATGCCTAACAAGCCAGGAGAGTTCAGCCGATTTGATTTTCCTGAAGCTCTTCCTGCACCTGTAAATGGTGAGAAACTTATGCTCGTATTGTGAATGATTTAAGGTAGTCTATACAACGTTTAAAGAATTTTAGTTAAATGAATTTTGTTTTTATATATCTACCAAATCGTGGTTTTGATCCTACAAGTATCTGTTAGAGAGCCTACTTTGGAAATAAACAATGAATTGACTTCTTGCTTATTCTGTGTGATCTAAAGCTCGACTCTGTTTTCATTGTTTTTGAAATTTTGTGGCTCTACGATAAGTATCTATATGAAGTAATAATTGTTTGTCTTTGTATGTACAGCTCTCATGCCAGTTTTCTTCAAAATGTTGTCTGTGTCACTTAAAACCTTAAATCCACTTTATGAAGGGTAGTACAATCTAAACTATTCAACTTTAGTAAGAAATTGTAAAATAGTGAATCATATTCTATCACATATGCTGTGTGGAGCCAAATATAGTAGTTTATTATTCAGGGAATATAGGAACCACATGGTTCCTTTATTATTTAATTATTTTATATTTTTGTGATTCTCCTTTACAAATGTTAAATATCATTGTTTACTGCAGATTGACAGTTTCATTTTTTCTTACTATTATTGTCAGCGATATGGGCGATTTTAAAGAATAATAAAATGCTGACTTGGCCAGAGAAAGTGAAGTTTGCCATTGGTCTGCTTCCAGCTATGCTTGGGGGGCAGGCTTATGTTGAAGCTCAAGATGGTGTAACTGTTAAGGAGTGGATGAGAAAGCAGGTATACAATATACTGGTTATTTTGATCATTCATGCAGTTAGAATCTGGTGCGTAGATTACTTCAGCTGTTAGTTAATCCTTTCAGTTTGGCTAGCATATGGCTCATGAGCCTACCACATTTCTGATTTGGAACTTTAAATGAGAGAAGAGATTTGGTATCTCAGGCCTTACCTGAAGTTTTGGTCATGAAAGTTCACTCTTCTGCTTGTCAATCACTAGTTTCTCAGGAGCTTTTAACATAACATTTACATTTTAAGGTTGATGCCTATTAGACATTCAATATCATATGCTGTCTTGTGAAATGTGCAGAACACTGTATAGAAGGTATCATTATCTGTGTTTGTATGTACAATAGTTCGACAACTCTGCCTCTGGAAATTTTAGCATTGATACTTTTTTATTAAATAAAAATATATGATCTTGTAAAAAGGATGAAGCTGTCATGTTGATTGTATGCACAAGTCTCAGATTTGGAGAATCGGGACGAAGCTATCATTATCATCTAGAAAACTGGTGTTGAAGGAAAAAATGTGAAATTATCACTCTTTGGAGTGTAGATGAGTAAAACGTCTAGATTACCTTCAGAAGTTCTTTTTAAATGGAAATTCATGTATTTATGTCATCAGATGGAGATTATGTTTTGATTTGAAAAATTATATTGGATGTGTAAATTTTGTGTTGATAAATTTGCAAGTCAGCTTTTGAGGAGATGGGGTTGATATTATCTGTGAAAGTTAAACTTATTAAATGCACATTGCTTTTGGAGTTGGTATGTACTTTGCAAATATTAGCAAAGTGAAGATTAAGCAATTGTTTTGTCTTAATATTCTAGGGCGTACCTGACCGAGTGACTACTGAGGTGTTTATAGCTATGTCAAAGGCACTAAACTTCATTAACCCTGACGAACTGTCGATGCAATGTATATTGATTGCTTTAAATCGATTTCTTCAGGTAAAAATTCCTGCTTTTCTCTGTTTGATTGCCTATTGAATATTTTATGATACATTCTACAGTAATCAATTAAATAATTCTTGGCCCATATGTTGGATTATTGTGTTGGTCTAAAATTAATCACTTCAAAATTGCTCCAGTTTCAGTTCTTGTTGACAATGATCACATTTGCTCTCAAGTATTTAATTAAAGTGTAATTGCAGCTTTTCATGTTCAAAGGCTAGCCTTCAACCAGGGATATTGATTACTCAAATTTAACTGTAGTTTTGTGGAAAACCTTTGCTACTTGCGATGTGTGAGCTGTTGCAAAGTTTCCTTATCTGCTAATTTTTAATAACTATTTTAAGCAAAAGAAGATACGCACATACATCAATGTACATAACTTCTCAGCTTCAACTTGTCTGTGGATAAATTTTTGTCCTATTTATAATTTTATGTAAGTGTAAATAGCTTCTGTATTAGATGATCAATATCAGTCTAAATATAAAACAATAATTGTTGTTAAAAGGACAATTGCTTTTGTTTCTTTGATTTCTCTTTTGTTTTTTCCTTCTGAAGATTGACATAAATAGAGTACTCTATGGACCCTTGTTAATTTATGAATGTACACCAACTACTAGATGAGTGGCATCACTATGACTGACTACCATGATGAATGTACCTAACTACCTAGATAAGTGGATTTCACAATTTCACAATGACTTATTTTAATTTCTGAAGTGACATTAAAACCGTTTACTTATTTTGCTCATAGATAATGGGCTGTGCATGTTTGTGCTTGTGTTTGTACATATTTGTTCGTGTATATTGATGTATATACATTGCAGAAGGTTCTAGGTGTAATAGCTATTGAATTTACATGTCCAGTAATATATACTGAACATTAAAAAAAACTTCGCAAAGCATGGTCTATCTGATTCAGAATACATTCGATTATGTTCAATAGGAGAAGCATGGTTCCAAGATGGCATTCTTAGATGGTAATCCTCCAGAGAGACTCTGCATGCCTATTGTTGATCACATTCAGTCACTAGGTGGTGAACTCCGACTCAATTCGCGAATACAAAAAATTGAACTAAATAGTGATGGAACTGTGAAGAATTTCTTACTAACTAATGGGGATGTAATTGAAGGAGATGCTTATGTATTTGCCACTCCTGGTATATTTTCATTTATTCTACTGTGCATGACTTGTTATCTTTATGGTTAACTTTCAGTAATATGGTTAATTGGTTGTTTTTCTTTCAGTTGATATCCTAAAGCGTCTTTTACCTGAAAACTGGAAAGAGATTCCTTACTTCAAGAAATTGGAGAAATTGGTTGGAGTTCCAGTTATTAATGTTCACATATGGTTAGTGTGATGAGTTCTAAGTTTGTCACAAAATAATATAATGACTATAAGCCCCCATTCATGACATTTGAACTAGATATGCTTTATTGAAGCTGCATTTACTTAGAAATATATATGTCCAAATGGTTTTTGTAGGAAATGGATGTGAAGTTTGCTGTAATCTTCATAGTTACCTGAAAATCCGGGCACTGAGATAGCATGGGAAATTCTTTTTTTTTTTTTTTTTTTTTTCATTTTTGCCTGTCATCACTCTCTTTTACAGTTTTACCTGGAAATGATACTTGTTTTCCCAAGTGATTATATAATTGAATTGAAATGATGCCTCATCAGCTAATGTTGCCATAAGAAGCTTTTTATCTCTATCATTATATCTTCCAAGAACAGCTAATATTTCAAGTGCATTGGTTCATTAATATTGATTGTTTCTGATTTCAGGTTTGACAGGAAATTGAAAAACACATACGATAACCTACTCTTTAGCAGGTCCTGCTCCTACTTAATCATCACTTCTGTCTAGAAAAATTATAGAGTGAAGGTGCTATTAGGCCCATAGTTCATTAGATTTTAATTGCAAAGTGGCTTACAACATTTTCAGCTATCTCGATATTATTTGGAATAGGAAAACTCTAAATACTTCTTTATAGGTTGCCAAGGAAGGAAGAAGACTTACTCTTTTGCTTTTATTTTACGATGATTCAGTTTTATGAATTTTCATTAATTTTTTCTTCTTTCTTCTACACTGAGTTTCATCTCTATACCCCTTCTCTTTCATCCTGCAGAAGTCCCCTCCTAAGTGTGTATGCTGACATGTCGGTAACATGCAAGGTAAAACTTCTAATTGAGACTTCTTATAAGATATATATATATATATATAGTTGAATTCTTGTACTTTTGGCCACACATTTACTGTTATTTTAGATCTTTAAATTAAGGGATAATTCAGGAAACCCTGCCAAGGTAAAACCAAAATCAAACTGCAACTTTGTGATTTCGGAATTAGGCAAAAATCCTCTGGATAGAGGGGTTTTTGCTTATGGTAGAGGTCAGGAGGAGGGTTTTTGCTAATGATGCACCTTGTTTTTTTATTTTGATCAGAGCTTGGAGGGTACGGGGTTTGTTTTCTCCCCTATACTTATTTGTACCATATTATATCTTTCATAGAACTCCAACTACCTGTATAATTAAGAAGGCATTTTTATAGAAATAAGAATAGTTATGCTTCATGTAATTTCAGACATTTTAAAACTTCATAAAATGCATGTGGTTTAAATAAGGATGTTGAGATATATGATAACATGAAAAAGAGGATTATATTATATAAATGTACTTGTTGCGAAATATATAAAAAGTGTTTTCATAGGCATGTGACAATATATAAATGTGACAACATAAAATATGAAAGGTCTAAATGTTAATAAGTGAAGCATAATCAAATAGAAATGGAAACTTATGATATGGTGACAGTATCAAGATTCCCTAACAAGACGGATCATAAGATCAAGATGCAAGGGAAGGATATGAATAGAATAAATATTCAGTCGAAAATTAGGATGGTACCTTTTAAAATAAATTAAGGTAAGTTGAAACGGTCTCACTATATCCGACAGAGAATCATTTTAGTTTCTGAATGGAAGAGTATTCTATTTAGATTGTGCAGATGAAAACAGGGAGGTGAGAAGAAACCATATGCTGGCTACTAGTAAACAAAGGTCTAGTTCTGAACAACTTGTATAAATGAGCGTAGAGTGAAAATAAATGAGGAAGAGGAGGCATGTACCAGACTCCAATTTAGTTTGGGATTGAGGAGTTGATTCATATAAATATCCAATTTATACATCCTTAATGATTTTAGTACAATGTGTTGTGTCCTAATAACATTGCTTGATAAATTGTCTAGCTTCACTCCTTGCTCATGAGTGGTAGAAAAATGGCAGAAAATATAGGTTCTAACCAGGTACTTATCGTCTTCTTTAACAACATTGCAGACATGGGTACGTGTGCTGGTGAGGCCTGCATACAAGAAGTCAAGCACTACAAGTACATATATTATTTGTATAAGTTTCCTGATGTCTAGGGAAAATAACATAAATAAACTAAATTGATGAATAATTGTTATAGATTTCTCATTTTAATTTACCCAGGCAACTTCTATGTTAATGAATGTCTCTTTGCCGTATTTTCCTTTAACAAGCTACAACTATATAACTGGATTAGCTTCATTTTCCACTTTATTTGGTTGGAGTAGTTTTTACTTCCTAATTTTCTGATTCTTTAGGAATATTATGACCCTAACCGGTCCATGCTGGAGTTCGTTTTCGCCCCAGCTGAAGAATGGATTTCTCGCAGCGACTCTGAAATCATTGATGCTACAATGAAGGAGGTGGCAAAATTGTTTCCTGATGAAATTTCTGCTGATCAGAGCAAAGCAAAAGTAGTGAAGTACCATGTTGTTAAAACACCAAGGTTAGACTGAAAGGCCAACTTTTGCAATCTTCCTGTTTTATAAGAGCTATTCATCTGTACTTTTATTAGTGTAGAATCATTCTAGCACATGCAACACATTAATGCTGCATTGCTTCTAGTTCTAGCGGCTTGTGGTCTTTAGTCTACAGGGTTATTATCGCTTGCACTTCTGCCTCATGTTTTAAAGGTTGTCAAGAATGTTGCCCTGCCATTGCTCTGAAACTGTTAAAATTAACTGTAGAAGGGCAGTTATGACATTTACCTCAAAACATAATCAGATAATATGTTTTGAGGGTGCATTTCAGTTGTGGATGAGGTTGTAGTCAACTCCCTTTTATTTTTCAACTTATCTTCTCAAAAAATTGTTTTTAACTTTCATTTTAAATTTGTTGTGCTTTTGTTATTTTTTATTTCATTGAATTCAATTGAGGTGTCTGACTATCTTTTAGTGGGTTTGATCGTGTGTGCTTCCTAATATGTGGTAGCCAAGTATATATAGGAATAACCTTCGGGGCTATGAATGATTATAGCCTTAGTCCATGGGCAATAGACAGAAATCCGCCCCTTCATATGATTTAAGTGATGAATCAATAGCATAATTGGGTTACCAATTTGTCTCCAGGTTGTCATTGATGTGGTTTATTGTTTTGTCCTTTCATTAAAACTTCTGCACATTTTAAGTTTATAGTGACAACCGTACGTACATACGTAAAGGACTCTTGTACTTCATTCACTTGCTTTCAGCATAATGCAGATGCCTAATTGGTAAACATTTCAGGTCTGTGTACAAAACCATTCCAGGTTGTGAACCTTGTCGTCCCTTGCAAAGATCTCCTGTAAAGGGATTCTATTTAGCTGGGGACTACACAAAACAAAAGTACCTCGCGTCGATGGAAGGTGCTGTTTTGTCGGGAAAGCTTTGTGCACAAGCTATTGTGCAGGTACTTTATATCTAAACTCAAATACATCTCTTATGTTGTTTTATGACAAATTTTTTTTGAAATAAACATCATCGAAAAGTTGTATTAGTTAAAATGCTCAATCTCGGTAGTACTGAACTAACTGATGGCGTGGGGAGGAAGAGATCGATTTTTATGTTGTTAGAACTATTTTATAAACAGATAGGAATAAGGAATAAGCAAAAGCAAAAGATTTAGTGCTTATGTACTGTTAGCCATGATTTACTGACATGTGCAGGACTATGAACTGCTTGTGGCACTCGGCGAAGGGAGATTAGCTGAAGCAAGCAATTGGTAACAGCCCATTAATTGGCGGTTCATTCGTTGACAATCATGATCATCTAAATATTGTTGGGCCTTGTATGTCAATATAGACATCATGTGTCAATTCAAAAAAAAAAATCTTATATAAGTGAAAATTGAAGCTCTTAAAGGTGAACCTTTCCTTGATAGAGAATTTCAGTTGTTTTTTTTTGAGGATTTATATTGTGATCATTGCATTGTCTTAGATCTCTCATATGGGAATATGCTAGTCTTTTCTGATTTTAATGTGTTGCAAGTACTTTGCATATGTATACAACTGTCTTGATGCAGATTTTGGTTTTTAATGAACTTTCAATAACATTAGATCCAAATTTTTAGTTGTGGAGAGAGGAGTCCAACTATGATATTTAATTGAAATCATAGCTATAGTGCGGCTGCAACAGGTGCAGAGTACATGTGCAAGTGCAATCCTATGCAGCCAACTAATCCTTTTTTAATTGTAATAAGTTTGGGTGGGTTTTTACCTTCTTTTTTTTTTTTTTCCTATTATATATGTATAGCACTAAAGTTTGGGGCTGTCATGGTCCGCTTGTTACTAAAACCAAACCAAAATAAGAATTTTAATTTCCTAAAAGTAGGATCAATGTGGACTATTATTTGTTTTTTTCTAGATAAATAAGATCAAATTAGATTGATTAGTCTGGTTTGGTTTGGTTTAGTCTTTTGAATAAGAATTTGATTCAGATTTTCGTATTAAGATTATGCAATTTAAAATCTATGTCAAATGTTGAGCTCCCTTTAAAATAAGTACAATTTATGTTATATCAACAATGCTTTTTCTGTGTACAAATACAATAACACAAAATATCATATGCCGCTTTCATATATATATATATATAGTATTTCTATAATTAGAAAGTCCTAACTTTAAAAAATAAGAATCCTCTTTTAAAATAAATTTTTTCTTCTATTTAATTTAAATGAAATAGATGAATTTGATCGGTTGATCTTTACTTTTTAAAGTTAGGATATCCTGATTATAAAAATCTTATATATATATATATATACTTACACCCCTGCACTCTAATTTTAACAAATCTCATTTGGGATAATTCCATAAACTCCCTAAGTTTATGTATTATTACACTAAGCGGTCTAAGAATGGAGAAATTACAGAAACTCCCCTACATGCGTTGACCATGGTTTTGACTAACGATTTTTTTAACTGTTGAGATGCAACAACCAATATATCCTTGACAAATATCCTCTACTTTGACTTGATGTGATGGTTCATAAAACAATCAAAATAACATGATAATGTATGGTAAAAGAAAATAAAAAAGAAATGTAAAATTTTATCATGACACGTTCCTTTTTTTCTTTTTTGTTTTGATCAAGTGTCTTGGCATATTTGATTATTATTTTGACAACAAATTTCATTAACAAGCATATCTTGTAATATGTTACAAATATCTGGGAGAAAATCAAGAAACCAAACCATAGGTTAACAATGCTTGCAGGAATTGTAACAAGTTTTGTTCTGCTATAATGGTGATCGTACCAATTGTAAAACTTGCATTTAAGTAATGAAACATTTCTACATTCCTAACATTTTATCGCATTCATAGTAGCTAAGAAAAATTACTACATATATAATAAGAAATATGAGATAATATAATCCATTGTTTTGCATTACTGAATTCAAATGTTCAACATAATATGCTATTTATGTACCAGGCCTTACATAAATGTTTCTTGATGGCTTGGTACATGTGACAACGTATATGTCAACCAAAGCTAGTTGTGTACAATATATATACATATGTGCAAAATATACCTTAACATATGTTTCAGATTGTGCAAAGTTCAACCAACACTACTGAACCCCTTCTTCACATCACTCCGTAGGCTTTTTAAACTTTCCATAATTCATACTTATAACTAGAGTAATGTTAATTAGTTTTATCAGATGCTATAGTTAATGATTTACAAATTTCAAAGTAACTTTTAATTTTAGAATTAATTTATTTTTATATCACATTCGAACCATTATTATGAGGTTAATATCAAAATATTATTAAAATCAATACATTTTTAATCAAACACTATACATGTTGCTTTCATCACCCGACACATGTTCAAGAGGATTATTTTATTCTTATAACATTTGAAACAACGTTAGTCAACACGGTAGTCAACCCCTCCATGGGAAATTTATGTTATTTTACCATTCTTAAGCTGCTCGGTGTAATAATACATAAACTCAGGGAAAGCTTATGCAACTATCCCATGTCATTTAAATCTAAGGGACCTCTCTGTAGTAGAACAACCATGTTTATCTAGATATCTACAATTAGACTAAGCCTCCAGGCATGTCAATGTAATTCTCACTGAACAAAACAAATGCTGGTAACATTGTAGTAATAAAAGAGAAAGCTATACCATAAATAAGATATGCAGACACACATTCGTAATTGATTACCTATCTTGATCTTAAAAACTTAAAAATTTCAGTTGCATCGTTATCTTTTAAAATTATAAAATGTGAATTGTGAATTTGTTATTCATAGAAATTGTTCTCTCCCATTAAAGGAATAATCATCCAAAACACTTTATTAATAATTCATTCAGGTGGGCTCGACAGTCATATGGCCTATAAGTATCAGTCTTTTAAAAATATGTGGGCAGAGAAACGACACCTACAACATTCAACCTCCGCAACTCAACCAACCAAACAAACAAACAATATCCCAAATCCATAACCAAAACCAACAATCTCTTCTTCAACAGCAACACGCACACACACACTAAAGCAAACAAACAACAACAATGTTAAGTGTAAGAACAGGAGGAGGAACATCATTAACGTGTCTTCATCATTCTTCTTCCTCACTTGCCTGTCCATTTTCAACAACCCCCCACCATTCCCTTTCTTTCAAGAAAGTTTCCCATCAAAGCTTCACTACTACTGCCAAACTCAGTGACACCACCACCACCACCCCTGTTCTCGTTGACGACTCTGATGCTTCTTCTTCTTCTCGGGTTAGTTTATGTTTTGATGTCATTTTCATTTAATAACAATGTTACGTTGTGTTGTTAATGATAGTAGTAGTTGGTTTGTGGAAAGAAGTAGAGGTCTGCTGATTGGAAGGCAGCAAGAGGGTATAAGCAAAGTGGGTTCATCTATGAAGGTAGAATTGAAGGCTTCAATGGTGGAGGCTTTCTTGTTCGCTTCTTTTCTCTTCTGGGGTTCCTTCCCTTTCCTCAGTTGAGCCCTTCACATTCTTGTAAAGGTGCATTTCTATCTTCTTCTCACTTACAGTTTTATACCATTGATTTGTTGTAACTGCTGCTGATGACATTGTTTTTTCATGTAGAGCCTCAGAAAAGTATTCATGAGGTGGCAAAGGGGTTGAATGGTTCCCTTATATCTGTTAAGGTAATGACTTTCTTGGTATGCTATCTCATTTGAGTGTATAACATTCTTATTTGTCTCAATATAAAGCAAATAGATCTCTTATTAATGTTCTTGTTAGTGTTGTATGTATGTATATGTATATATCTCCACCTATGAGTGCTTAGATAGGTGTTTGATTGTTCGACACGTTGAGAGTTTGCTGAGGGTTAGTAACCCTAGAATCTTGGTTTTAGTGTTTGCTTATTTCTTAACGAGTACAAGTTGGTATTTGATTGCATACTTTTCAGCCTTATTGAATTTAGTAAGTGTAAATGGAAAAGACTTGTGCTTTAAGGATTAATTGTTACTCATTGATGGCTATAGATTTGTCCCTCTTATTCAGTTGCTAAGCAAGAAGATGAAGAGAATTGCATGTGAGAATTTTAATTATATCGAATTAGGTTGGTCTGAAATGTTATTTGTTCTACGTCTTCAATGATTTCAGAGACAGTTTCCCAAATACACTGCAAGGATATTTATTCAGTGAAAACAACTCCAAATTATAGAGGGATAAAATTACTCATAGTACTTACAAAAAGGAGGAGAACAAATTATGGTAGAACTGATAGATAATTCATCACCATGTAGCTCTGTAATTGCCCAACTAAAACTTACTGAAGCTATTTATATCTCTTATCTCTTTGAATTTGGGTTTAATGTGCCGTTCATGTGCAGTGCCATCTTTAGAAGAGAACAGTATTGGGGGTCAGAGCTGGTTATAAGTACCTCTTTTAAATGTTATAAGAGGTAGGGGCTTTAGGAGAATGTAATAAAACTTATGGTACCTAACAAAGCTTTGGTGTGTATTTCTTGAACCGGCAATATGTGGATGGATATGTAAATAATAAAAATTAAGCACCAATGTTGATTTAGGTTGGCCTGAAATTTAATTTGTTCTAAGTCTTCAATGATTTCGGAGACAGTTTCCCAAATACACTGCAAGAATATTTATTCAGTGAAAATTGCTCCAAATTATAGATGGATAAAATTACTCATAGTACTTACTTACAAGAGGAGAACAAATTATGGTAGAAGTGATAGATAATTCATCACCATGTAGCTCTGTAATTGCCTAGCTAAAACTTATTGAAGCTATTTATATCTCTTATTTTTTTGAATTTGGTTTTAATGCACCGTTCATCTTTAGAAGAGAACGGTATAGGGGTCCGAGCTGGTGATAAGTAATAGAACTTGTGGTACCTGACAAAGCTTTGGTGTGTATTTCTTGAACCAGCAATATGTGGATGGATATGTAAACAATAAAAATTAAGCACCAATGTTGATTTAGTTTTCCTTCTTACAAGTTCAATATTAAGGTTTGTTATCTTGGTATCTTGTCTGTGAGGTCAAGGGGAAGAAAAAGAGAGGTTGTTTATGAGATCAAGGGAAAGAAAAGAGAGTATATAGTGTGTTTCATTCTTGGGCCTTGTTAGTGCTTAAATACCATTGTTGGGCTCATACCTATCGACTTAAACTTTTTGGTCTAGTAGTTTCTAATTTGTCAGTCTTTTTAATAGGATATTTAGATTCAAGCCCTTATTCTATTAGAGCATATTTGACATAACGTTCTTGCGTTTAAATCCTAGGAACCTCTATTTTAATTATTAGACATGTAATTACAGAACAAAGTAAAATAGGTTAGTGCATCAATCCACATGATTAATTCGAAAGTTTGCCCTTTTATGTGGGGGTTTATGAGTTTAATTTTTATTGTTTAACCCTTACATATCAGTTTAAATTTCTAGGTCTGACAATTTCTAATTTGGTAATAGGTCTCAATCTATTTTGTCTCTTATGGAAACATTACAATGCTTAAATGGTATTGTAGAGTGTATTGTGACCCTATTGCATGTTGAATGCTTTTGGTACCTTTCATACACTTGCTTCCTAAAGATTCCATGTAAACAAAATGCAGCATTTATGTGGACTCCTTTCTTCTTGTGCTTCTGTTTTAGTTGTTCTTGAAAGATTTGTTAGTGGGATACATTGATAACTGGTTCTTGATAGCCAAATTATAATGTTCAGTTTGGAAAGGGTAAGTTTCCTTCATTTTTGCTTTTTGATAAATGTATTTGAGGTGGCTTCCACAACACCTTAATTCCCTCCATATTGTTGAGGCATAGAAAGAGAAATAAATATATCTTAATTAGTTGTTAAATTTTTTTATAGTTGTACAGTGTCGGATACTATATCTTTTTGAAGTTTGTTCTTTTCACTCCAAAGATGCAATAGATTTCTTTGATTTGTGCTTACTTTCTTAGTTTTAAATGATAATGAAAGGGATTTCTTCTTCATCTTCTGCTCCTCTTTACTCTATATTCTTGTTATTACTAATCTGCACTCTATTTGCTTGATAATTCAAAAGTGACTCCTATTTACAAACTACCTGTGTTTCGTGTGAGCTAAGTAATGTTTGTATATTTTCTCAATATGTTAGATAATCCAAGCAGATGAAGAAAGAAAGAAATTGATATTCTCTGAAAAGGAAGCAGCCTGGACAAAGTATTCTAAAAGAGTTAATGTAGGTGATATTTTTGCAGGAAGGGTAGGAACTGTTGAGGATTACGGGGCCTTCATTCACTTACGCCTTCCTGATGGTATTACTATCTCCAATTTGTATACTTCTAGCTTTCCATTGCACTTTTTGTTCTGCAAAAGTAAGGGACCATTTTAAGCTGCAGTGCAGGTCTGTATCATCTAACTGGACTAGTACATGTCTCAGAGGTCTCATGGGATCTAGTTCAAGACATCAGAGACGTCCTTAATGAGGGTGATGAAGTGAGGGTTAAAGTTATAAGAGTGGATAGGTGAGTTTGCTGTGCTATTCTTATGTTAGTTTGACATTCTGTTTCTTTGAACAGCTCAATAATTCAATGATCTGAGTGATTATGTTGATAATCTAAATTTGACTTAAGTCAAATCCTGATAGTTCAAAGCATAATTGTATTTTTTCACTGTATCTTGGCCTATTAGTTAAAAAATAATAGACTTCCAAATGCACGATCTATGGATGAACTCCCAAAAGCTTATCTGTATATAACTTTATACCTGTGGTAGCTGGTTATCTTTTTGAATAAGATCATTTATGTTCTATAAGAATGTTGGGGGTCATGTTTCTGTCATGTATCTGAACAGCGTTCATTGAAGAAAATCTCTTAGTCAAGCTGAAGGTCATTGTAGTTTCAATTTTATTTTATGATTTTATCATGTCTCCAGGTAGCTGTTTATTTATTGATGTCTGAGTTATTTAGTAGTGAACGTGTTGCTTATTCCTTTTTGACTTTTCTTTGGGGGGTTTTTTATGAAGTAGTCTGAGCTAAGTGGGCTCATTGCTAGTTTTGTTTGTCAATTATATATTTTGTCTATTATTGTTATATAATTCTCTCTTTCAGTTGCGGCAATATTATTTTTGGAACACACCTTAATGTCAAATTTTTCTAAGAATACACTTATATTTGAGATAACAGAAATTGATTAAATATATTTTTCCAGTGCTGACAAAAGACACGGAAAAAGAAAAAGAGGTATATACTTATCCAAATGTGTCAATCACCAGATCCATCCATGGCCCTCGTAAGGTTGAAATCTCAATTGATATGTTTCCATGAATTATGTTTGGTAAGAAACATAAATTTTCTGAAAACAGTGGTAAAGTATAGAGAATGAAAGCTGGATCAGTATTTCTTCCTTTGCTTTCACGACTACAATGAAGAAAATTGTGAGTATTAAGTAGCTTAGTAGGGGACATCTCCCATTGTCATATAAGAGGTCTTGGGACTGAATCCTATGCACATCACATCAAGGTTTAAGGGGATTGGTTTATTTTTCAATTTTTTAAATAAATACAATGAGGAAAGTAATACAGAAGAAGAAAATGAGTTAACACCCTTCCAATCCCCAAAAGACTAATCAAATCAGATAGTAGACTGACGGAAAAGAGACCTGCCAATCTGACATCCTGGTTGCCATAAGTGATGGAGAAATGGCAGTGGTAATTTCCTGGCAATCTTATGGGTACAAGTGAGATTGGTTTTGTTAAACTCCCTTCTGTATAGTAAAACTTAATTAAATGATGATTAACTAGAGGTTAATAGAGTGACTTTGAATGCTTCGTAGGACACATTCATAACTAGCTTCAGATAATTTAACAAGTAATTTTCTGTTGGAAGGAAAATTTAACAAATGGGAATAGTACAACGGATCATTGTTGCAGTTGAGAGTGCAAGGCTTCTTTTTTAGCTGAGAGTCTAGCTATATAAAGTGTTAAAATCTCATTATGTTAGTGCAATGCAATCATTTTTTTATCATTTGATTCCACGGCTTCATGAAGAGTTTCTATTTTCTTTACGCAACAGTGAAAGTTGTCCATTAACATTTACTAGGAAGTGTTTGGTCCCTACTAAGGACTTTCTTGCTTGTGACTTGATGGCCATTGCTTTTCTGTGACTAATTACCATATTGATGAACCATCTTTGGAGTTGGAATTCCTGTTATTTGATTTTTATTTACAACGGGAGTTGAAATGGCATTGGTTCTTGAATTCTAATAACTGCAGGGAAAGGTCAAGGATCACTTTGTCAATCAAGCAGTTGGAAGAGGATCCCCTTCTGGAAACTCTGGACAAAGTAATTCCTCAGGTTTGTCTTAGAAAATTGTCTTATAATCTTTTTATCATATCATGTTCATTGTCATGAAATTCTTCATAAATTGGCGATAAGGAAGTTATAAATGAATACTATTATACTTGACAGGATGGCTCAGTTGGTTCTGATTCTTCAAGCACTACCATTAGCAGTGACATTGAACCTCTTCCAGGGCTGGGAGCAATATTTGAAGAGCTGTTGCAGGAAGATGGGTATGGTTTTTGTTATTGTCTGCTTAGGAAAATTTATTTATAGAAGTTTTAGAGCTTCTTTGCAAGGGTATATGTGTATTGGGCTTATTCATTCTTCTATTCTTTGAAATTAGTACATCAATCGATCCATTTTCTATTTTAACTTCCTAGTGCATTATTAAAGACTACATGGATTAAATGCATTTCCTTATGTCAATTCATAAGTACATATTTTGGCATTGTTAAGAAAACTGCCATATGTGTATAGAAAATGTTCTGGATGAAGCTTTTAGAATTATTTCTACATATTGTTGCAATTTGGGTCGGTTTTTGTTCGTAATATAGGAGGTTGTCTTAGATTTCAGGTTATAGAGATAGATGAGAGACAGATTCAGAAAATGTAGAGCGAGCTAAATTTACCATAACCTACTTACAAGTACACACCAAACACTCTCAGACCATACTATTATAAACTTATTTAGACTTCTAAAGACTCTTCCTCATGTGGGAGGATAGATCTCTATCACGTTTGCTTCTGATGCTTCCTATGTAGTTCTAAGATTTATCCTCTTCATATAGATTTTGCTGAAACATCTCCCAGCTGATAGCCTGACTTCACTTGTGCAGTAGCAATTTGTTTACCCGTAATGAAGTCTTTAATAAAATGAAAATTACCTCTCTCATTAAACTCATTATTAGAGAACATGTATCTCTGTCCCATCATCACAAGACATGGTCATTGATGTATCACTTCAAACTTCCATTCTTCAAGGCTTTTATACCGGTGATGATATCACAAGCAATATGCACCATGGTACTATACTTTAAAACTTTGTCCAACCACTGCATTTTGTTTCCTGCTCTTCCAACTAGATTTTCACCAACAAGAGTACAACAGCCTGAAATGAACTCTGTCCATATGGCCGCTAGTCCAGTCTGCAACAGTATATCTGACTATCTCAAGCAAACTAGAGCAATAATTTAATCGCATTTCTAGGTGCACTCTTAAGACTGAGTAGAATATATGACACTGTAGTGTTCCAGTTTGTGTTTAAGGTTAAACGAACTGAGATTTCCAGCCCCAATTGGATTTCTGGTCTGGTCATTTCCAAGTATATGAGCTAACCCACCAAACATCCATATTTTCCTGGGTTATCAAACATCTTCCATCTGCATTAAATAAAACTCATTTGGAGCATCAACATTGTGTTTTCATTCCAAAAGTTGAGGCATTTAACAACTCCTAGATTTATGGTCAGGTAACATTCTGAGGAATGCTACATGTTATTTCATTGAACATATAAATCATGTGAATATCGGGACTGTTTCTATCAATAAATAGATATTGAGTGACTGGACGACAAGAGAGTGACACCTGAAGTAAAAGAAAATGAAAAGTAGTCTCCACCAATTCATTGTGAAATAGATTTTATTAGCTTCTAATGGAGTACACTTGTGGTCGACTGATGAAGTTTGATACCATTTTCATTGGCTCAATGTAATTGCAATAGTTGAGATTATATGTGATATTTATAATTAACGTACATTGGAAGTAACCATTATATAGTTTTCTCATCCTGCTATACTATGTTGTTCTGGTCCAGCATAGATGATGTAAGAATCAACCGACAAGGATTCGAGAAACGGGTTGTTTCACAAGACTTACAGCTTTGGCTCTCAAATGTGAGTTTTTATTATTGTTATAGTTATTATTATTCTAATAATAATTATCATGTTTAATAGTTTCTGCTTTTGTATTCTGGTGAATGATTGCCGTATCTTATATTAAAATTATCATTCTGAAAGGCACCACCCATAGAAGGGAAGTTTACCCTCTTAGCTCGTGCTGGAAGGCAGGTAAGTTCTGGTCATAATTTTCCTGTCTCGCTCTGTCTGTGTCTCTGTCTCTCCCTCTTCCTTAGTGATATTCTGTCCTGCAGGTGCAGGAAATACAACTTACAACATTTCTTGATCAGGAAGGTATTAAAAAGGCACTGCAACGAGTGTTAGAACGCGTTCCATGATGTAAATTCAGGTTTCATCCTCAAATACGAAAGTTACCACGTTTGTATATGATTGATATAAAATTCTTAACACCTGATCAATTGTAAAGATGTATTAATTTCGGTAGCAACTGCCAGTGGGATAAATTGCATAGAAGTAGAAATGAAGTCCTCAGACAAATGAACTTAAATTTTTTATTGAGAGGGCAAGAATCATTAGAATCCTTAAGTACAGATAATTATTCTAGCTTCCGGTCTTCAGTGTGCACACAAGGTACAATGACACGAACTGATATCAATTTGAAAGTAAAGATGGATGGAAACTGATATCAGTCTTCAGTGAAGATGGAGTGTTTGCTTGGGTAATCAGTCAATTTTTGCAAAATTCCACTCACTGGGACCTTTCATCATTCAATGGGTTTCTGGAGTGAAACTGCATGTTTGAGTTGACCTATTTGAATGTCTTCTACTTAATTAACGGGAACCCTTCTCCCAGCCTTCACTCTTACTATCATCTTCAGCCAAATTAACTTTTGATCACAAGATATGGCAACGATGTATGTGGTCAAAACTGAAACTATATTTCAAAGCTGAAATTATATTCTTGTGCAACGGAGCAATCTAAATGCATAGCAACAGCAGCGTATTGGTTCGTATTTAAACAAATTGAAGCAATCACAATTCCTAAGATAAAGATAAACATCAGTCATATTCACCCTTAGGAAAAGAAACTGGGAGCAAAGAATGGTTCTTCAATCCCTAATAATCTGTAAAGATGGGAGAGATTTAGCTCAATGCCCTTGAATTTACATTGAAGAATTATGATATTTCTATAACCTTCACAATAAAAAGCCATCTATTTCCTGTAAATGAGAAACAATTTTCCTAGCTTTGAACCTCCTTCAAAATGTAGATGCTTTTCAGCTGATTTTAACTAAAGTGAGCGTAAAACCATGTTATGCAAGTCCTAAAACCACTTTCGCGAATTAACTGACACATGAAGAGCTGCCTGCAGTTTTGTTTCGACGATTAAAGATTGATCCTAACTGCCATAGGCATGTCATTAACTGACTTTCAGCTTGGGTCGAGTACAGGAAGCCTGCAATGAAGACTGATTGATTTATCTGTTTGACGAGTACCGGGAATGAAGAACTGGAAAATCACAGTCAAGCAAGCACCCTGGGGAGCAATCCCGTAGAATGCACAATCTGGCTTTGCCAGGTGACACTGAAGACTCTTGGAAAAGTGCTTGAGACTCACTTGCACAGACTGAGCATCTCCCCTCGAAATTGCCCTCTCTGATCGAGTCTGAGCGCTAAGATCTTGATCCTCAGGTGGAGCGACAGCTCGCTCTCCAAGAACCAACAATTTCCTAAACTCAGCACCAAGTGTGATCAGAGTGGTACAAGTTTGTATATGCAGATCCCCATACTTGCTTATAGACACATTTAGTAGGTCCCCAACATGCTTCATCCGGTCTACAAAATTCTGCAACTGATTCAAGTCTGGAACTTGAACCAGAGTCTGAGGCAAATCCTGTGCCATATCGAGAGCAGTTTGAAGTTCAAGAACTTGTGCTCTGGACAACGGTTTTGAAATGGGCACATCTTGGATCACTGCAGACTTATAACCTTTTGTCTCAAAGGTAAGAAACGGCATTGGTAAAGTCGAATTAGGAGGCAGCTTTTTCACCAATTTAATCTGTAAGCGATTGGATGCGGGCCCAGCTCCACCTAATTCAGAACAAATGCTGACACCGCTACGAACAGCACGGTTGAGTAGAGAAATGTCAATGGCAAAAGCAATTCGGTCCTCATTCTGGCTTGAGATGCGGTAATCATCAAATAGAGCTTCATGGTGAAATTGGGCAATGGATTGAACCCCATCAGCATTAAGAAGGTTGTGGAGAAAGAAAACATGTTGTCTCGTGAGGAAGAGGTGGCATATCTTTCCCATCTTGTCTAGGGCAGGCAGAAACCTCTTTTCTAACAGATTGACCCCATTCTCGGTGAGAAACGCCTTGAACTTCATCGAATTCTGTCATGTCCCCAGAATAAGTTAAAATACAAAACAGTTGCTTTTACAGCCAGACATACACTACATATGGATCACTCCAAGAAGCTTATGCATTACTAAATACAAACACAACATAACAAAAACGAGCAGGATCTCAGATCTCAAACTTGTCAAGTACAATGCAACCAATGACGTTAAACACAGTAAAGCATTCTTCCTACTAAAGCACAACCGCCCGTACCACAAGCACGACCAGAGAACAAATGAAGTTGTCCTTCGATATATAAACAAGTGGAATTCACTACTAAAAGTAGTGAATGTGTTCTATCTTCCAAAAGAAAATTACAGTCAAATGCAACTAATCATCAGATATCAAACCCCAGTTATTAATCTGTGTAAAGCATCCGTCACATCATCATCAGACAAACAAGACTAACTTTCCCTAAATTTTTCACTTCCCAACAGTCATTCAAACAATAAGACAGAGTCCCTCACAATAGAAACAAAACAAACGTAGCACTGCCACAAATGTTGGAAAACATTTTCAATATTTTCTTATTAACTTGCAATCAACACATTCAACAACAGCCAAAATAAAAATCACAACTTGATCATATTCACGTAGTGAGGTTAAACAACCATAAGTTGTTTGAATTCCTAGACAAAAAGTAAACCAGAAACACAATCTTCTACATCACAAAACTTAGGGTTCCATTCCATGAAGCAAATTAAATGAAGAAGACATGATTTGCCCTGAATTAAGAAATTAATAATAAGGAGACCCAGATAGGAGATATTAATGAAAATGGACAGGACAAACGAAAGATGAAAAAAATGTAAAGCATGAAGAATTAGAGAGTGTTACCAGCTGTTGAAGATGATTCGGAGATGGTTGCAATTATGAGCGGCCCCGTCTTGCCGGAAGAGGAAACAGCAACCTCTGCCACTTGCTTCAACAAATCACTCTCCCCACACTTCCTTCACTCGTTTTCGTTATATCTGCTTAAATGGGAGGTACAAATTTTTGTCAGGAGAAACGAATGTAACGAAATGGCTCAGCTGACCAATTTTAACCATTTAAAAATTAGCACTTAGTGTGGTGAAAGCTATATACAGATTAATTATTGGGTTATTATGAAAAACCCCCCTGGAATGAAACTTAATCGAAATTTACCCCCCATTTTTAAATTATTAGGTAAATTACCCCCTGCCGTTAACTTTCCGTACAGAATGTTAACATTTTCCATCCGAAATAGTAAAATGACCAAAATACCCTTACCATATCCTATAAAATTCCTCTTATACCCTTCAAACTTATGAAAGGACTAAAATGTCCTTTAAATTCTTAATTAATTAAAATATTAAATAAAAAAATAAAAGATTTAAAAAAAAAAAATTTCTTCACACCTCTCTTCTTCTCTGCTTCTGCACTTCTTCTTCCGCTTCTGCTCTTCTTCTTCTTTTTCTTCTTCTTCTTTTTCTTTTTCTTCTACTTCTCTGGGTTCGAATCGAACCCAGATCTGGGTTCCATTGGAACCCAGAACTGGGTTCGATTCGAACCCAGTTTCTGGGTTCGAATCGAACCCAAAACTGGGTTCGTTGGAACCCAGTTTCTGGGTTCCATTGGAACCCAGTTCTGGGTTCGAAGAAACCCAGAAACTGGGTTCCAACGAACCCAGAAACTGGGTTCCAACGAACCCAGTTTCTGGGTTCGAATTGAACCCAGTTCTGGGTTCCATTGGAACCCAGATCTGGGCTCCTTCGAACCCAGAAATTGGGTTCCTATTGGAACCCAGATCTGGGTTCCTTCGAACCCAGTTTCTGGGTTCCAACGAACCCAGTTTCTGGGTTCGAATCGAACCCAGAAACTGGGTTCGTTGGAACCCAGAAACTGGGTTCGTATTGGAACCCAGATCTGGGTTCCTTCGAACCCAGTTCTGGGTTCGTTGGAACCCAGTTTCTGGGTTCCTTCGAACCCAGAAACTGGGTTCGATTCGAACCCAGTTTCTGGGTTCGAAGGAACCCAGATCTGGGTTCCAATACGAACCCAGTTTCTGGGTTCCAACGAACCCAGTTTCTGGGTTCGATTCGAACCCAGAAACTGGGTTCGAATCGAACCCAGTTCTGGGTTCCAATGGAACCCAGATCTGGGTTCGATTCGAACCCAGAGAAGTAGAAGAAAAAGAAAAAGAAGAAGAAGAAAAAGAAGAAGAAGAAAAAGAAGAAGAAGAGCAGAAGCGGAAGAAGAAGTGCAGAAGCAGAGAAGAAGAGAGGTGTGAAGAAATTTTTTTTTTTTAAATCTTTTATTTTTTTATTTAATATTTTAATTAATTAAGAATTTAAAGGACATTTTAGTCCTTTCATAAGTTTGAAGGGTATAAGAGGAATTTTATAGGATATGGTAAGGGTATTTTGGTCATTTACTATTTCGGATGGAAAATGTTAACATTCTGTACGGAAAGTTAACGGCAGGGGGTAATTTACCTAATAATTTAAAAATGGGGGGTAAATTTCGATTAAGTTTCATTCCAGGGGGGTTTTTCATAATAACCCTTAATTATTTAAAAATTAGCACGCACAGAACGTTAAAGTTATATGTGTATAACTGTAATGCTAATGGAACGAGAAACTATTAATATTTTATATTTTAGGATAAGAATGAGATTTAACTCATTGATTTCTTAGGATAAGAAGAAATATTCAGTTACTTTTATTAAGGGATGTTTTGTGAAAAAAATATGAAACATAGTTTGATCCAAAGTTTTATATTTTTTTAGATTCGAGAGCTATTTTTCTTAATTTTTATTTTTTTTATATTTTTAAATATTTTAAATTTGAAAATTTTCAAATTTGAAAAAAATATAAAGTTTTGTCCATGTATATATATATATTATACTTCTTAGCATTTAAAAAATATATATATACATAAGATTTCATCAAAAGATGAGAGTGTTCGGATGTAATTTTTATGCAAGGAAGTATACACTAAAGAATTCTTATTTTTATACATTTCTATAGGAATTTATGGCATCTCCAATACTATTTTAAAAGTTTTCTATTTATGACACATCATCACATACGTTTTAATATGAATTCACCCTAACAAAAACAAATTAGAAATACTTATTTTCGAGGAAAGCAACTCGATCCAACGATAAAACTAAGTCCACCCACTTTTATAATTTCAAGAGATGATAGATTCAACTCATAAAAGTCTCATCAATATGTGGGTAATTCATACCTCAAGAGATTTCGACAGTTATAATTATACTTATAAGATTAAAAATAAAATATTTATTTTAATATCTAATGTAATTATCTGTAGTAAAATGTATATTCAGTTTATAACTAATCACCATAAAATATGTATTACGCTATCTTTCTTCATATTATTTAAAGTCTTTGGACTCATTAAGGAAAACAAATTAATTTTTGGGATGAAATTTTTTAATTAACATTCTGTAATTTATTTTAATGGAAAAAAGAATAAAAAATGAAAAGAAATTAAAAAAAAAAATACTGACTAAAATTGAGCTTCTCAATTAAAAAAATCATCTTTATAATTTGTAATTTCTTTTTTCTACTACGTTAACTTCGTAATTGAGTTACACAATCTATCAGGTTTGTAATGCTAACTTTAATCGACTTGTTCCGCTTCTCCATCCACTCGTATTCAAGTAATGATTTGACAACAAAATGATGCAAAACTCAGCTCGTTTACCAATTCAACTTTATCAGTTGAATATATATGCATACATACATACATATATATATATATAAACTTAATTAGTTAAATTAATTTATTATAAAAACAAATAAAGAAATATGTGCGGAAATGAAGCAAAAATAAAAGATGCAAAGCACGAGGGCCCAAATAGAGAAATAAGTAATAATGATGTATGGCTTTGGGTCCACAGCAATAATGAGTTGGCAAGTCTCCTTTGAGTCAATTTTTTATTTTAAAAAAAAATGATAATCCTAATTTCCATTTATCATTTCACACAATTACTAATTATTTCATATAATTTATTGAAGAGATAATCCAAAAAAATCCGTTGTAAATTATAAAAATATCAATTTTACTATATGGAGTTTCATTTTTATCGAAAATCTCTAATAATATTAATAAAAACACTCAAAATACTTTCTGGAGGAGTATGAACTGACGAAAATACCCTTAATGGTCATAAATTGAAGTTATACATGGTAAAATGACTATTTTTTTGTTAATTTTTTAATATCAAATGAGATTTTGGACAAAAATAAAATCATAATATTATATTTTTACAAATTATAATAGGTTTCCTTTGTTGAAATCTCATTTTATATCTCTTGACGTGCAAAATAATGAGAAAGACCAAGTAATTTTTTAGATATTTTCTTAAACTATAAGGGATTTTTTGAACATTTCCTTAAACTACAAAGGGTATATGGTCTATTTAATCAAAGGGCAAATTGCACAAACCTCCCCTGAGGTTTGACGAAATTGCACAAATATTACGATGTTTGGGTAACTCGCATGGACACTACCTGAGGTTTCAAAAACTCCGCACAAACCTCCCCTGTCGTCAGTCAACAACCATTAAATCGTCATAGTCAATGGTTAAAATTATAAAAAGACTAAAATACCCTTCAATAAATTTAAAATTAATATATAATATATTTTTAATTTAATTTGAAAATAAAATATAAAAAATTAAAAAAATTAAAAAAAAAAAGAAAAAGAAAAAACTGGTCTCCATGGGAGACCAGATCTGGTCTCCCATGGAGACCGACAGTCTCCATCGCTGGAGACCGCTGCGTCTCCAGCGATGGCCGTCCGTCTCCAGCGATGGAGACGGTCTCCATCGCTGGAGATCGCTGGTCGACCAGCGATGGAGATCAGTCTCCATCGCTGGAGTCTCAGCGATGGAGACCGTCTCCATCGCTGAGTCACCAGCGATGGAGACCCAGCGATGGATCTCCATCGCTGGTCTCGCTGGAGTCTCCAGCGATGGAGAGAGGGTCTCCATCGCTGGTAGCTGATGGAGACCGATCTCCATCGCTGAAGTCTCCAGCGATGGAGATCGCTCCATCGCTGGTCGACCAGCGATGCTCCATCGCTGGAGACTCAGCGATGGAGATCGGTCTCCATCAGTGACCAGCGATGGAGACCGTCTCTCCATCGCTGGAGACTCCAGCGAGACCAGCGATGGAGATCCATCGCTGGGTCTCCATCGCTGAAACTCAGCGATGGAGCGAGCTGGAGTCTCCAGCGATGGAGACTGATCTCCATCGCTGGTCGACCAGCGATCTCCAGCGATGGAGACCGTCTCCATCGCTGGAGACGGACGGCCATCGCTGGAGACGCAGCCGTCTCCAGCGATGGAGACTGTTGGTCTCCATGGGAGACCAGATCTGGTCTCCCATGGAGACCAATTTTTTCTTTTTTTTTTTTCTTTTTTTTTTTTAATTTTTTATATTTTATTTTCAAATTAAATTAAACAAAATATATTATATATTAATTTTAAATTTATTGAAGGGTATTTTAGTCTTTTTATAATTTTAACCATTGACTATGACGATTTAATGGTTGTTGACTGACGACAGGGGAGGTTTGTACGGAGTTTTTGAAATCTCAGGTAGTGTCCGTGCGAGTTACCCAAACATTGTAATATTTGTGCAATTTCCTCAAACCTCAGGGGAGGTTTGTGCAATTTGCCCTTAATCAAATGATAGGGAGGTTGTTAGCGATTTTTCAAATTAGTGATGGATTTTAGCTATTACGTCAAGCCACAGGGGGGAAAATAGGATTAACCTTTTTAAAAATGACACTAAATATAAACTTTTGGACCCAATAAATCAATCAATTATACTCAAATTTGTTGTGTGGTTATGGTACAATACACTTGCACTGTCTTTCTTCAAAGAGCATGCATGTTTGAGTACCGGTCTGCCTTAAGGTGGACAATTTGCCCTAAGCCCTCCTATGGGGGGCTACTTACATATTGGACCCTCCAGTTGGAGGGTCAAGTTTCCTCATTTAGTGTGAGGTAGAGGTGGCAATGTGGATTACGAAAAGACGAGTTGGTACGAATTCGCGAAAAATAGGTTTTTCAGAAGGGTTGAAAAACCGAAATAGGTTTCTAATACATTTGAAAAACGGATTAGATGTAAAAGAGGGAAAAATCAATTATCAATTTTTAGGGGAGTTTAAAAGCCGATTTTGGTTTCTTAACTCCACTGAAAAACCGATCATTTGTTTTCTTTCACTTTTACCCTTTTTTCTTTCAAATTTAAAGGTTCTCAGTGCCCAAAAAGACAAAAAAAAACATATAATTGATGTTATATCCCATAACGGATCAACATTACAAACAAACATGGTTGGATAAATCAACATTTAGATTTGTACGAGGTGAAATGTTGTCACTTAATGTCATGTCTAACTTCAATGTCATCATATGAAGTCATTATGTAAGTTATTTACCCAATTTTATTTTAATTGTTTAAATTCAAGCAATTCAGACCTATTAGTTGCCCATCGAAAGTCATTAGAAGGGGATAAAAGCAACAAAAATCATGATCGGTTTTTCAAAGGGATTGTTAAACCGAAATCGGTTTCTCAAAGGGCTTAAAAACCGAAATCGGTTTCTAATCCATCTGAAAAACCGATCTGATGTAAAAGAGGAAAAAATCAATGATTGGTTTTTAGGGGAGTTTAAAAATCGATTTCGGTTTCTTAACCCCACTGAAAAATCGATCATTTGTTTTCTCTCACTTTTATCCCTTTTCCTTTCAAATTTGAAGGTTCCCAATGCCCAAAAAGACACAAAAATCATATAATTGATGTTATATGACAACGGATCAATATTACAAGCAAACATGATTGGATGAATCAACATTAAGATTTGTACAAAGTGAAATGTTGTCATTTAACATCATGTCTAACTTCAGTGTCACCATATGAAGTTATTATGTAAATTATTTACCCAATTTACTTTAATTATTTAAATTCAAGCAATTCGAGCCCATTTGTTGTCCACCGAAAGCCATCAGAAGGGGGATAAAAGCAAGAAAACCTATGATCGGTTTTTCATGGGGGTTGAAAAATCAAAATCGGTTTCTCATGCACATGAAAAACTGATAAGATGAAAAGCAAGAAAATTAATGTTCGGTTTTTAAGAGAGTTGAAAAATCAATATCGATTTCTTAACCCCACTGAAAAATCCATCATATGTTGTCTCCCATTTTTATCCCTTTTCCCTTCAAATTTTAAGGTTTCCTGGTAACTGAAAATACACAAAAATCATAGAACTGATGTTATCCACAATGGATCAATATTATAACAATTCGAGTATAAACAACAACCATAGAATTTCATTTCCAATGGATAACATACATTACACAGAAGTTTGAAATTAATGTCTCTAATTATCATTGTTTTCATCATCACTCAATATTAGATTAGGAGTAGGATACCGTTGAAGGCATCGACATTGGTTGTGTCCAGTTTCATGACAAAGGCGGCATTTTCACAAGGACGCGACATTTGCATGAGCATTTACGTTTGTCCCAGCTTCTGCAGTAATGGCTCTGCTCATCCAGACTTCCGCAACTATGACTATGCTCGTCCCTCCGTTGAAGAATGTAAGGGGGTTAGGGCAACGAAGACAATTATGCCTCATCTGACCACATTTTCTACACTTTTTAGCTTGACAAGTTTCCCCAACTGAAGAAATCCGAACCTCATTTGGCTTACCTGCTTGCCTTTTTCCTTTCGGTGGTAGTACAATCATGCTTCCAACTTTCGCAAGAACATTCCAATTAGCCAATTTAGGAATGAGATTGATCGGACGTGCATATACAGCTTTCAGCCACTCTGCGCTATAATACTGATTGCAAAGTATATCACAATTGACGTGCTTGAACTTGATAAGTATCATAAATTTAAGTGTTAAGATATGATACGATATTAAATACAGAAAATAACAACGTACAATTATGATATTCGGCTACAGCATATGCATGAATACATGACAACTGATTTAAGTTCCACCGCAAGCAAGTATATGTGTTCGCTTCAATATTAACCACCGCATCGTCTTTACTAGGATGCAGAACGTTGTATGTGATTGGTTCTGTGATGGGATGTACGGTACCTTCCGTAGATAAATTTTTGACCAACATGATTTAATCGTACGTAGTAGTGGTAACATAAGTCGTGAGTTTCTCAGCAACATTACGTCTATTATTAAACTATCTTTGCAACACATTTCTCACATATTCAAGCACAGTTGTTATTGGCAAACGACGTGCTTGCATCATACAATTGTTGAATGACTCTACAATATTGGTGGTCATAATTTCATGTCTTCTCTTTGAATAATGTGTCCTTGACCACCTACTCACTCCAGCCCAAAATTTCATGTGATTTCAGATGGAACGGCTGAATTTTTTCTAACATTCTATTGCAGTCATCTAGTACATAACTATATGTTATATGGTAAAATATTTTTTCCACCACATTCGAATACTTTTTACAATGTTGCTTAAGGTTTTGCCACGGGTGGAAAAAAGATAATATTTGTGGGACTTCAGGAAAAGTAAGTTACACTCATCCCATTCGATATGTTTTTATGACGATCGAATATAATAAGCAAATCATTTGACACACCGATTGCCTCTCTCAATCTACTTAAGAATTAAGTCCATGAACGGTCTGACTCTCTATCAACAAATCCAAAAGCGATGGGATAAATCATCTCCGCTCCGATTTATATTTACATGCAGCGAAAAAAATCACCTCTTTGTATTAACCTTTCAAATGAGTTACATCAATAGAAAAAATTGGTTTTATGTAAGACCAAAAACCCTCAATATAAGCTCCAAGTGCAATGAACGAATATACGAACCTGTTGGTTTCATCCCTCTCAATTGTTATCATTGTGTCGGGGTTTGATACTTTTAACATTTCAAAGTAGAACAGAAACTGTTGATATAACTCATCCGCTTGTCCATATGCTAGTTTCTTTACATATTGTAAAACCTTCCAAGCTTTATTGTACAAGATTTGCATGTTATATTGCTCTAGTATTTCTCCGATCAAACGATTAGGTGTATAAATATCTCTCCTCACCTTTCCCGCATATAATTTTTCGATGACAATAACCTTTACACTCTTCATATGTGATTCCATGTCTACCTAAGGACAAGTGTGTTTCGCCACATACTTCAACACAAACCACATCGAACAACCCTTTCTACATCTTGCAAGAACTATAAAGCTACAGCTCTTATCCTTGCAACCGACTTCAAATCGCTCTACGTCTGAACATCTAACATGATATTCAAACTTGGATTTTAAAGCATATTCTCCAATAGTTGTACACATTTTTTGCTTCCTATCAAAGAATACACCTTTATACAAAGTATCACATTGGTAGACGATTGACACAGCACTTGAAGTAGTCATAATATCACTCAGTTCTACACCGGGAACAATCCAATATAGTTGTGAATGATTGCTCTGAAATTTGTAAATCTGAAATTCTTATTTCTGGAAACCCCTCATCCTTAACAACTACATCAAATCGAGTTTCCTCTTCATCACTATCTCCAGTTTGCTCTTCGTCACTATCCCCTATCCTATCATCATCATCATCCTCTATGTCCCGATCTTCATCATCGCTATCATCATTCATGTAGTCATCATTAATGTTGCAAATGAGACTTTCCATAGATGTAAATGGGGTGACCAAAGCATCAACTTGATTGCTACCAACACTTAAAGTAAGATAAAATTTACTTTTAACCATATGTTGATCTATAGGTCTATCCATAGTTGACACATCATGTCTTGTGTCTGGGATAGAGTCAATGACATTTGGACGAACGATACACTTACTAACTCCACCTCCAAATCTCTTGCAACCTTATCAATATAAATCTCTCTAACATCAACAATTTTCACTACTATCAAATCAACCACACCAAGATCGGACATGATACGTATTTTTTTAACTTGGTCATTTGCCACACTTTACAGTAAATAATAAATACGTATATCTCATCTTCTTCTATCAATGCCAGCCTCTCTGTACACAACATCCACCAACGATAAAAAAACTACTATCTTTGGGGACCCCACACATGATCGACTTACCCCTAATGTAGTTAGATCTATTCCACTCTCCGTCAAAGGTGATTATAATCGTCTCTTGAGTCATTCCTAAAACATTCAAATAATGTTTAATTAGTCTCACTTCAATGGGTCAACATTATAAATTACAATCATATAAAACAAAATCTAACACTATAAATCAATATTCACCATAAAAAATACGATCAAATAGAATTTATTGTACACTCACAACACTCTCTAGCCAAATCCAATCAAATAGAATAAAATACGATCATATCTAACCACATATAACACCAAAATTTAATACAAAGCATCCAAAACACAACAAATATCGAAAACATGAAAAATTACTTAAATCGTTTTTCATTTAAATGAAAAACCGATTTCTATTTTTCATTGACATAAAAAATCGATGCCATGCTTGAATCGATTTTACATCTCTGTAAAAACCGAAATAAGTTTTTTAGTCAAATTAAAAATCGATTTTGTCGCAGATTTTGTAGAAACTACAATTCTAGCTTACGGATATCATATATCACAACCAAATAACTCTTAAAGCCTTTATTTGCAATCTGAACAAAACAACCTAAAAATCAATCAACAAAAACACATACATTACCTTCAAAACTCAAATTACTTGAAATGGAAAAAGAAGCTTCAAAACCTTCAATGGATCACACTTGAATGGATCAAAAACCTTGAATTGACAAAGAAGCTTCAATGAAGAATATCTTACTAGGAGGTTTGACTTTCGGCTACAATGGTGAATGGAAGAAGAAAAACCATGAATGAAGTAAGAGAAAAGAGGTTAGGATGTTAGAAGGAAGAATAAGGCTATTTTGGTAATTTCGGGTTAGGGCAATTGAGTAATTTTAACTTAAGGGTAGTTTAGTAATCTTGGGTACGCAATGAAAATAATTTGTTTGAGAGACTAAAAACAAATTTTTTAAAAAAAAAAATATGGGTAAAAACAAAAATTTTCTTTTTATTTTATTTAGGTAACAGTGATAAATTTCCCCATCCTTATCATTTAAAATTTTAAAAAAAAAATCAAAATTTAAAATTATGAAAATACCCTCACATAAATAAACCCCATTGAAACCCGATTTGACCTCTCATTCACCATTTTCAACCTTTTGTTTCACAGATCATGAGACCCACCACATCCATTGACCATCTTTGATCGTCGTTATCTTGCTAACTATTTGCTGACCACCATCGACATCTAGCAGCACCACTATTCTCTCTTCATTCAAACAATATACATTCTCCTCGCTATTTCTTGGATTTTTTGTGATTTTTTTAGTCTTTTTTTTTCTAGTTTTGGTGATTAAGCTTTGATAAATAGTGTTCAATATGGCTAATAATGCAATTTATGGTTCAAAAATGATGTTTTGTGGTGAAATTTCAACACTGAAGATAACTTTTCATCTTCTTCGTCAACAATCAAGTTTAATGGCATCATTAGACTCGACTTGTTGATGCAACCGAGATTAATAAGGTCATTTAACCATAGAAACTGAGTTTAATAGCTTTATTACTCGGTTGCCAACTCCGTTATTAATGAAGAAAACGAGCAGTGATTTAGGGTTAAATAGGCCTATTTATCTTGGTTAAGCATGTGGGTTTAGTGATTTAATGTTCGGAGGTAGTGGTGGTGATGCAAGCATAGTTGTTGCAGCGATTTGACATATTTTGTGTAGCAAGAGATCTACAAAGTTGTTTCTGAGAAGAACTCTAGTAAAGTAGAGAGACTTCTAACATTAGTGTTAGGCTAGCAATGTCATCTATATGTGTTTATATGAAAAATCAGTCAAGACTTAAGAGAGAAAATATACAGAAGAAAATGGTTCATCCTGATTACTAGTTGAAACAAAATAATTTTAACTTTCAGCTATAGGTTGAATAACAGGTCGTTAGGTATAAGTTTCATCATGTGTCGGGCTCAGTATTGAACCAGAGACAAATGGAGGGATGGTAGGCCAACTAACTCCAAAATCTCTCACAATCATGCCAATATAAATCTATTTATATCTAGATTGATCGAAACCACAAAACGGATACCATAACCATCCTTAATGTGGACCTTCACCATTGGGTCCATTCCCCTAAGCTCCATAAATAAACCCCATTGAAACCCGATTTGACCTCTCATTCACCATTTTCAACCTTTTGTTTCACAGATCATGAGACCCACCACATCCATGGACCATCTTTGATCGTCGTTATCTTACTAACTATTTGCTGACCACCATCGACGTCAAGCAGCACCACTATTCTCTCCTCATTCAAACAATATACATTCTCCTCGCTATTTCTTGGATTTTTTGTGATTTTTTTAGTATTTTTTTTTCTAGTTTTGGTGATTAGGCTTTGATAAATAGTGTTCAATATGGCTAATAATGCGATTTATGGATCAAAAATGATGTTTTGTGGTGAAATTTCAACACTGAAGATAACTTTTCATCTTCTTTGTCAGCAATCAAGTTTAATGGCATCATTAGACTCGACTTGTTGATGCAACCGAGATTAATAAGGTCATTTATCCATAGAAACTGAGTTTAATAGTTTTATTACTCGGTTGCTAACTCTGTTATTGACGAAGAAAACGAGCAATGATTTAGGGTTAAATAGGTCTATTTATCCCGATTAAGCATGTGGGTTTAGTGATTTAATGTTCGGAGGTAGTGGTGGTGATGCAAGCATAGTTGTTGCAACGATTTGACATTTTTGATGTAGCAAGAGATCTACAAAGTTGTTTATGAGAAGAACTCTAGTAAAGTAGAGAGGCTTCTAACATTAGTGTTAGGCTAGCAATGTCATCTATATGTGTTTATATGAAAAATCAGTCAAGACTTAAGAGAGAAAATATACAGAAGAAAATGGTTCATCCTGATTACTAGTTGAAACAAAATAATTTTAACTTTCAGCTATAGGTTGAATAACAGGTCGTTAGGTATAAGTTTCATCATGTGTCGGGCTCAGTATTAAACCAGAGACAAATGGAGGGATGGTAGGCCAACTAACTCCAAAATCTCTCACAATCATGCCAATATAAATCTATTTATATCTAGATTGATCGAAAACCACAAAACGGATACTATAACCATCCTTAATGTGGACCTTCACCATTGGGTCCATTCCCCTAAGCTCCATTAAATGGGAGATGATGAGAGGTCACGAATAATAAAGACATGTTGTGGGTTGATATTTTTAATTTATTAAAATAAAATAAAGCTAGAGATTAGATTGGATCAGCTCCACACAAAAACATGCTGTTTGGTGTCGCGTGCAGCGGCCATCAATACAAGCACAGGCGGCATTTGCCGACAATCATTATCGTCATTCATTAAAATAACAACCCTAACTCTTTAGCCAACACGTCTCTCTCTCTCCGACCAATGGAGGCGTTTGATTACCTTGTTGAAGAGGAGGACGATTTCATGGACGAATTGGACGAAGAAGAAAACAACAACCATCATCCTGCAGAAGTCGACCTAAACGAATATGACATGGTAGTCGTTCGTTTTCACCAATAAATCATGGATGATGATGATGATGACGTATCGTCCGTTGATGTGATTTTTTTCGTTAATTCTGTTTGTAGGTTACAAAGGTGACTGACACGTCAGCGGCGCAAGCACGGAAGGGAAAAGACATCCAAGGTATTCCATGGGAAAGTCTGAACATAAGCAGGGAAAAGTACAGACTGACTAGGCTTCAACAGTACAAGAATTATGAGAATATTCCTTTGTCTGGTCAAGCTGTTGACAGCCAGTGCAACCAAATGCAAAAGGGTGCTAATTATTTTCACTTTTTTCATAACACCAGATTGGTTAAGCCTACTATTCTCCATTTTCAGGTACTAACGATCTTTTTTTTATTTTAATTTTCAATTATATATATTTTTTAATTTTGAATTATATTTTTGGAGAGATACAAGTTGCTCTCTCTGATGGCAGTGTAGATAGTCCATTGGCATATAATTATGTAATGGATGCATATAATTATGTAATGGATGACTCTTGATAAGGAGGAATGACTTGAAGCCATGAATCTCGAGACGGGGTCTATGTACTTCAACTCCACCTGGGAGCTTGTGAATCTTGAGATGACAATTTTTGTTTTTTGCTTTGGTTGTGCAGCTTCGGAACTTGGTTTGGTCTACTTCAAAGCATGATGTTTATTTCATGTCTAATTATTCAGTCATGCATTGGTCATCACTCTCTTCCAATTTGTCTGAGATCATTAATTTTGCTGGACATGTTGCACCTAATGAGGTAATATTGTCGTTGTTGTTACATAGATTTTTAGGTTTTTGAATTACTACTTGTTGATTTGAAGTGTACCCAGCTTGAAATGTTTGGATGGAAGGTTTTTGATGTTAGATGATATAGCATGTTTAACATGTTGAATTGAATGTGTTTTAGAGGATTAGTTGAGTTATTAATTGGTCATTAATAGACAAGGACTTGGATTAGTATGTTATGGTATGCAAGACGAAGTAGGGAAAATTGTCGTCGTTATTTATGTTATTTGTAGCGGATTTTTATTTTTAAGGTTGGTTGTTCTTCCCTGTGTATATAATGTCGCGTGAATTTACTTTCTGTTTACTAACATCGATGTTTTTGGCAAAATTTAGAAATATGCAGGAAGCTTGTTAGAAGGTTTTACACAAACACAGATAAGTACTCTAGCAGTCAAGGACAAGGTTATGGTTGCAGGGGGTTTCCAAGGGGAGCTTATTTGTAGGGTGAGTAGATTTGTTGGCTTCTTTTTTCTGCAGCTTTTTATCATTATTAATATCTCTTGATATGTCTGCCTGTGCCTGAAGTTTGTGGTATCAACAAAAGACGCTTCTAATGTATCTTTTCTTGGAGACAAGTAGCAATGTTTTCATTACTGTGCCATTTTCTTTCTTTCTTTTTCTTTTGGTTTTCTGTTTTCTGTTTTATTTGGTTGTTATTTCTTCCCAGTTTGACTTCGTCTATTTGAATGACAGTCATAAATTCATGCTCTTTTCTCTCTCACTATATGTCGGTAACCAATATAATGACATGTTTGATTAGTCATAGTTGCAGATGCTCTCACACTCACGTAATGTGGATATCCCCTATTTATTAACTAATCACCAATTTTAATTTATTTATGAACTTTAATTCAATAAGTTTAAAACTTTGTATAACAATATAGTAAACTTAAAATTGCTCATGCTTAGATCCTTAAGAATCTTATAGTGAGTGATTCAAGGTAGCACATGTTACAGTGGTTTGGTAAAATAAAATTGCCCGGTAGTTTTGGCTCTTCTTTGAGGTTAAGTACAATTCTAATAATATATTAACTAATAGTTAGATTTCTTACTGTACTTTGTGTATAAACTCTATAATTGCTAGCTAGTTATGGAAGAATGATGAACTTAGTTGTAATTTTATATACAACCGATTGAACTAGGGTTATGTAGAAACTAAGAAGTTTGTGATATGTAGTTGTCCGTTTATGATTTGTATTAAAGATTCTGGTACTAATTTATTCTATAGAAAGATTTAATATGTCAGAATATTTTAGCTTTGTAGCATGTATCTTCTCTTTGTAAATTTTCTCAAGGCATGCTTTTGTATCTTTTTAAATATAGTCTGAATTAGGTTCAAACCAATTTAAATGTTTTAATAAGGATAAGAAACTTCATCATTAAAGGAATAGCTGAGTATAATGCTGATATATTGATGTATTAAGCTAACGGAAATCTCAAGATTTCATATAGCTACTGAGCTATGAAGCCTAATTATACTCTATTTAGTATAAAAAAGTATAGCATCTGGAACAAAAAAGGATGAGCTGAGATGGAGGAGTGGGAGAAAGAGTATCTGCCAATCTTCGTTGAAAGAGCCGAAGCAGAAACTGAAGGGATTTAAGCAAACTGCATTTTTTAGTCATTTTCCTTTATCCAATCTGTTTGAACTAAAAGCTCGTTTGGTTGTGCATAAAGTTATAAGTCTGCAAAGTGCAAATGAAACTTGTTACAACTGTTTTTGAATAAGTGTAGTCTTGTCCAAGAAAGTTTAATCTAAAATAATGTTTGGTAGAATAAAATTAAGAAAGTTTACTCTTAATTTTATATATGTTCCTCTATGAAATGTTGCATCTTTTCTGAGTGTGATGGTATATGAATGTGCTATTGTGCTTTCTTTCTAAATTTTTATGGTTTTAATACAATTTGAAGTGTTTATTTATTTTGTGTAGTTTATTAGCAGGGTAGATATTCTTGTGCATTCTGTACTTCTGTTCATACATTTTGGTTGACACACTTATCTTTTGTACTCATACACTTATTATTGTCTTTCTCACTTTTCATGGTTCTCATATAGTTAAGTGTTTTATCAATTTGTGTGGTTTATTAGCAAGGATAGTAGTATTATGCATTCTGTAATTTTGCTTAAACATGTTGGTTTACGCACTTAGCTTTTATACTGGTACACTTATTATATTTCTCTTTCTCACTTTTCCTGGTTTTGTATGGTTCAAAGGTTTTAATGATTTTGTGTAGTGTATTTAGCAGGGTAGATAGTTTAGTGCGTTTAGTAATTTACCACATACATCTGGTTTACATGCTTTGGTTTTATAGTCCTACACTTATTACTTTGTTCTTCAAATTGTGCTGTTTTATGTACTATCTTAGCGTTTGGATAAGCAAGGAGTGAGCTTTTGTACCCGGATGACATGTGATGATAATGCCATCACAAATGCTGTTGAGATATATGACAACTTGAGGTAGTGTGATGTTTCAGATTTATTTCTGAGCGCAAATCTGTATATCAGGCAGTTTGATACATAGTCTGTTTTGCAGGGGTGGAACCCATTTTATGGTATCCAGTAATGATTGTGGTGTACGGCTGTATGACATGGAGAGATTTCAGCTTTTGAATCATCTTCGCCTCCCGTGGCCAGTGAATGTAAACCTTGCTTAAGATGATAATTAACCTTTTGGATTCTGCCCATTCCAATTTGTTCTTTTTATCTGTTTATTTTTTTGTTCAATATCAATGACCATAGTTTTCTACTTTTTATAAGATCGCAATCTAAATTGTTCTACTACTTTGCCTCATAGAATCTGAGCTGGAATTGGCAACTTATTTATTGAGATACTCTATAGTCTACAAAGGACACTGATCTGAACTTTATTTTATTTGATGCAGCATACATCAGTGAGTCCTAACCGTAAGCTCATTGCTGTTGTTGGCGATCATCTGGATGGATTGCTTGTCGATTTACAGAATGGAAAGGTATAAACTTGTTTCTGGTTAGATATGGAATTGATTGCAATTAATTGAAAGAAACATTTGATGATAACTTGACCAAAATGGATTACATTGGTATGTGTGTGTATGCACGTGCAAGCGTGTGTGTCAAAATTATTTAGTCTCTTAATTATTTAGTCTTCCCACATTTCTTGTTTCATTCTCTACATATTTTTAGACTTAGAGAAGCAGTCGCTTTTTGCTGTTTATGTCTATGGAATTGATTGCAATTAATTGAAAGAAACATTTGATAATGATAACTTGACCAAAATGGATTAAATTGACATGTGTGTGTGGAAAAAATGTTTATTTTACTTTTGGCATTTTCTTACTAGATGGATACTAGTTTATAACAATATTTGACTAGATAAAGTTAGGGTGGGAGCAATGTTATCTACTAAATAGATGCCACATAGATATGGCTTTATTGTTACATGTTAACAGCAAATTCATACTGCCTAGATCAAAAAAATATTATTCCTTTAACAATACGAATCTTTTGTTTGGTGATTTCAGACTGTAGCCTCTGTAGTAGGTCACCTAGATTACTCTTTTGCAACTGCCTGGCATCCAGATGGGAACATATTTGCTACGGGGAATCAAGATAAGACTTGCCGTGTCTGGGACATGAGGAAACTGTCAGTACCCATGGCAACTCTCAAAGGAAACTTAGGTGCTGTCCGATCTATTCGCTTTTCCTCAGATGGTCAGTTCATGGTGGTGGCCGAACCTGCTGATTTTGTCCATGTGTATAGTACAAAGTCGGATTTCAAAGAACGGCAAGAGATTGATTTCTTTGGTGAGATTTCTGGGGTGTCTCTTAGTCCTGATGATGAGTCCTTGTATATAGGAATATGGGATCGGACTTATGCGAGTTTGCTGCAGTATAACAAGAGGCATACTTATGGATATCTTGATTCCTACTTGTAATTAACAAGCCAATAGGATTTTCCTTTACAAAATTGATAATGAAGATTTTAGCTTGCCTCTTTGAACTCACTTTTGTTATTGAGGATGTCAATTTGATTGAAATCAAAGTTGTCCCTAAAATAAAGTGTATTTTTACTTAGAACTTTGCTTGCTCACTTAACATTTAGGCCTTTGATTCTCTGTAAAACCATCTTTATCTTATCTCCTTTAAGCCTAAAACGCACAGGAGTCCTAAGACAGCCTGACTGACCCTCTTGAGATTGTGTATGCGCGCACATGTTTACTAGAGAGGAAAGCTCCAATCTCTCTCTCTCTCTCTCTCTCTCTCTCTCTCACAGAGATCTCAATTCATGTGCAAGTATTGATGTATTTATTGAGAACTATCTGTTCTTTTGTGAATCAAGTTCAGGCCTTGTAATGCCTACTCGAGTGTGTTTTCGGGTTATTGTTTGTTGTATCATTAGTAATTGTTCTGTGTTCAAGCATATGCAAAGGGTTGTGCACATTCAGTTCGGATAAAGTGTCAAAACCAAACTAAATCATTTCAGTTTGATTATATAGCGGACAAACTAAATAGTTTCGGTGGTTATAACAACGTTTAAGAACTCGTTAATCGTTAGTCGGTCAGTGACCTAGCACGTATTTGATAAGTATTTGGATTGTCGACCAAGTCACAAAATAAAGTTTCAAATTCTTACCTTGAATATGTACCTCTTCAACGAAAAAATTCAAGCTTAAATGAGAAGATTAAGCAATATTTATGTTCTAAATGTAATGATTTTGTGTTTAAGTTTTCCCTGAAAATCGATTTTCTCATATTTCATTCTTCTCCTCCTGCATGGAAAATAGGGTCTTGTATTAAAACCATTTCCACAAAAACAATTTGGAGGTGAAGTTCTTCATGGCCACCCCACCGCCACTGGCATGTGGTGACAGTGCAAGAATAAAACTTTCATCATCACTAGCTCGCTAGGGGTTATGAAAATCCTCTCTCATCCATTTTTTGACACTCATGAGATGGTGGTGACACACTTAGGATGGCACAAAACATACAGAAATGGTTCAACTTGTCCTATAGGGGCTTAGAGCATCTTTAATGCACAAATGGGTTGTGCAAAAATGAAATGTCGCTTAAAACAAATCTATTGAAATAAATTTCTCTAATGCAATTATCATTGTTCAATGCAAAGATTAGATTACAAAAAAACAATGTAGACACGATCAATATAACCATCTACTTTCTAAATATGTCTTATTTATTAGTATAAATATGTTTATTTATAGTTGATAAAAGCAGAATCACCATAATTTTTTTTTAAATTGAGTTCAAGCTGGATGCAAAAAGATGGACTTATTGAATGACAAACAAACTCATATATAGTTAATCCATCCAAGTTTAATTTGGACATAAATACAATAAATAAAGAAGCAAATTGCAAATAACAGATGACATATTTCTCATCAAAACATAGGGAAATAATAACAAAATTAAAAAGAAGCAAAGTTTTCCATTCTTTGTGAAAGTGGGGTCTCGATGACTTGCAATATTTGGACAACTTCAGGCATGGAAGGCCTGCTTGATGGTATCTGAGAAGTGCAAACTAAGGCCAATTTGAGTACTGGCAAGACCTCATCTTCAGGGTAATCTCCCATGCTTCGGTCAACACACTCCAACACATTTCCTTCCTCAAGCAAGACCCTCACATGGTCACTTAATATTACCACATTGTCTTCTCCATATACCACTGGCCTCCTACCAGTCACAACCTCTAGGATCAGTACCCCAAAGCCATATATGTCACATTTCTCATTCACTCTTAAGCTTTGGCAACTTAATTCCGGTGCAACATACCCTATTGCATTCTGAAACCTGTGGCTCATTACGTGCTTGTCAAGCCTTGTCACCAGCCTTGCCAATCCAAAATCTGAAATCTTGGGGTTGTAGTTCTCATCAAGCAAGATGTTGCTTGGTTTTATGTTGTAGTGAATGACTGGTGGACGGAAAGAATGATGCAAATGAGCAAGTCCTTTTGCTGTTCCAAGGATTATTTTGAATCTTTGAACCCAAGTAAGAGGTGGAGCAGAAGGAAGCCGTTCGTGAAGCTTGGCCTGCAAGCTACCATTTGGTGCATATTCAGAAACCAGAAGCTGTAACTGAGGAGTCCAATAGTATCCTTCCAAGGATATCAAATTCGGATGCCTTGCTTTTCCCAGGACTCCAACCTCTCGTTCGAAGTCTCCAGGATTTTGTATTATGTTTGAGGTAACAAGCTTTTTAATAGCTACAATACTTGGTTGAGGAGTCCCCAGTGAGACCTTGTACACTGTTCCAAAAACTCCTTCACCAATTTCAGAGGCCTTTTGTAGGAGGGTTTCAGGATTGATGTTCCAATCAGGGGATGACCTGGAATCAAACAGAACCAGCTTTCCTGTGGCTGGACTGGCAGATTTTGAAGAACTTGAGCACTTGCTTTCCAGGGCAGTGTCCACAAACGCAAGCCTTCTTCGAGCAGATACATTTAAGAGACTGATTACTATGACACCAAATGCAATCAGAATGGCTGCTGCAATAGCAATGATAGATGAAACACTAAGGAACATGTGGTGATCACGACGCGAATTTGTGGAATCTGAGGATTCATTTCTCTGTCTGTGCCTGTAATATGCATCAGGGTCCAGTACAAGAGGCTTTGGTACATTCATCTTACAAGGTCCCTTCAACAAGGGTGAGCATATCCCCAAATTTCCCTGTAAAGCACTTTGGTCCAAGCTTGGAAATATACCACCCACAGGAAGCCTACCTATGAGCCTGTTATATGATACATTTACCGCTACAAGACTCTCCATCTTTCCAAGCTCCTGAGGTATCTCTCCACCTAATTCGTTCAACTCCAACTTTAAAATCTTTAGCTTCTTCAGCTTTGAAATTGATTTAGGAATGGAACCGGTTAAATTATTGTGGGACAAGCTCCTGCAAAATTGATAAAACATAACCATTCAAGATTGGTGTTGATCATCAACATAAAATGCGTTAATCAGACAGACAAAACAATAAGACTTACAACAAATAGAGAGACGAGCAATTGCCAATTTCTTCAGGAATTGGGCCTGACAATGAATTGCCATCCAATTGTAGAATGTCTAGACTTGCGGACTCACATATATCTCCAGGAATTGAGCCATGTAACTCACTGTTTCGAAGATCTAATTCTTTTAGGCTCTGCAAGTAACCAATCTCTGGAGGCAGACTTGACTCAAGATTGTTCCATGATAAATTCAAGTATTTCAACTGGGCAAAAAGGCCAATCTCTGCAGGAAATTTCCCTGTAAGATTGTTACTTGACAAGTCTAGTATGGTGAGAGATTTAAAGAGTCTGCCAGAACCTGACGGGATGGAACCTATGAAACCATTTCGCGAAAAGTCCACCTCTTCCAATCCCAACTCAAACAAGCCCTCTGGTATGCTACCGTTGAAGCTATTACCCCGCAAACGAATGACCTCCAACTTTGTGCAATAAACCAGTGAGTTTGGAATATTCCCAGTTAGTCTATTGTTAGACAAGCTCAAATGTATGAGTGATTTCAGGTCACCAATTGATGTAGGAAGGGTTCCAGTTAAAGCATTGTTGGAGAAATCCACATATTCCAGGAAGGTTAAATTACTGAACCAAACTGGGAACTCACCTGTCAACATATTGTTTGATAAACTGACGAAGGACAAAGACCTCAACGTTGAAAAAGAATCAGGCAATGCTCCAGCGAAAAGATTATCACTCAAATCCAACCTGTTCAAATGTGGACACAATCCAATGTCTGCAGGAATTGGTCCTGAAAACCGATTGCCTTGTAACAACAGCTGTTTCAAGTTATGAAGGCCTAATACACCTTGTGGAATGGATCCTGAAAATGCATTGAAAGAAAGATCCAAAGTCCTAAGCCTTGTCAATGACCAGACCCCAGAAGAGAAGTCTGGCTCCCCAGCAAATTGGTTTCCAGATAGATTGAGATGGTTCAAAGATAAACACCTTCCAAGCTGCAGTGTGGTGGAAGAAATGGGACCTTGAAGCATGTTTCCAGCCAGAGAAAGGTATCTTAACGACGCACAGTTTTGAAAGAAATGATCAGGAAGCGATCCTGAGAGTGAGTTCTGAGAGAGATCAAGGAACTTAAGATTGGAAACAAGTAGTGAAGAAGGAATGGGGCCTGAAAAATTATTATGAGTGAGATTGAGGGACTCAAGACTAGTACTAGTAATGAGATCAGGAAGCTGACCAGTCAGGTTGTTATAAGCAAGTGATAGCACCCTCAAGTGTTGCAACTTTTCAAGGCCTCTACCAAGCTTCCCTGACAGCCCCAAGCCATCAAGTGAGAGTTGAGAAACCCGACCGTTATCTGGATTGCATGTTACATATTTCCATGAACATGGGGAGTCATCATCCTCATTCCATGGTTGAAGATGAGAAGAAGGGTCTTCAACGTCTGATTTGAACACAATAAGGCCTAGAACATCATCATTCAGTTGGATATTAGGAGGGTCACTAGTACTAGTGCACATATGCATGTAGCAACATAATACAAGAAGAAGAACTAGTCTAAGATAAGATTCCATTGTTTGATGAATATTTTGGAATAGCTAGGAAGTTGTTTTCATTTCTGTGAGTTTGATATGATAAGTATATTAGCTAAGGTGGTGAAGGAGAGCATAGGTGGTGAATTCAAATGTGTTGGATGTGTTATGAAAACGATGTTAACACTAGTCATGTGCTCACGAGACAATAAAAAAAAAAAAATAGGTGGTATTGTTTGTCATGTGACGTCCAAAAGAAGAAAGTGTAGAAATTGAAGATAATGAGATGAGAGAATGTTTAAACCACAAATCAAAACTTTTTCATTTGTCTTCATTCACATGCTTCTGTCACCTCTTGTGTCCCTCTTTCTAACTTTTCCTTGCCTCCTCTCTTGGCCTTAATTTTAGTTGCCGTTGTCTCATTTGTATAATTTAAATATTTACTTCTATAAGGAGAGATAAATATTCTCACCAATAATAAAATCTTTCAGATAAAGTTGATTGATGAGGCTCACAATTTTATCGTTAAAATGAATGAAGAGATGCATGATTGAATATGAAAAAGATGATATGCACTTTCCGTTATATGATTGCTTAGTGTCACTTCATTTATATCACCTCAAAACATACATTTACAATAATGACATGCAAAAGGGTACACCCCCTCATTATTAGTTTGCTTCAAATTAACTTCTAATTTTAAATTATGATATACCTTTTTATATATGAAGATTGAGATTAAATTATATATCAATTTAAAATTTTGATTTATGTTTATTATAATTTTAATATCAATTTATTATTTTTTTAAAAAAATAAATAAAAATTGTCATCTACCATTAATTTATTTTTTTTCTTAATCATTATTAAATTGTGAGGAAATTAATAGATAAATATTGAAATCAAAAAGATTGTTATTGAACATTCGTTGCATGTGAATGAAAGAACTTTTAGAAAATGTTGAGAGCTTTTGGCATGTTTGACAGGCATAATAGACACTTTACATAATGTGTTGCCAAAGAAAGTCATTTGGATAATCTGGTACTAGTTACAAAAGTCTTTATAATTTTAGTGCTATTGAACATCTTTTTCTTGCTATAGTATACTTAAATTTGTAATTTCAATGTCTATTAAATGTTTATTGAATATATCAAACGACTTGGTTTTTAAAATACAAGTTCAAATTTTGTACTATAATAAGACCACCTCAAGTTTTTTTTTTTTTTTTTTTTTAAAAAAAAAAAGGTACTGCTAGAGAAGAGCACTTGTCAAATGCTAATTCACACACAGAAAAAATTTAAAAAGTTAACTGGTTTTCTTACCTTCAAAACACACTTTGGTTTCTTTCTATAAAATATTCCAAATGTGAGAAAAAACAAAAAATGCTTGTAGCAGTTTAAATACCTTCATACACCATAAACTTTTAACTGCATTCAGATGCACAAAGTGAGTGGTGCACCAAGTCACTCCCTCATTTAACATCTGTTAGCCATATCGTCCAAAATATTCTGAGACAACATGGGAAATTACTATATCCATGTATGTGTATTGCTGCCCCCTTATACTAAATTTCACTTATATATTATCCCAAGTACGTATGTGAGATCATATGATTATTTTCATGCAAACTTAGTTAAAGTTAGTCTTGGTCCAATTAAGGAAATGCCAAGTCCACTTGGAGTAGATTAGCAAAGCTTTAAAACATATAAAACATTGAATTGAGAATAAAATTCAAAAACAAAAAAAAAAACAGCTAAAGAAAACGAAAACCGAAACCGGGGGCAAGTGCTCTCACAAGGTCCAAACCATGTTCACGGGGGCAGAAACTACAAAAACGCAAGAGTTGTCAGTGTCACGCTTGGGCCCCCACCAACCCAACAGCTTTACACGTAACACATGCATGCAATCTGGACTTCTTCTGTCTTTTAACACAACTTCACTTGCCTTCACACACAAATATACACCTATGGTAATGGTATGACTTTTGTTTGTTTCGTTTCTCTAGTCCTCAGGACCCAACTTGTCCAACTTAATTTAATGCAAGTTGATATGGGTGCCAAATTGTTTTTATATTATTGCTTTCTGAAGAGGGTAAAATTGCAGCAGAGATTTCTTGCTAGGGTTGTGCGTTGAATTGTACCCCCTATTTTTGCACATACAAAGCACCCCCGTGTTAGGATTCGTTGTTTACTTAAAATTGAGTTGCTACGTCGCTTACAACCTGGGTTTTTTGGCCTTTATGAATGTCCTGCTGACCGGGCAATTGTTCCAGGTCTCATGATTGCAGAATCTCATTAGGCTTGTATTCTTCTTAGGCCTATTGGGTCACTTTTGGGTTGAAAAGTTTTTGTGCTATTTTTAAGCACAAAAGTATGCAATCTTAAATAAATTTCAAAATGTTGGAAGGAAAAATAAAGAAGTTTCTAATTAATTTTAAATGTATATTTTGTTGTCTTGAATCTCAGCAGCTTATATATATATATATATATATATATATATAGACACACCTCAATGCTTATTAAAATCAATGAAGTCAACCTTTGATTAAGTATATTTGAGTGTTGACTACATCAAAACAAATGGAAGTAAATCAATTTAACGACTAATAATTGAAAGACTGAAACTTTTATATCATTGGAAATATATATATATATATATATGTTGTTCTTAATTTAATGTAATTATTATTTATTTTACAAAATTAGTTGGTTATAACCAAATTATAAGTAACCACTTCACATGCGAAGGTTGAATAAGAAAGATAAAATGTTGATCCTTAGTAGCATTGGGATAATTGAGAATTTCAACAAAATTAATAATGAATAATGTAAAATTAAAATTGATTATCCTTTGAAATTCAATTAAATTTAATTTTTGAAACATTACCCTTGCAACTTAATAAATGGGTTTTTGTTGAAATTTTACCCTTCTGAGACCATAACTTTGAAGAATAAACGAAATATGAAACTCTCGAAGAATAACGTAACATTTTTCTACTTGAATTAGATTCTTTTTTCCAAAAATTTCTTATTCATGTCCTATAAAGATAGGACTTTCTTTAACTTAATCAGGAGTTTTAACAGACTCCGGAGACTTGCTTGAGAGCCACGAGAATGAGATGAAATTCTTTTTAACACTTTATTCATAAATTATTATTTAATTGAGTCCAAACTGAAATTCATTGAATTTGTTTGGATTGAAATTTTTATTATCTGTAACTTATTTCGTGGTCATTATTGAAATGTGGCCAAAAACAAAACAATTTTTTTCCCCTGAAATTCCAATTTGCTTGTGGTTCTTCTTTAGCACCCTTAAAAGTAATTGTTAAACTCCACACCTAGAAAACCTTAATTTGAAAATCTAGTAGATTTTAAACAAACAAGAAAAGATTTTGAATTTGCCTGTACTTGGCTTCTCGTGCTTAATTTTAATAAAATTCATAAAAATGGTACTAAGACTATCAAAACCAAGTTACAGTATACAAATCTTCATAGTCAAAATCTCTTCTTCCTTACCACTCCACAATTTTCATCTTAATAACAAGTGAAAACAACCTATCTTACCTATAACAGACAAATAATGAACACCCTCAAATAATGCATCAAAACTGGAACATGAGGGGCCTAGAAATTTTATCAACCTTTACATCAGTTATCATGTAAAGCCTTTGTCAAAAATAATCTGTTGAAGCTCTGTCCTGTAACTCTGCATGCAGATTCACAAAATTTATCAATCACCAAATCAAAATATAAAACGGATAGATAAGCAAGCAAGAACTTGATCCTTATTGGATATACAGAGACTTCATGAGCATCGTGATGTCCAATGCGGTGTTAAAGGCATTGGAAGACTGAAAATACTAGTGATGAAATCCAATAAAACAATATTTCTCAATTGCTTCCCAGTTAATGCATAAGCCAAAAAATGCACAGCATTTGCAAGGGTTTTTAGATAAGTATTTTTAGGTAAGTAATCGAGTCACTTCAAATTCAAATTACCAACACAATAATGCTCGAGCAGTAGAGGGGTAAGGAAATTCTCAATCGCCAGGTCTCCCAACATTAAAAGCTTTCTCAAAAATGAAATAACGCCAGGATGAAGGAAAACTAGTATATGACAATAATACTATGCAACTAGATTGTGATTCAAAATTTGCAGACTCATGATAGTTGTAACAGGATTCCCTTAAGAACATTTTTATTAAAAAAGAATGAAGGCAAGGAATGTACTTCAAGTCTACTGAGATTTGTAACATACCCATTGATTTGGTTGCAATAGTTAGCAATTCGATTAGTTATAAGAAAGCTTTCCAAACGGGCCGGCTCAGGGATTGGCTTAAAGATAGGATTTGAAGGATCCTCCTCAGGCAAAGGCTCTTCTCCAGCAGCTCTACGCGCCTTGTTCTCATCCCTAAAAACACAACAGAATCCAACATAGTATTCATATATCAATGTATATCTGTGCATGTCCATGTTGAAATAATAACCTCAAAAAAAAAAAAAAAAAAAAAAAAAAAGATGGTTTTCGATAAAGTCATCTTGCCAGCTGCCCTCAGTGTAAAAGTGATGTAGAAGGATGCAGCACGGACATCAGGATAAAATTTTATATATCTATTATGTATCATTCAACAATCTGTACTAATGTCAAAAGCAATTTTGTAATTTAATAACCTTGTAACATATGGGAAGTTCAGAAACCATAAAAACTCACCAAGGAAATATTAAAACGTAACGTGTCTCATACAGCAGAGCAAAAATAAACAAGAGAATAAAAAGTCGGAACCGGGCTTGCGAACGTGTTTACCTTCTCTTCTGTAGCCATGCCTGCTGCTGGGCTTGTTGACGTGTCAAACTGCGGTAGTAAAATTGGAACTGGACAAAAGGCACGCAATGTGTAAGTAACAAGCTGAAAAACAAATTTTTTCTTCCTTTTTTTATTAAAAAAAAAAGAAAAGAAATAATAATAATAGACTCTTAAGAAAAGTGGGTACAGACTTTCTGCTGTTCCATGGACAAATCATCCATGCATTCAATCAAAAACTCCATATTCCTCTCCAGAAAGGGACTGCTAGATAACTGCAACCTATCATAATCACCCTAACAAAAAGAAAAATAGAGTAAAGTCAAATTAGCATTTTGTAAACTTGATACAAAAGTTTCTAGTAACAGTTAACATTTCACCTGAGTAACTGGTGTATCAGGTTCCAACTCAGTCATAAAGGCACTGATAAGTGCTGAATTTGAGACTTTGATCTGTCCAAATGAAAACCAAAGCAATTAGGTTCATTATGTCTTTAGTATCAACTCCATAAAGAAATCTACAGAAGATAATAAATCCCAAACTGTCCACTACCATGATATTATTGATGTTTGGAACCTCAAAAAAAGTAGTAGATGTTAAATAAAAGTCAGAAAAAAAGAATAAATAAGGCACATGATCTCGCCAGTTCATACAATTAACAAATCAGCAATAACTCAGGTCTCATACAGGAATAAAATTTATCAATGAATAACACAATCTTACAAGGCAATTACATACACAATTGCTTTCAAACTTTTAACCACTAAAATTGTAGCAACAATTCGACATATTGTCATTTACCATTTAAAAGGATTTAGGGGTAAAAGAGTGGAGAATATTATCAAGAGATGATTAAAACACATATATAAATTCATTAACTATGTCCAAAGAAGAAATGATCCATTAACTTACAGGAATTTCCTCAAAAATATCCACCCATGTCAAGTTTTTCTCTCTCAACCTATTGGAACATAAAAAAGGCAAGGAAAATTAGATTGCATCAAATAGTTAATATGCAAACAATAATTTTCCAAAGAAACATCAAAATATAATACTTCTCTCCGGTAAAATTGTTATTGCGGTAAAGATCCATGAATGAATCAGAAAGCTTCAAAGCCTTGAGAGCTAAGGCTCCTTGATTGGTCCTTGAAGGATCATATATTATGCAAACACACCGTCTGATATTTTCCTGCAACCACCCAAAAGGAAGTACAAACATAACAAGAGAACAAGTGAGAAACACAACTAAAATGCAAAGAATGAAAATTAAGAATAGATCTTAAGTTCTTTTTCAAATGTCATTATACCCTTTGCTGAACTAAAAGAAAGGTAAAAACCTCCTGTTTGGCTTATATAACATTTATTAATAGCCACTAGCTTCTTCCTGAATGTGAAGCATCAAACTTGACTTCCTAGATAACACATGGCTAAGGATATAATGTTCTCATTGGGATTGAGTTATCAATTAAATCTTATTAGAAATGGAGATATAATTATTCAAGCCATAAACTAATAGCATAAATAGAAGCTAACAGGTAGTCCAATGAAAAACGAAAAACAAATCAAGAATTCAATCTTCATTATACATATCTAATCAAATCCTGATTAAAAATTTAAAAGTTACGTATTACAATTTCAACAAAAGCTACAATTGAACCCTGTATATCATCCCACACCATTAACTTGTATAATAATCAAGTGATGAGAAAATTGCCTGTTAATTTTGATTGTCAATTTAGTAACATTTGAGTCCGAGTTATCTACTTTTGGAGTTTGATGGTTCAAGTAAGTCTAAGATCTATTAATTTTAAAAAATGAAAGGTAAAATTGTAATTTCATCATAGTTGGAAGAAGTTAAACTAATGCCTATGTATCTTATCTTAAGCTTACTTGTCTCACAGTACATAAGCAATCAATAAATGATTTTTCATAAACAATGTCTGATCTTGTTTTCTATTTAATAACTCCTCCTACTTGCCTTAAGCGATCATAAACAATAACTCTTCTACTCTCTTGGTGTGTGATGTGCGATGTGTAAGTGGATAGACGATTAACCATGTTTGCATTCATAGCCATTTAGCCTCTTCTTTGTGAGCTCAGTTACTGATACAAAGTATTTTTCACTCATATAGAGTATTTTTGTGTTTGGCAGTGGGAAGCAAAAGCCAAAATATTGTCACTAGGCTCTCCCTTTTGTGGGTCATATGTCAAGAAAGGAATAGTTGCAGTTTTCAGATAGCAAGGAGGGAAATAAGTAAATTACTAAACTCATTATGAGCTTCAATTACAACAAATTTTAAATTACAGGTTCATCCATCTCAATTGGAAAGCACTCTTGGGTTCATTTTTGTCTTATAATTGTTTTGGGATTTAGTACTAAAAGATAGTTTCTGACAGAATTTTTGCTGCTATAGTGTTAGCCCCTTTAGAGGGCTTTCTGTTCACTTTTATACTCTATTCTTTTAGGGTGTGTTTGGTGGGCAGGTAATTTTGTGGGATGGGATTAGAAATTACCCATCCCATAAAAGCCAGCGTTTGGGCTGGTAAGGGAAGGGAAGCTTCCCTTCCCAAGCCGGCAAGCCCAAGCCAGCGTCTTAGGTTCTGACAGCCTTTTATCTAAGATATTGCTCAGAAACCCCAGGCATAACTACCTAGGCTTTTGTTAAATTTCTTTCCTTCATCTTCTATAATTTCCATTTTTTTTTAAGTTGCAAATAAAACAAACCAGCATCGACCTCAGCTCCAAACTAAATATGGGTACTCAAAACAAAACCCTATAAAGCATAGAATTACCCTTCTATATCACAATGAACCAAGTCACATTAGTTAATAGTCAGGCATGTCCAAGTGAAAATGACTATGTCACTGGCTATGACCACCCTTATTCTGGAATGATCAACATAATTGCAATCAGATTTACTACAAAATGCAGAATTGCAGTCATACACATGAAAGATGGACAAAGAGGACAGTACTATCAAACAACTTGGTGAGCACATCGTTCCATAAAGAAACAGAAGCAGATTATAAAATTTACCTGGTAATTCATAAACGTCTCAATTAATTCCACTGTCTGGAAACAGCCTAGCATTGTTGATTGGTACCTGACAAATATTTGGAAGAAAAAGTCACAAAATGGAGAAACGGAAACAATTTGAAAATGGTCCAACTAATGTAACATAGTTTACTGCCATTAACCATCTTTTCAACCAAAAGGGATGCAATTTAAGAGAGAGAGAGAACCAGAAGAGAAAATAATAGGTTAGTAAATTTTTATTTCTTTATCAATTTTGTCAATACAAGATTTGCATTAAAATTCTATGTTGAATATTATGTAAAAAAACCAAGGAAAACCTTACTCATACATTTGAACATAATTTAGAATTACTTATGGTAGTTAATGTAATTTTGCACCTTACAAACATTATTTATATATGCTTAAGCCTTTTGAGTTTGTGTGTTTAGAAGTAGAAGAAATTAACCGTATACAACGCACAAGGTAAACCTGTACAACAGGCAACAAATTTTAACTATTTTGCATAAAAATTTTTACATTTGAACCATACTTTTGGATAACTTTGTGTCATTCTAAGCCATACCATGAGGTCCACGACTGGATGGTAGATTAGGGGTTCTTAAAAGTGTCTACTTTACGAAAATAAGCCCACCGAAGGACTCAACTAGATTACTACATGGACAACAGATATCAGTTGAAATTAAATTATACAATCATATGATCTGCTTACCCTCCTCTTTTTTCTTATTTAATCCTACACTGGTTTCATACTATCTCTTCCATATTATCAATAGTTTTTTAATAAACCTTCCTGACAGCATTCAATCATCATAACAAGCTCAACTACATATCCATACATACGAGTATCTATTTTTCAAGTACATTACAAAAGATTGCAAAACAATGTCCAGCTTACAATATGTTTTAACTCATATCAACCATTTTCCTAGCTGACGAACAATAATATAACACCACCAAAATCACACATATTTCACATCTTTTTAATCATCTTTAGATGAATAATCTACAAGGATACCAAAATTTCAATTAAACAAAACAAAACATCAAATCAAAATTTCGCTCGCTCACTCTAGTTGCATAAACAAAACAATATCACCTCTTTAACATATCAAGAAAACGCCTATCTAAATATTACACTTTTTCAGTATTCATAACTTCAACATTAAAAATATAAAACGATAGACCCAACAATACAAGGAACTAAATATCAGTTTTGACGAACATATCAAGTCCAAAATTATGCCATCCAAATACGGAAACTATCGGGTACGGTTTCAAAATTAACTTGCTTGGCAAAATAGAATAGAAATAGCATATACAAGGTATAGGTGAGGTTGGTTTTACCATCCAACAGTGTTGTTGTCGACATTAACTTCTCTCAAACACCTCATCATCTCCAGCTGGTAATTAGCACCATCAGCTTCAACTTCCTCATCCTCTTCCTGGATCTGTTTCGTTTTTTTATATTCGTAATTATTACTTTCTCGTTCTTTTCTTTTAAAGAAAAAGACATCAAACAGACATGAAGAATTAAAGGAATGGAGAAAGAAATCATACGGGGAAGGGGAAACAGTTGGTGACTTCAAGAACGCTACCAACGTCTAACCCTAGAAGCTGTCCTGTCACCAACGCCGGTGAAAACTCCTTGCAATGTTTTATTATTTTTAATACCACCTGTTTGTTGTTTCGCAATTTCAAAATTAAATTTAAAAAAATTGAAAAAAAAAATCAAATTAAAAAATTTGAGAAAAAAAAAAAAAAGTGGAGTAGTTACCAGTCCCTCGATCTGGACGACTCGGAGAGGAGGAGCGACCTCCTCTGTTGACACCGCTTGTAAAAAGGACCTAGCCATCGCTGCACAGTCAAATCCAAACCAGATTGTTATTATTCAATGGAGAGTATATATCAAAGAGACTTGTATACACTACGTACTGTTTGCCATAGTCTCTGCGACCGAGCTCTGTGTTTGTTGTCTTCTCGTGTCTTGGATGCAGCCGGATGCAGAAACCCTAGTGTTTTTTGTCGTTGGCAGCAAACGACTTGCAAACTATTCCTACTGGAACCTTTATGTGAGTGATTGGCTTACTAATTGAACCGACCAAGTGATTGGGCCTAACGTTGGCCCATAGACACTGCCGCCATCAATTTGGATAACAAGGTCCAAACTCCAAATATCCACCAGTGATGATATTCACACCCCAATAAAGTTGTATGTACACCCCTTTAATAAATACATCTCATTAAAGATTATTTTTAAAAAATTTTAATTTATAATTGTGACCCACTTAATTGAAAAATATTATTTTCTTAGTTTTATTGTATTATGTAATGTAAGTAAACTGTCATGAAAACTATTTTTTTTATATATAAATTATGATTTTTTTGAAAAAATTCAATGGGGTGAACTTACTGAACGAGTGCGCACACAGTTTTAGACAAATGTAAACATCGATATTCGATATCCACTCCATGTGTGGTCTACGCATATCAATCCCATTCGGGTCCATTAACAACTTTGATATTTGTATATATATATAGTAAAGTTTGGTTTTATTGTGTAATTGTTAAAGATAGTATAATCTTTTTTCATCTCACCTAAAAGCCACTTTCAGAACTCAGCGCTGCCAAGGTTTCTTTTCCAATTGATAATGAAAAATTTAATCTAGTGTGGAAGTTAATTATCATACTTAAATTCAATCTTGTGGAGGTTAGTTATGCTTTTATGATTAATTATTAATTACATTTTTCTCGTGTAATGCATAATAATTTAACATTTTTTATCGAATATTGAGGTAAACGGTGTCTTTAAGTGCTTTCACTTTTGATTATAAGAATAGTTATTGAAATTAATCCAATTATTGTAATTGATAGATAAAGTTATCCAATAAGTAAGGTAGTAAAATCCTAACTAATTGTAAATGATTTGGTTATTGAAATCAATCTAATAACTGTAATTTATTATTAAGATTATCCAACCAATAAGGTAGACAAATCTTAATTAATTGTAAATGATTTGTTGAATATCAATCTTTAATGGTAAAACACAGGGTATACTCTTATAATCAACCTTACATAGCGAAAAAAACAGTTAATACATGCTATAGTATCAAAGATTTAGCATAAAGGAAGACTGAGTTTGTACAATTGAATTCACTTCCCTAAAGTTATGCATAATTAAGGATTAATGGCAAAGAACAAACAGATCTACAAAAGAATGAGTTGACTGTCATCCCTCAAAAAGGGTCACAAGACTAATAGAGAGACAGTCTCCAAACATTCAACAATATTCCTCAGCTACACTACATACATATTTATTTTTCATTTGAAGGAATCCTTGAATAATAGTTTTATGTTTTTTTTTTTTTTTTCATCTCATGTTAAATAAAACTTAAATAATGTGTTTTTCTTGTCTAATGCTAAGTCATAAACTCTAAATAAACTTGGGATGTCCCTATTCATATTTTATTTATAAGTCATGTCAAAATGTTATATATACTTTTTAAAATATCTGTTTCCATTTCAATAATAATTATCAACTCAAGACATTTTAAATCTTTTTTCCTAGGACAAGTTTTTTTGAATCGATGCAAGATGAACTTTAATTATATTATAAAATTATTTTACAATGATGGAAATTTCATTATACAACATTGTAGAACGATCGGTCTATAAAAAGTAAATTCAAAATGTTTTGACCAAAGCTACACCCTCTATTAAATATGACTTATTTTATTGACTCTCCACTCGACTTACAAATTTTTTTCATATATGATTTTGTGCTCACATTGGTGTAATAAGTTGTTATTTCATGCTTAGAAACAATCTGTTGGGAACAATATTTCAAAACTCGTTACTTGTTACTCGATCAGTGACCCAACGAGTATAACTAGTACTCGGTTTAATCGTCAATCAACGGTCAATCGGTTGATCAACAATCAAATTTGATTAAACTTAAAGAGAATAATAATATATATATATAAAGTTAAAATACAATCATATGACCACAAAATATTAATGTGAGGACGTGATTATCCCTTCTACTAATATTTACAATTGTGAGATAGTAGGGGGGACATTATTATTTTCGAAATCTGGGAGCATAAACTGATGTTTCTTTAAATGTCAGGGCACGTCACCAAATTCTCCTCTCTATATAAGCCACACCCTCACTCAGTACCAGTCAAACCCATTTCAAAAACCCCCACGTCGCTACCACGATCAAACTGCTACTCGCGATCGGGCCAGTTAGACGACGGAAGATCGACGATAGAACGGTCCACCGGCGACGAGGACTCCAACACTTTGCCTTCTTTTTCTCCATCTCGGGCCAACTTGCACCTCTCTTGCTTTCATCCTCCATGACCGCCACTAGTTGTTATGTCTCTGTCCAAAACAAAGATAATAAAAACAGAGTTCAATATTAATTTTACATCAAAGAAATACTTATATTATATTGCTTTTTAAATTAAATTTAGTGGGTAATTAAACTTTGTTATCATATAGTTTTGCTAATGCTTGAACACATTACCAAGTCCATGATTGACATGCATATGCTTTATCAAGCACGTTGTTTAAATTCAGTTTTTTACAATCAATTGAGATTTGATCATAATTCTTTTTAATGAATTGAGATTGCTTGACTTAAGGTTGACAATACTTGGCCTCCTAACTGGTAGAATAATAAATAGCGAAATTCTTTTCTTCTTAAATGGTAGATGAATACATAGCATTTAGCACAATTCTTTGCTTATTATTTGACTTTACTTGTCTAGGTTGTCTTGGAAGATAGCATCTTCTTGTTCTATAAATATTGACTTCTCATGTAATAGAAATATTATTTGTGTTGCTTTTATTATGTTGATTATACATCCCTAGTTCTCTATCTTTTCAATCTTCCCTTACAAAACAACGAAAAAAAAAAAAAAAAAGAAGAAAAAATCCTTGAAAGCAGACGGTTAATCCAAAAAAGCATTCAACAAGGCATCAACTAGCCATCCATTTAGGTTAAGGTAAATTTTATTCTTCTTCCCAAAACTAAGAATTTCTTCATATCATCTGCTTTTTGGCTCTTTTACTGTTAATAAGAAGAAATTAATTGAATATCTATGTGCCAATGAACATCATTGGACTTTGGGTTGAGTAATTCCCTAACATAGTATACCGAATTAAGAGGGTCTATAGATAGTGTTTACATACCTTCACTCTTTTTCGCAATTTATGTTCGAACATTAACTAATCTAATAATCCTCTTACCAATCATATATATATATATATAAAGTATCTTGCCTTATATTTAATCCATTAATATATTTAAAGTTCATGACATGTTTAGAGAGAATGGAAATTTCATTGTTTAGAATAGAGTCTTTTGCTAATATGGATATGCTTTGTGATCACTTCAGTTAATTGGTAGAACACTCATGCTTGTGCCTATGATAAATCAACTCTCTGATCTAAAGTGATGCTGAGGGTCTTCTTTTATATAGATTCAGTCTAAATTAGTTGCTTAATTAATATTATTTTAATTTCCCATGCATTTCATATATTACTTTTTCTATAGGATTCGTATACCATTATTCAAAGAATAACCAAAGTGACTACATTTATCTTTGCTATTACTCTACTAGCTAGTTATTATCTTGGCAAAAATTCTTCTTCACCTTTTAGCATATCTGTCCTTACACTGATATGTGTAAATAGTTGGTTACTTTTGAATATTCTCAAAATTAATCTCTCTTAATAGAAAGCATACAATACATATATATAAGACTTATCAAGTGTTGAATTAAAATTCCTCATGTTATTCACATGAAATTTGACTCAGTAACATTAGGTAGTTTTGGCTTCCCATACCTGATAACTTACATATATACTATGTAGATCAAGCGATTTAACCAATTACCCTTACACATAGTAACATATGCTAGTTTTATTAATTTATTTATGTTGTTTCATTTTTAGGTATTTGATCTATCAGAAAAAGAGTGAGACAATGCAGCTTTTTCAGGATAAAATAATAGAGCTTTGGAATGAATGGGAAATTCGGTTGTTGATTCTCTTTAGCCTTCTTTTACAAGTCATCCTCACTATATTTGGTGCTCGACGTAAATATACAGCAAGAATCTGGACAAGGATGCTTGTTTGGTCAGGCTATTTGACTGCTGATTGGGTAGCAACTGTGGTGTTGGGTATACTTGCAAGGAGTCAAGCAAACTCCGTCTCTGAAGATAGTTCTCAAAAATGGAACAACGTTCTCCATTCATTTTGGGCACCATTCTTGCTCTTGCATTTGGGTGGTCCAGACACTATCACAGCTTATTCTCTTGAAGATAATGAGTTGTGGTTAAGGCACCTTCTTGGACTCACTGTCCAACTTGGATTGGCGTTCTATATCTTCGTACGATCTTGGAGTAACAGTTCACTCACATATATAACAATTCCAATCTTTATCGCAGGAATAATCAAGTATTGTGAGAGAACTTATGTGCTCAAATCATCAAGCATCCAATATTTCAAAAATCGCTTGCTCTCAGATCCTGATCCTGGTCCAGATTTTCGTGAAATTGACTTACGAGAGGAGCAAATAAAACAACAACGATCACAATTTCAACTACGACAAAAACATCGAATACGACGAGGTGAATTAATATTTCCTCTATGCATTGGATGTATTGAGGTAGAAGATGAACCCCAGAGACAAGCCCCCACTATGGCGGCAGTCTCACGAAGGGATCCCATTATTGAAGAATCCAGAAGGGAAACCCCCGTGGAGGCAATAGTCTTAGATTCAGAAAGATTAAGACCAGGTGCTAATAATCCACCAAATTTGCCAAAACAAGGGATGCATGAAATACAACAAGAGGCTGATTATCAACAACAACAACCATCGACAGCGACAGCATCATCATCCAGGATTTTGTCTTATCAAAGACGAAGGGAAATAGGTTCTGATCCAGAAACGGATATAGAAATGGATCCTCATATCATTGATAAGGGTCAACGACCACCACCCACAAAACCAATAACGGTCGTATCACCTGAAACCATAAAGCCAGATGCCCATTATCTTGAAGTAGCTTACTTTTTATTCAAGAGATTTCGGTATCTCTTTGCAGATTTAATTCTAAGCTACAAAGAACGGGAAGACAGCTACTCCAAAGTTGAAAACGGATCAGCGGAAGATGCCTTCAAATTGGTGGCGGTTGAGCTTGGATTCATGTACGATGAGCTTTACACCAAAGCAACTACTGTCTATTCTCTATTTGGAATCCTTGTCCGTTTCCTCAGCTTTTGTTGTTCTGTATCAACTTTGATTTCCTTCTCAATCATCATTGATACTCATTCCTATCTGCCAACCGATGTTTTCATAACATATGCTCTAATGATTGGTGCGATTGTACTAGAGATTTATGCCGTCGTCATGCTACTTTTCTCTGATTGGACAGCACTCTGTTTGATCAAAAGCAATGGATGTTGTCATTGTCAATCAACTCCTGAAAACCGTAAAAGGTGGTCAGAATGCTTGGGACAGTACAACCTCATAAGTTCTTGCCTCCAAAATGCACGGCCTATAAGCATTGGCATTGAGAAATTACCTTGGGTTGGCAAGACGTTGGAGAAGTATCAGTGCTTGACCTGGAAAGATGTGACTGTTGATCTAAAAGATATTATCTTCAAGCAGCTCCTTGAGAAAAGTAATGAAATAAAAGGTGATAGTTTTAGCATCGAATCATGCAGGAAATTATTGGATCATAGAGGTGATGATGTACTCAAAAGGTACGGCGTCCTCGATCAATTTCGTTGGAGCATAAGTGATGTAGAGTTTGATCGCAGCCTTCTCCTCTGGCATATTGCTACTGATGTATATTATTACAGTGAAAACAACAATGAGCTGGACTCGAACGGTAGGAGAAGCAAAGACTTATCTGATTATATGTTGTATCTTCTAGTTTTTTGTCCAGCTATGCTACCAGAAGGAATTGCTGAGATAAGGTATAGAGATACCTTGGCCGAGTGTATGAGATTCTTTGAAGAAAAGAAGAAACTACTTTTCATCAGCTGCAAAAGGAAACCATCTATTGAGAAGACTAAAGCTTGTGAGGCCTTGCTTGGAGTGCCATTCGGACATAGAGAGGAAGAAATGAAAGGTGATAGAAGCCAATCAGTGTTATTTTATGGATGCAGACTCGCAGGACAACTAAGAGGACTGAGAATTGAGAATGATCCGGGTGGTGAGCGAAAATGGGAGATGATAAGTGAAGTATGGGTGGAAATGTTGACATATGCTGCAAATAAGTGTAGGTGGAAAGAGCATGGTCAACAGCTACGAAACGGTGGAGAGTTGCTCACCCATGTACGCCTTCTTATGGCTCATCTTGGTTTGAGTGAACAGTATCGAATTCAGAAGCGCTTCTTTAGTCTACCACGCCCAACACCACGCCTAATACTATTAGAGCGTGAATTGGTCAAACTGATTTGCATTTTGCGACTTCTAACTTGTGGATGTTGTTGTAAGGATTGTAAATGAAAATTTAGCTTGATGTACTTTACTTGGGATATATATATATAGTGCTTTTAAAATGAGGATTACGTAACTTTAAAAAGTTATAACGAAATAATCAAATTCATTGAATTAAATAGGAGAAATAATATAATGGATGAATTCGACTGGTTCGTTCTAACTTTTTTAAAGTTAGAGAGTCCTTATTTTAAAAGTTTAGATAATATTTTCTATTGTTTTTATTTTGTTTTTACACATTTAAGAAATAGGTGAAAAATTGTTAAAAGTTAGAAAATAATAAGACAATGTAATTTATTAAAAAAAAAAAGAAAGAAAGCTGTATCAATTAAAAGATATAAAAAAAAAATCAAGTTTCATGAAAAGAGGAAAGGAATTCTTTTTTTTTTTGGATGAGCTGTATAGATATATAGAAACTTTCTTTTTTGATTTGATTTTATTTTTTTTTATAGAAAACAAAACTTTATTAATAAAAAGAAATAAATTATAATTATAAACTAGTAGTCCACCAACAAACAAACAAACTAACAAAAAACGAAAACTAAAAGAGAATAAACAATTAACAAACAGTAATTTTTCAATCTAACATAATAAGAAATAATGATAAATCTTTAAATTCTTTATTGGAAGATGTCCAGAGAGAAACTAAATAATACGTTTTATTCCCTAAAAAGTTCTCCTCCTCATCGACTTCATCTAAGATATAGAAACTTTCTTTCAACTCCTTAATCATCTCTTCCTTGTTTTTTCTTCAATTAAGGAATCTTAATCATCTTGTTAGTTTAAACTCAGAGACTACCGTTTTCTTCTATCCATACTCCCACATCCATATTTAAGCAAAAAGTGGCATTTGTGTCTTCACATTTGATTTGAAGAATAGGGTGGTGCAAAGTATTTCAAAATAACAGTATTATCGGATAAGCTGTAAAAATATTATCAATACCCAACTATTAAAATTAATTTTGTCGTTAGAAACAGAAATAGGATATTGTAATTGTTAAAAAAGGATGAATGCAAATCCTTCAAGTTGTTGCGTCATTCTTTTACACTGCTTAAACGTCACTTTAGCCTTGCAATAAAATGCCATCTAGCACCATTTGCATAAGCAGGCGCAGTATCTTATTGTCTTTATAGAATGTTCTACAAAATAATCAAATTAAGTTACATTGTTAAAGTTATAATGTCTTTTATTATTTTTTTGGCTTCTCATGTATTTAGAATTTTTCTCCTAAGTTTTGTCGAAGACCAACAATAATTTCACTTTGGATAAACCAAATAGAAATACAAATTATGCAAGACTAATGAATCAAGTTAAATTCATTTCTTTCCTTGAAAAAAAAAAGTTGAATTAATTTTTGAGATCTTGAGTCTTTTCTAATTGCTAAGAGGGATGCAGGCCAATCCATAAGAAAAAATAATAATAAATAAGGCTACGTTTGGTACACATGATTGAAATAGAATGGATTGGATTGGGCTAAAAAATTATTGTCCTATGTTTCGTAGAACTTGTAATTGAATTAAAATTATATCATATTATGTTTGGTGTAAGTTGAAATTGGATTAGAATAAAATTAACTTAAATATTTTATAATATACTTAAAATTAATTTTTTTAAAAAGATCTTTAAAAAATTTCAACAAAAAAGTGAAGATCCACCTGGATGGATGGTGGATATCTAATCTAGTGGGTCTCCACTATCTTCAACGTCATCGACCACTAATTTCATCAACATCATCATCTCCCACAACAACATTATCAACAACAATAACATCCATCAGTAACATCAAAACATGAACTTCAAAAGAAAAAAGAAAAGAAAGAAAATAAGAATAAGGGGACATGTACCCAGATCTGGTTTTGGGTTTATCGATGGAACCCAGATAAAACCCACACTCATAAAAAAATAAAAATAAAAATAAATGAGTAGAGATTGTTGTTGGTTCGTCATCATGGAAGTGTGATGAGAGAATGGGGGAATGTCAGAGAAATAGAGATAGATGGAGGTGTGAGAGAAGAGAAATAAGATGGGAAATTAGAAATCCGATTCCCATCAAAACCCACCATTTTGGTTGGGAATGAAGATTCCCGTGAGATTAAGAATGAGAGAGATTGGGAATAGGATTTGAATCTCTCTCATTGTTGTCCAAACTTACTTCCACTCTGATGTGCCAAACATGCCCTAAGAGAAACCCCATATTGGTGGAAACATGAGTTGAGAGTATGAGAATCATTGATGGACCCAGAGATTCATTCCCACCACAAATCCACCAAATTTAATCAACCTTCCCTACATCTCCGTCTCGAAGCTGGCTGGTCTGGTCCCTGTGGGTCTATCTCTATGAAATTTTGCCATCCACAAAGTTATCTCGAACTGTCCACTAACACTTTCGATTGTTGAATAGAAAATCTAAAGTTCCACATTTAACTCTAATACTTGCTACAAAAAAAATAATCGGATGCAAAACAAAAAATTATTACACTAATTAGAACACATTTATTAATAGGAAAGTGATATTGAGTCTACTCTCCTAACAAGAATTTTCTAGTAGTTAACATGTAAAATTCAATATGAGAAAAGTATATCTTTTCACTTTTTTAGTAAGGGGGCTTTAATATGTACCCTAATGGAAATTTGATATATTTGAAGGTTTATTAAATTTGAAATTGAATTTACGTAAAATCTTACTATATTCAACTTCAGTTAAACTTTTCAAGTCATTTCTTAGTGTGTACCTAGAAAAGGTGTTAAAAAAATCCTTTAATAAAATGTTGAGTTATCAACTATAGACTGCCCATCCCAAAAGAGTTGAAGAGGTACATGCATCTACCCCATTAAATGTATAGTAAAACTTTATTGTCATTCTCAGTTTGATCCACAATTGAGCAATCATCAGCTCCATCAGCTTATAAATTTAATTTAGATTATAACTTCTAACATGATAGTTTTATTGATTAATATGCAATATATATTAATTTCACATGCCACATATCAAATTTAATGAATCTATCATATCATAAATTATAATTCAATTTCAAATCCTAACCATTATTTTTGTTAAGAAATTGCCTCAATTAATATAGCTATAAAAAAAAATTACTCCAATGTCTTCTTTCTTTACTTTGTATATGCTCTATTTGTTTTTCCTTTATTATTATTATTATTCGAATTTCAAACTAGAGTTAGATTTTCTTGCTTATTGTACCAAGAGAGACAAGTTCATTATGATTTTAACAAAGAAAATCTTAAATGGAATAATCTTATATATCATTTGTATGTGCGTCCAATTAAAATGCTGATTAACATGATTGAACAAAAAGAAAAAGTAATGTATGTATAAATTGTCATATGACTAAAAGTACCTTTCTAAATAGAACTTTTTGTTTAATAGCTTGTTTTATTAAACTAAATGACAATGAATTTTGATGTTTTTTTTTCCTCAAGTTACACATCACTTCTTAGTAGAGATAGTTGAATATCTCCCTATTCATTATTTGGGGCTCAATTTCCATCAAACATATATTAAACTAAGTGTAGGTAGTTTTCTCCCCTTATGTTTGATCTTGGTGATCTCGTCGGAATCAACAGTTCTTTAATTCGTTCAGTATAAGCTTTAAAATAATAAATATATTCTCATAAGTTATATATGACACTAGAATGTATTTATAAATCCAATTTCTTTGGATCCTTTGTGAATGCGATCCCATTTCCTGATCTCTTATACAACTCTAAAATATCTCACAAATTAAAATAGCAGAACCTTGTGTCTCTTGAAGACCAATTCATGTGTAACATTTGGGATAAACGGTTAAAAATTCTAAAGACCCACCACCAAAATGCATGGTTCATGCAACAAACATTCTTTATATATATATATATATATATTCTCATGTGCCTCTTTTATTGTTTTGTTTGTTTACTTCTTTTTCAAAATCAATTAATTTGTGGGTCACAAATATTAAAAAGTAGGGACAAATTACCCGAAATTAATATCTTGTATGGATCATGCATGCCAGCCCACCTTATAACTTGGACATATGTGCATGTTACTTTAATTATATATATGGGGACACAAGAAATGTAAACATAATTAAAGACAGATTGGTAATGCATCATATTTAGGAACTTGTTTGGTCTATATGGTGGGCAATAAACTTTTGTAAAATATTTTATTTCATGTCAATTATATATTAAGATGATTGTCTCAATTATTGGGTATAAGTGCCAACTTTTTAGGCTATTATAGGACTAACGTTAGCAAGTGAACAAGTTTTGAAAATTAGACTAGAGATCCTTTTTATAATAAGTGGCATAATGTTTTTGATATTGTTAAAAAAAGTTTGCAAATATTTTAAATAAAATTTGTAATATGTTTTATTTTAAAAAAAGCTTTAATATATTAAAAATAATTTTGTTTATATTTAATCATTCTATTTTGTATAGGACTTATATCATTTTACTTGAGATTCCATATGTTTGCACTATTTTCTTACTTCATTTTTTTTTCACTATTTTAAGTTTTATATTTTTAAATTGTAATATTACAATATATAATTATGTCATCTATTAATGTTCTCTGCCTATGTAACAACTACTAATGTGGCAAATGACACTATGATGCAGTGGCATCCGTCCCTTATAGTGTGGCTCCTCTTGAGTCATGAGATCATGATTTGATCTGCATCTGCCCAATTGATTTGTGGACAATTCTTAAATCTATATTTCAAATATAAACATAAATGTGTTTATCTAAGATAAATATATATATAGTTTTTATAATCAGATATATCTGATTTTAAAAGGTAAGGACCAGCCAATCAAATTCATTCATTGCATTTGCATTAAATAGGAGATAAAATTTGTTTAAGGAGAGATAATATAATGAATGAATTTGATTGATTAGTTCTTACTTTTTAAAATTAGATATACCTGATTATGAGTAAATCCTTATTTTTTTTTCTAAAATATACATAAGTAAATCCTTATTTTTTTCTAAAAATAATTGAATAGAATCATAAATGCTTTCCTAAAAGACCTTTTTTTTTTTTAATTAAAAGTACATATCACAAACCACACATTTTCTTTTAATATATAGTTTTGGCGACGGCATATTTCAATTAATTAAGCAATTACATATATAATTATTAATATGGCTAAAATTTCAAGTGCTTATGTATGATTCAAAATTTCAAATCCAGCATATGATATGTTTTTGCAGTCCATGGTTGTCTAAATTTAGTATATATTATAACAAATAATGAATTATTGAGGCAAACAGAAAGGTCAAGAATTTCAACAAGCACAAAAGTTCGAAATTTTCTTTCTTTTTTTTTTTTTTGAACATTACAAAAGTTTGAGTTTTTTTTTTTTCTTTTTTCTTTGACATAACAAAAGTTTGAGTTAAACATTTGAAAATGTGGACCTTAAAAACCACGACGAAAGAGGCCCACCACTACAAGATCATATATTCATGACTTAAAAAGTAGATGAAAACAAAAGCAAAATCATTTTTAAATCAACAAAAAAATAAAAAGTGTTTTTTGAAAATTTAGAAGGAAGAGAAAGACAAATAACCAGGACCCACTTGACGACTGGAATCAAATTTTGAAATTAAAAGTTGGGATCCAAAAATCTACACCACTACTTGTTGACTGTATAGTGTTTTTCTCTTTCTTCACATGATTCTCAAATTCCGATTAACATCAACTTTCACTTGCTTTTTAGTACATTCAAAAAATCACTTTACCAAAAAATAATAACAATAAAATCTAATAAAAGTTTCTTTTGTTTTCATAATTATCTTTTACTTTGTAAATCAATTATACAATCTACAATAATATTTCGAAATAGTACATTTTCATATATTTTAACATTGATACTAATACTACTTTTAAGAGGAACGATGCAGTGACGTTTTCCCATTTGACTTTGCATATCTCATGCTAATGGCCATAGTTCGAGCACCAACAGCTATATTAACCCAAAAAGTCCCACCTACGTGTGTGGATAATTTTCCCATTTAGTGAGTTGTCTTCTCAACCTATTGGGGAGCAGAATTCCTAACTGTTTCTTAAAGTTTCATATCAGGAGGTTTCGATAAATGTAATTTGTAGTCGTAATGTTAAAAAAAAAAAAAATTGATTCTAGTACTAGTACATTAAATGTCAAAAAGAGCAAAAATCATTATGGCTCCCACGAAATTTGAAATTACCAATATTAGCATTTTTCCTCTCGTGATCCTTAGATTATTGAAATTATAGCAATTTAATCCCTACACTAAAAACAGTCAAGTAAGACAAGATATGTACATAGATAATTTTACCCTCGACCCTAATCGAAGTGGTTTATAATACAATTTTATCCTCTAACTTAGTGATTTAGATACACACATTTAATTAATTAATATAAATCAATAATTTAAAAAATATGTTAACGATTTAAATTTATTATTTCTTAATTCAATAATTTGATTTATATTTAAAAAAATAAAAGTTAACAATTGAAATTAAAAACTCAAAGTTATTAATTTGAACCATATTTAGTTTCATACAAAAGAGATCAATATTCCCATAATAATACTAATAAAAGAAAGAAATTACGCATATTAACTCACGAGCAGGTGTGGCTGTGCGTGATTCACGGGTTTTGTTTTTATGTATGTAAGCAGTGAAGAAGAGGTGATGACTCCCCTCTCTGCAAGACTTTTGTATTGTACGGCCACTTCAATTTGTTGACATCTCGTCCAGTCTTCTTGTTTTGTTTTCACCCTTCCCAAGCCCCCACCGTACCGTCCGCCTCCTGCCAAACTCCAAAATCATTCAAGACAAACTGCCCATGCTATCACAATAACCACCTGAACAAGTTAGTAATTTCATTATTTTTATTTGTAATTATAACATAATGTGAAGTTAATAGTTAAGAGCATGCCAAACCCTCAAGATTTAACATTAGATGTATTATCCTAAAATATATTTTAATAGAGCTTTGCCCCACTTGCCCAGCTCTCGATATCGAGGTGCAGGGTTTAAGCTTGTGAGTCCATAAAAATTTAGATAATTTTTTCACTTGTTTATGAGTAAACCCTCTTTTGGTCTTGAGAGTAGATTTTTGGGTTATTCACCAAATGAATATTATCAATAGGTCTCTGTAAATATCTGACATTATATCAAGAGATGTATTTTAAATATATATATATACACACACATATATATATTTGTAAACACCAAAGAGATATTGACTCTCTTAATGCAAGGAAAAAGGTTTTCATACATGTTAGTAAAATCTCTCTTGATACTAGGAGATGTTTACTTCTATTGAAACCCCCCGCGCATATGTAAAGAGAAAGTACATTAGTCGTGTAAATAATGAGAAAATGTGTAAGTTAGTAATTTCATCTGATTGTCAACAATTTAAAACATGAATATTAGTCGCACAAAAGAATATATTTTCATATCTACCTATTAATAAAGTATCAATATTTTTCTTTAAAGAAACAAAATATTGATATTTTTGCAAAAAAAAAGATATCGATATTGTTAGCTAAACACTAGAAAATATCGTAGAACAAGTCATAGTAGTCACAACCATAGACCTTTGTTAATAATGCAAAATAGTCCACATTTGATCGTTTACGTAAATAAAAAGTTTAAAAAATTATAAAAAAAAAAAGAGGTAACCAACTCTCTAATTGATCTAATGTTAATCGATAAAAGAATATTCATACAAAATAATTAGAAAAAAAACAAACAAAAAAGTAGATTCCAAATTGGAGCAGTTATCTGAATTTATTATTAGAGTCTTATATATACCGATCCTAATTCTCTATCTTTTATCAATAAAAAAAAAAATAATCATAATAAAAAAAAATCTAAAATATTTACAAGTGAAAAGGACTGTATGCATGTGTACCTTCTATTAAGTCCGTGACTCCTCTCAATAATTATCTGATGCACTTGACAATTGCAACAACTGTAAGTTTTGTTGTTTCTGATTTTTACATTTCACCAAGTAAATTTGTTGCCTTTTTGACTTTGAAACTTCAAGATATCGACTTGCACCGACACTTAATAATTATATTACTTTCTAGAATTTTTATATTTAAAAAGATGTTAATTTTTTTCTTCTTTAAAAAATTAAGAAGAAAAATTTCAAATATAATGCTAATAGCTCTATCTATATCATCATCAATCGAAACTATTTGACGACTACTACTACTATTATTATTTTGAAAATAATGATAGTAACCATGATTTACAATTTTGAAAGCATGCACATAAATTAGCTAACAATTAAAAACTCTTAAATCATAACAAATAAGTGAGATTGAGTGTCGTAAAATTCATTCTCAAAATTTCTCACATGAATGCAACTACTTAACTAATTGTTGATGATATTTATATTACAAGTTTGGATTGTTTATGAAATTGTTCCGATTATAGAATATTATTAAGCATGATTGCGCATAGGTTAAGTGTCAATGTCGTTATCCACTTTTACATTAATTTGACAAACTTAAAATGATTGATGAAATGTATATTCATAGGCTTGGAGGTTCAATTCAAACCCAATTTCACAAATGAAGAGTGGCCTCTTTCTTATACAAACATATGAAGGCGTATGTTTAAGACATATAATACTAAAAAGCATTTATGAGATGTTAACGTATTATAATATCAAATCTTAAATAATATAGTTAGACCATACTCTATAAGGTCAAACTTTTGAGTTTGGTGATAACTGATATGATATCAGAGTATAAAGAACTCCGATTTAAACCTTTTCTCTTTTTTTTTATTTGAAATCCTGGTTGTATATGTTATATGTTATAAACATATCATAACTTTAAGTTTTAAATATTATAATTAAACTTTTTTCTATAAACTTAAACTTTTGAATCTAGTGATAACCAATATGGGAAAACACTTTTGTCAACTAACATTCATTAGAAAATATACTTTGTATTTTTCCTTACAAAATGTAAGTATATTATATAACAAAAACATCTCATTAAGCTTCATCAAAATCCACATTGATTTTAGTATAAAGAAATCCCTACTAGAAAACCAATGCGCATGACAAACTTATTTAGACATAGGGAACTTTATTGTAATCCCTGTGCTTTTAAAAGTTATAAATTAAAAAAAATCAAATCAAATTTTCTTGAACTTCCATAAATATATCAATTTAGACTATAAAAGAAAGACTAAAAAGAGGTAGGTAATATTGGACCTTGCTTTATGTATCCAATGACTTTTTTCTTTTATGTTACTGGATCAAACTATTACCTAGATTAATTAAAATAAAACTTTAAAATAAGGTTCGATTTTTTTTTTTTTTTCAAAAGATGGGAGTACTGTCTATATAATAGTCAAAAAATTGTCCATGTAGATTATGAAAGATCGATAAAACCTGTCATTTTGAGACGAAAGACACAGGAAAAGCTTAACACCGACTCAATCCACTTTTCTGATATATCTAATGACTTACACAATGGAATTTCAGCTTTTTTATTGTCAAATCTCATCATTCCACCCAACCAAACCTAAACCTGCACTTGCAGAGAAGAGATGAAATAATAAAATATGATGTGTCTCGATTCTCAACCCACGTTTTAGTGGAGTCTAGATTTGGAGAAGGTAGAGTGGGGTTCAAACAAATTAAAGTTCAAGATATTAAATAAAATAATTCTACTCATTTGCATAGGACGTGTATATTTACTGAATAAGAATAACTAATATAGAGATTATAAGTTTTGGTTTTCTTCTTTTATAATGTTTAAGTATTGTTTGTGTTATTGAATAAAAAAAGCTTTAAAATTGTTTGGTTAGGTCTTTTTTTTTTTATAAAAATCAATTTTTAAAATGAAAAATAACTTTTTCAAAATTACAGGTATAGAGTTGAAAACAAAAATATATTGTTTGGTTCTATTTTTAAGATAAATCATTAATTTTTTCTCCAAACATATTTTCAAAACAAAACATTAATTAGTTTCCAAAAAGAAAATGATTAATTTTTCTTTCAAATAACTATTATTACTCATTTTCAAAGGTAAGAGCAGAAACATTTACATTATTTGTATTTCTAAAAAACTACTTTTAAAATAAGCTAGCTTACAAACCAAACCACAATTTTACAGCATAATTTTTAGGGTAAATTAGATAAACTCCCCGTTGTTAGGTGAAATTGCATGAACATGACGCTTGCAATACTTGCACTTTGGCTATCGAGGTTCCAAAAACTCATGATAGACCTTCCCTACTATTAGTTAACCACCGTTAAATCCTCATGGTTAACGATTAAAAGTACAAAAAGATTAAAATACCTTTTAAATCAAAATTAAAGCCAAGATTTTATTTTATTTTTATAAATTTAAAATTAATATAATATATATTTCTAATTTAATTAAAAAAAAAACTAGTCTCTATGAGAAACCAAATCCTAGTCTCCTATGGAGACCACACATTGGAGACCAGATCTGGTCTCCTATTGAAATCAAGTGTCCGTTGCTAAAGAGCGATCTTTGACAATGGACATTAGCTGGTCTCCAACAAGGGAGCAATGGAGGCTAGTTGTTCTAGTCTCGCCTGGAAATCGTAATTTGGTCTTCATGGGAGATCAGGATCTGGTCTCATTTGGAGACTTTTTTTTTAAGTAAATAAATATATATTATATTAATTTTAAATTTATAAAAAAATAAAAATTTTGACTTTAAATTTGACTTGAAGGATATTTTAGTTTTTTTGTACCTTTGACCATTGATCGTGAGGATTTAACAGCAGTTGACTAATAGTAGGGAAGGTCTGTGCTGAGTTTTTTGAATCTCATGTAGCTAGAATGCGAGTATCGCAAACATATTTATTTTTATGCAATTTTATCTAACCTTAGGGGAGTCTGCCTTAATTTTTATGGTAGAAATAAGAAACAACTTCATTTTAGTTTTTAATATTTTAAAAAATATAAGGTTTTTGAAAATAAATTTTTTCATTCCCTTTTCAAAACCCTTCAAAAGAATATAAATCGTCAATCAACTGACGGTCAACGTTAACAAAATGTATAAAAAATATATTTTTACCTTTAATGATTGTTAGTGACACGTAAATTACTATATTACATTCATAAAATAATAAATTTATAAGTTAAATTTTTTAAAATATCTCTGAATATAAGTCGTTAAATTACAACTTAAATTACCTAAATTTACTATTAACTGTCAGTTGATTGACGATTTGAATTTTTTTAAATGAAGAGTTTTGAAAAAGTTAGTGATAAAAAAAGTTATTTAAAAAAAAAATTAAAAAACTTGATATTTTTTACAACCCTAGGGACTAAACAAGGTTTCCCTTAAAAATAATAAATACAAAGGTGCAAACACCTAGCATTTGGAGAGTAGGTTGTGTGCCATAAATTCATTTTCCCTTTTCCTTTTTTTTTTTTTAAACGGAAATGATAATGACTCGAAAGAAAGTAGGTTAATGGCACATCCCATGTTTCATGAGCATTTGAGAAGGACTATTTTCATTTTTCTATTGATTTTTTTTTTTTTTTTTTTAACAATAATGGAATGATAGTGACTACATAATTTTGAATACTTCTTCCAACCACCCATTATTTTCTCCGTGTTCTTTATTTGGCAAGCAAGACATGTCACGTAATTCTCAATAAATCCAAACATAAATCCACATCACTGCCCCAACATTAGTCTAGTGATTTTTATATTGTTTTAAAATAGAGTTTTAAGCAATTTAGTTCACGATTTTTCTTATGAAATAAAGAAAATATTTGAAAATGATTATGCAAAAAATTTACTAAAAATAAAAAATTATTTGTGTTATGCAATTTAGTGAATGGCGATTGCATAGTCCACAATTCTCAATGGTTATGTATGTAGTATTTTTCTTTAGAGTCTATCTAAATGAAAGTGAATCAAAATTTGCTAATTTTAAATTCTTACTTTGACCAATTTTGATATCAATATAAAAATCATCATAAATTTTTTGATTCATTTAATTCTATGAAAATGACATATATCATATTCACTATTAAATTTAATAAGATTTTCACAATCAACTTCATATTTATTAATACTGAATTTGAACTGTTTATCCAAATGAAAGTCAATTAATTAGGATGATTGGTTAAAGTTTGTTTTTTCAGTTGAATTAATCAAAGACCGCTTAATTAGTAATAATGACAAAAAGTTGGTTTATTGTTAGATTTCCAATTTTAATGATAACAATTGGTGTGATAGTTGCAATCCTCCGACGGCTTCTTAGAAAGTGTCTGCAGTATTCGAGTACTCTTGTCAAAAAAAGATAAACAATTATACAATTACCTCTTATCCACATATTTATAGGTAAATTTCTAAATATTCCTCCATTCGAAATCCAATTTTTTCACTTAAAATGGATCTTTCTCGTATTTACTAAAAAATAAAGAGAAGTAAAAATGTTAAGCTCCGAACAGTTACATGGAATTCATATTTAGATGGTCTTAATAATTATAAATGAAAAGATAATGTAAGAAAATAAAAAAAAAATCAATCTATCTACATGCAAAATTGATTCACAAAATTTCCTCAGAAAAGAAAATTGATTCACAAAAAATTGACATGTTCCTGTAACTATGATCCAGCTGGCACAACATTTTTAACGCGAACCAAAGGAGCGTGACCTGCACACAACTCAAGTTCTCCAAAAGCCAAAAGCAAAGGCCAAAACTCAAAAGTGCTTTTCCTTTCTTTATTTTTAAGGGATAATCCCAATTCGCCCTGTAGTTTGATGAAATAGCCAAAATCCCCCATCGCTTTAAAAAATTGTTAATATCCCCCTTTTGATTTACAAAATGGATAAAAAACCCCTGTAGTTTATTAAAATATCCAAAAAACCCTTTACCGTCAATTTGGACGTTAAAAGTCAACAGTTGACCGTTAAAATGGAAGGGCAAAACTGTCCAAGTGAAATAAAATATAAAAAATATAAATATTTAATAAAATAATAATTTTCTATTAAAAAAATTGAAAAACATCTTCACCGTCCACCTTTAAGATGGACGGTGGAGATAAAAAATATTTAAAAAAGTTTAAGATTTTTTTTCTCACTCTCTCTTCACTTCTCACTCTCGCTCCCTCTCTTTCTTCTTTTTCTTCTTCTTCCTTTCTCTCTTTCTCTCTCTCTCTTCTTCTTCTTCTTCTCTCTCGGCAGTACCCTCGGAAACCCATTCCGACGGAAACCCGATGGGTTTTCGACGGAAACCCAGCTCTTTGGGTTTTCGACGCTGAAACCTAGATCCGATTTGGGTTTCCGTCGCAGAAACCCAGCTGCGTTGGAAACCTTGATCGGATCTGGGTTTTCATCGCGGAAGCGGAAACCCAGATCGAGCTGGGTTTCCGCGACGATATGGGTTTCCGCGACGATCTAGGTTTCCGCCGATCTGGGTTTTCGCGTAAGAAACCCAAATCCGATCTGGGTTTCCGCATTGGAAACCCAGATCGGTTTTCGGAGCCGGAAATTGTTTATGATGTTGTTTGTGTTGTTACTGTTGCATTTGATGATGGATTGGTTGAGTAAAGATGAGGGAATGTGTCTGGGTTGGTGTATTGGTTGAGTAGAGATGAGGAATGTGTGTGGGTTGGATGATGATGGATGGTGATAGTGTTCTGGACGGTCACAGTGTTGAGGGGCAGTTTAGTCTTTTCACTCCCTATTATAGTTAGAAACTAATTTTCATTAACAGAGTTAACAGAAGGGGAAAAATAGGATTTTCAGAAACTATAGGGGGATAATTAACGATTACGTTAAACTACAGGGGGGAAACTAGGATTATCCCTATTTTTAATGAAAAGATAATGGGGGGAAATTATTATTTTCGAAATCTGGGAGCATAAACTCACGTTTCTTTAAATGACAGTGGACATCACCAAATTCTCCTCTCTACGTAAACCACACCCCCACTCAGTACCAGTCAAACCCATTTCAAACACCCCGCCGTCGCTGCCACGATCAAACTGCTACACACGATTGGGCCGGTTAGACGACGGAAGATCGGCGATAGAACGGTCCACCGGCGACGAGGACTCCAACACTCTGCCTTCTTTTTCTCTATCTCGGGCCAACTCGCACCTTTTTTGCTTTCATCCTCCGTGACCGCCGCTTAAACCTCCATTGCTGTCAGATTCGAAGCTTTCATCTTCTTCAGCACTTGGCCACCGACCTGCTGAAATCTACTGCATCAAGCGCCGCCGCCGGACCTCTGTCTATGGGTGTATTGAATTTTAATCATCAGATCTGGAGGAGATGAGCAGCAGCGAGAATGACGGCGACGAACGGCAGAGACGACGAGCAGCGTTGGCCGAGATTTAAAACGCTACTTAGAATCTCTTTTCCGTAGAAAAGTTAAAAGTCAACGCTCGTTACTTTCTTCAACACTTGGTACTTCTGTTTTCCTAGGTGGGTTTTTGTTCTTTTACCTTCTACTCGTGGTTTTTGATTCTGGGTGTGTGTATTGGTATTTGGATCTAAGTTGATTCCATGCAGAAAGGTTCGATTTTTAGCGAGTTGGTTCTGGGTGTGTGTTGTTTTTCTGTGTTGGTTCTGAAACATTGATTGAGTCATATCATTATCTGTTGGTTTGATTGGCAACATCAACTGCGTTGATTGCTTCGAAAGTTGTGAGTTGCATCACTCTTATCCAGGTAAATGTGTTATTTTATCAAGAATGCTGGCAGAAAATTGAATTACTATTATACTTCATCATGCGCTCTCTACAGCTTTCTTTTGATAGCTCTTGCATTTATATAACTTTTTGGGGTGCATTGATTAGAAGGAAATACATATCGTTGTAGATACTCGATAGCTGTTTCTTCTGAAAGGCTGTGATTCGTATTATACAAACACTGATGACATGTTGTCCGGTTGGAGCCCATTGTTGCTTTTTGTCTCTTTTACTTTTAATAAGAAGAAATTAATTGAATATCTATGTGCCAATGAACATCATTGGATTTTGGGTTGAGTAATTCCCTAATATAGTATACCGAAGTAAGAGGGTCTATAGATAGTGTTTACATACCTTCACTCTCTTTCGCAATTTATGTTCGAACATTAACTAATCTAATAATCCTCTTAACGATCATATATATATATAAAGTATCTTGCCTTATATTTAATCCATTAATATATTTAAAGTTCATGACATTTTTATAGAGAATGGGAATTTCATTGTTTAGAAGAGAGTCTTTTGCTAACATGGATATGCTTTGTGATCACTTCAGTTGGTACTTGGTAGAACACTCATGCCCGTGCCTAGGATAATTCAACTCTCTGATCTAAAGTGATGTTGAGGGTCTTCTTTTATATAGATTCAGTCTAAATTAGTTGCTTAGTTAATATTATTTTAATTTCCCATGCATTTCATATATTACGTCTTCTATAGTATTTGTATACCATTATTCAAAGAATAACCAAAGTGACTACATTTATCTTTGCTATTACTCTACTAGCTAATTATTATCTGGCAATAATTCTTCTTCACCTTTTAGCATATCTATCCTTACGCTGATATGTGTAAATAGTTGGTTACTTTTGAATATTCTCAAAATTAATCTCTCTTAATAGAAAGCATACAATACATATATATAAGACTTATCAAGTGTTGAATTAAAATTCCTCACGTTATTTACATGAAATTTGACTCAGTACCATTAGGTAGTTCTGGCTTCCCATACCTGATAACTTACATATATACTATGTAGATCCAACGATTCAACCAATTACCGGTAGACATAGTAACATATATAAGTTTTATTAATTTATTTATGTTGTTTCATTTTTAGGTATTTGATCTATCAGAAAAAGAGTGAGACAATGCAGCTTTTTCAGGATAAAATAATAGAGCTTTGGAATGAATGGGAAATTCGGTTGCTGATTCTCTTTAGCCTTCTTTTACAAGTCATCCTCACTATATTCGGTGCTCGACGTAAATATACAGCAAGAATCTGGACAAGGATGCTTGTGTGGTCAGGCTATTTGACTGCTGATTGGGTAGCAACTGTGGTGTTGGGTATACTTGCAAGGAGTCAAGCAAACTCCGTCTCTGAAGATAGCTCTCAAAAATGGAACAACGTTCTCCATTCGTTTTGGGCACCATTCTTGCTCTTGCATTTGGGTGGTCCAGACACTATCACTGCTTATTCTCTTGAAGATAATGAGTTGTGGTTAAGGCACCTTCTTGGACTTACTGTCCAACTTGGATTGGCGTTCTATATCTTTGTACGATCTTGGAGTAACAGTTCACTCACATATATAACAATCCCAATCTTTATCGCAGGAATAATCAAGTATGGTGAGAGAACTTATGTGCTCAAATCATCAAGCATCCAATATTTCAAAAATCGCTTGCTCTCAGATCCTGATCCTGGTCCAGATTTTCGTGAAATTTACTCACGAGAGAAGCAAATAAAACAACAACTATCACAATTTCGACGACGACAAAAACAACGAATACGACTAGTTGAATTAATATTTCCTCGATGCATTGGATGTATTGGGGAAGAAGATGAACCCCAGAGACAAGGCCCCCCTATGGCGGCAGTCTCACGAAGGGATCCCATTATTGAAGAATCCGGAAGGGAAACCCCCGTGGAGGCAATAGTCTTAGATTCAGAAAGATTAAGACCAGGTGCTAATAATCCACCAAATTTGCCAAAACAAGGGATGCATGAAATACAACAAGAGGCTGATTATCAACAACAACCATCGACAGCGACAGCACCATCATCCAGGATTTTGTCTTATCAAAGACGAAGGGAAATAGTTTCTAATCCAGAAAGGGATATAGAAAAGGATCCTCATATCATTGATAAGGATCAACGACCACCACCCACAAAACCAATAAGGGTCGTATCACCTGAAACCATAAAGCCAGATGCCCATTATCTTGAAGTAGCTTACTTTTTATTCAAGAGATTTCGGTATCTCTTTGCTGATTTAATTCTAAGCTACAAAGAACGGGAAGACAGCTACTCCAAAGTTGAAAACGGATCAGCGGAAGATGCCTTCAAATTGGTGGCGGTTGAGCTTGGATTCATGTACGATGAGCTTTACACCAAAGCAACTACTGTCTATTCTCTATTTGGAATCCTTGTCCGTTTCCTCAGCTTTTGTTGTTCTGTATCAGCTTTGATTTCCTTCTCAATCATCATTGATACTCATTCCTATCTGCCAGCCGATGTTTTCATAACATATGCTCTAATGATTGGTGCGATTGTACTAGAGATTTATGCCGTCGTCATGCTACTTTTCTCTGATTGGACAGCGCTCTATTTGATCAAAAGCAATGGATGTTGTCATTGTCAATCAACTCCTGAAAACCGTAAAAGGTGGTCAGAATGCATGGGACAGTACAACCTCATAAGTTCTTGCTTCCAAAATGTACGGCTTCTAAGCATTGGCATTGAGAAATTACCTTGGATTGGCAAGAAATTGGAGAAGTATCAGTACTTGACCTGGAAAGATGTGACTGTTGATCTAAAAGATATTATCTTCAAGCAGCTCCTTGAGAAAAGTAATGGAATAAAAGGTGATAGTTTTAGCATCGAATCATGCAGGAAATTATTGGATCATAGAGGTGATGATGTACTCAAAAGGTACGGCGTCCTCGATCAATTTCGTTGGAGCATAAGTGATGTAGAGTTTGATCGCAGCCTTCTCCTCTGGCATATTGCTACTGATGTATATTATTACAGTGAAAACAACAATGAGCTGGACTCGAAAGCTAGGAGAAGCAAAGACTTATCTGATTATATGTTGTATCTTCTAGTTTTTTGTCCAGCTATGTTACCAGAAGGAATTGCTGAGATAAGGTATAGAGATACCTTGGCCGAGTGTATGAGATTCTTTCAAGAAAAGAAGAAACTACTTTTCATCAGCTGGAAAAGGAAACCATCTATTGAGAAGACTGAAGCTTGTGAGGCCTTGCTTGGAGTGCCATTCGGACCTAAAGAGGAAGAAATGAAAGGTGATAGAAGCCAATCAGTGTTATTTTATGGATGCAGACTTGCAAGACAACTAAGAAGACTGAAAATTGAGAATGATCCGTGTGGTGAGCGAAAATGGGAGATGATAAGTGAAGTATGGGTGGAAATGTTGACATATGCTGCAAATAAGTGTAGGTGGAAAGAGCATGGTCAACAGCTACGAAACGGTGGAGAGTTGCTCACCCATGCACGCCTTCTTATGGCTCACCTTGGTTTGAGTGAACAGTATCGAATTCAGAAGCGCTTCTTTAGTCTACCACGCCCAATGCCACGCCGAATAGTAATAGAGCGTAAATTGGTCAAAAACACGGCATTTATTATGAAACTGATTTGCATTTTGCGACTTCTAACTTGTAAACGTTGTCTTCCCTGTGGATGTTGTTGTAAGGATTGTTAATGAAAATTTAGCTTAATGTACTTTACTTGGGGATATATATATACATGTATATATATATTGTGCTTTTAAAATAAGGATCACATAATTTTAAAAAGTTATAACGAAACAATCAAATTTATTGAATTAAATAAGAGAGAGAATACAATGGATAAATTTGATTAATTCGTTCTAATTTTTTTAAAGTTACAGAGTCTTTATTTTAAAAGTTTGGATAATATTTTCTATTGTTTTTATTTTGTTTTTACACATTTAAGAAATAAGTGAAAAATTGTTAAAAGTTGGAAAATAATAAGGCAATGTAATTTATTAAAAAAAAAAAAAAGCTGTATCAATTAAAAGATATAAAAAAAAAAAAATCAAGTTTCATGAAAAGAGGAAAGGAATTTATTTTTTTTTGGATGAGCTGTAGAGATATATAGGAACTTTCTTTTTTGATTTTTTTTTTTTTAGAAAATAAAGACTTTATTAATAAAAAGAAATAAATTATAATTATAAATTAGTAGTCCACCAACAAACAAACAAACCAACAAAAAATGAAAACTAAAAGAGAATAAACAATTAACAAACAGTAATTTTTTAGTCTAGCATAATAAAAAATAATGATAAATCTTTAAATTCTTTACTAGAAGATGTCCAAAGAGAAACTAAATAATACGTTTTATTCTCTAAAAAATTCTCCTCCTCTTCGACTTCATCAAAGATATAGAAACTTTCTTTCGACTTCGTAATCATCTCTTCCTCTTTTTTCTTCAATTAAGGAATCTTAATCATCTCGTTAGTTTAAACTGAGAGACTACTATTTTCTTTTATCCATACTCCCACATCCATATTTAAGCAAATAGTGGAATATGTGTCTTCACATTTGATTTGAAGAATAGGGTGGTGCATAAGCTTGGCAAAATGGGTAGGGTCTTCAGACCCGATCCGTACCCTCAATAATACGGTTTGGTTACGGACCCGAACCTCCATTTTATAAACCCTTAAAGGAACCGGATCTGAAAAAACCCCTCAAGTTGCGGGTAGGACATGGGTCTATATGCGGTTCTCTATCAGACCCGCAAAATACCCCTTACACTTTAGAAAAAAAAACCCTCACCTCTCTCCGTCTCTCAACTCTCTTGATTGTCTCTTTCTCCAATCTCCAATCTCCTCCTCGACTGCGAGTCGTAGCCACCGTGTCGTCGCCGACCACCAAAACATCTCTGCCGACCACCAAAACATCTCCGCCTCTCTCTCTATCATCGACCAACAAAACCCAGGTCTCTCTCCGATCTCCGTCGCCGCCATTCCTCCTCGACTGCGATCCATCGCCGCCTTGTTATCGCCGACCAACAAAACCCAGGTCCCTCTCCAATCTCTATCGCCGTCGTTCCTCTGCTCTACCGCGCCTCTCTCTCTCTCCATCGCCGCCGTTCCTCTGCTCTAAGGTGCTCTCTCTTCCCTTCCCTTTCCCTCTCTCTCTCTTTCTCTGCCTGTGGTTGAACGGTCCTTTGCAGGCGCATGTGTTGGCTGACGTTAATCACATGAGGTTCGAGACGGCTGAGAGGCTTGACGGGCTCGAGCAGCGTCTTGTGTCGATGAAGAATGGAGGTGGTGCGTGGATGGAGGAGGCGGTGGAGGAGGTGAGAATGGAGAAAGAGAAGCGGGTGGAGGGTGGTTTTGGGAATCTGGTGGGGAAGGGGATTGCTTTGAGGAAGGAGAAAGTGAAAGAGATGCTTATTGAGAGAGAGAATTTGAGTGTTGTTGGGATTTCTGGGATTTTAACTTTAAAATTTATTTGTTGTTTAATTTTGATTTCTGGGATTTCTGAGATTTCTGGGATTTGGGTGTTGTTGCGGGTCTGAGGAGGGTCTGAAGAGACCCGCAGAATATGCGGGTAGGGTCTGGAACCATACCCTCAAATTAATTTGAGGGTATGGGTAGGGTCTAGACCCTCAAAAAAATGAGAGGGTCCAATGCGGGTCTGGGTCTGGTGCGGATCCAGACCCGTATTTTGCCAACCTTAGTGGTGCAAAGTATTTCAAAATAACAGTATTATCGGATAAGCTGTAAAAATATTATCAATACCCAACTATTAAAATTAATTTTGTCGTTAGAAACAGAAGTAGCATACTGTAATTGTTAAAAAAGGATGTATGCAAATCCTTCAAGTTGTTATGTCATTCTTTAACACTGTTTAAACATCACTTTAGCCTTGCAATAAAATACCATCTAGCACCATTTGCATAAGCAGGCGCAGTATCTTATTGTCTTTTTAGAATGTTTTACAAAATAATCAGATTAAGTTACATTGTTAAAGTTATAATGTCTTTTATTATTTTTTTGGCTTCTCATGTATTTAGAATTTTTCTCCTAAGTTTTGTCGAAGACCTACAATAATTTCACTTTGGATAAACCAAATAGAAATACAAATTATGCAAGACTAATGAATCAAGTTAAATTCATTTCTTTCCTTGAAAAAAAAAAGTTAAATTAATTTTTGAGATCTTGAGTCTTTTCTAATTGCTAAGAGGGATGCAGGCCAATCCATAAGAAAAAATAATAATAAATAAGACTACGTTTGACACACAGGATTGAAATAAAATGAATTGGATTAGACTAAAAAATTATTGTCCCATGTTTCGTAGAACTTGTGATTGAATTAAAATTATATCATATTATATTTGGTGTAGGTTGGAATTGAATTAGAATAAAATTAATTTAAATATTTTATAATATACTTCAAATTAGTTTTTTTTTTTAAATCTTTAAAAAATTTTAACAAAAAAGTGGAGATCCATCTGGATGGACGATGGAAATCTAATCTAATGGGTCTCCACTGTCTTCAACGTCATCAACCACTCATTTCATCAACATCATCATCTCCCACAACAATATTATCAACAATAACAACATCCATCAATAACATCAAAACATGAACTTCAAAAGAAAAAAGAAAAGAAAGAAAATCAGAATAGGGGAACATGAACCCAAATTTGGTTCTAGGTTCATCGATGGAACCTAGATAAACCCCACACTCATAAAAAATAAAAATAAAAATAAAAATAAAGGAGGATGAGTAGAGAGTGTTGTTGGTTCGTCACCATGGAAGTGTGATGAGAGAATGAGGGAAGGTGAGAGAAATAGAGATAGATGGAGGTGTGAGAGAAGAGAAATAAGATGGGAAATAGAGAAATTTGATTCCCATCAAAACTTACCATTTTGGTTGGAAATGAATATTCCTGTGAGATTGGGAAATGAGAGAAGTTGGGAATGAGATTTGAATCTCTCCCATTGCTGTCCAAATGCAATATTTGAGATTTTTGAATATTTTGAATTTCAAACTCGCTCCCACTCTGATGTGCCAAACATGCCCTAAGAGAAACCCCATATTGGTGGAAACATGAGGTGAGAGTATGAGAATCAATGATGGACCCAGAGATTCATTCCCACCACAAATCCACCAAATTTAATCAATCTTCCTTACATCCCCGTATCGAAGCTGGCTGGTCTGGTCCCTGTGGCTCTATCTCTATTAAATTTTGTCATCCACAAAGCTATCTCGAACTGTCCACTAACACTTTCTATTGTTGAATAGAAAATCTAAAGTTCTACATTTAACTCTAATACTTGCTACAAAATAAATAATCGGATGCAAACAAAAAATTATTACACTAATTATAACACATTTATTAATAGGAAAGTGATACTGAATCTACTCTCCTAGCAAGAATTTTCTACTAGTTAACATGTAAAATTCAATATGAGAAAAGTATATCTTTTCACTTTTTTAGTAAGGGGACTTTAATATGTACCGTAATGGAAATTTGATATATTTGAAGGTTTATTAAATTTGAAATTGAATTTACGTAAAATCTGACTATATTCAACTTTAGTTAAACTTTTCAAGTCATTTCTTAGTGTGTACCTAGAAAAGGTGTTAAAAAAATCCTTTAATAAAATGTTGAGTTATGAACTATAGACTGCCCATCCCAAAAGAGTTGAAGAGGTACATGCATCTACCCCATTAAACGTATTGCAAAACTTTATTGTCATTCTCAATTTGGTCCACAATTGAGCAATCATCAGCTCCATCAGCTTATAAATTTAATTTAGATCATAACTTCTAACATGATAGTTTTATTGATTTAATATGCAATATATATTAATTTCACATGCCACATATCGAATTTAATGAATCTATCATATGATAAATTATAATTCAAGTTCAAATCCTAACCATTATTTTTGTTAAGAAATTGCCTCAATTAATATAGCTATAAAAAATTACTCCAGTGTGTCTGTACTCCAATGTCTTCTTTCTTTACTTTGTATATGCTCTATTTGTTTTTCCTTTATTATTATTATTATTCTAATTTCAAACTAGAGTTAGATTTTCTTGCTTGTTGTACCAAACGAGACAAGTTCATTATGATTTTAACAAGAAAATCTTAAATAGAATAATCTTATATATCATTTGTACGTGCGTCCAATTAAAATGTTGATTAACATGATTGAATAAAAAGAAAAAGTAATGTATGTATAAATTGTCATATGACTAAAAGTACCTTTCTAAATAGAACTTTTTGTTTAATAGCTTGTTTTATTAAACTAAATGACAATGAATTTTGATGTTTTTTTTTCCTCAAGTTACACATCACTTCTTAGTAGAGATAGTTGAATATCTCTCTATTCATTATTTGGGGCTCAATTTCCATCAAACATATATTAAATTAAGTGTAGGTAGTTTTCTCCCCTTATGTTTGATCTTGGTGATCTCGTCGGAATCAACAGTTCTTTAATTCGTTCAGTATAAGCTTTAAAATAATAAATATATTCTCATAAGTTATATATGACACTAGAATGTATTTATAAATCCAATTTCTTTGGATCCGTTGTGAATGCGATCCCATTTCCTGATCTCTTATACAACTCTAAAATATCTCACAAATTAAAATAGCAGAACCTTGTATCTCTTGAAGACCAATTCATGGGTAACATTTGGGATAAACGGTTAAAAATTCTAAAGACCCACCACCAAAATGCATGGTTCATGCAACAAACATTCTTTATATATATATATATATATATATATATATATTCTCATATGCTTCTTTTATTGTTTTGTTTGTTTACTTCTTTTTCAAAATCAATTAATTTGTGGGTCACAAATATTAAAAAGTAGGGACAAATTACCCGAAATTAATATCTTGTATGGATCATGCATGCCAGCCCACCTTATAACTTGGACATATGTGCATGTTACTTTAATTATATTTATGGGGACACAAGAGTTGTAAACATAATTAAAGACAGATTGGTAATGCAACATGTTTAGGAACTTGTTTGGTCTACATGGTGGGCAATAAACTTTTGTAAAATATTTTATTTCATGTCAATTATATATTAAGATGATTGTCTCAATTATTGGGTATAAGTGCCAACTTTTTAGGCTATTATAGGACTAACGTTAGCAAGTGAACAAGTTTTGAAAATTATACTAGAGATCCTTTTTATAATAAGTGGCATAATGTTTTTGATATTGTTAAAAAAAGTTTGCAAATATTTTAAATAAAATTTTTAATATGTTTTATTTTAAAAAAAGCTTTAATATATTAAAAATAATTTTGTTTATATTTAATCATTCTATTTTGTATAGGACTCATATCATTTTAGTTGAGATTCCATATGTTTGCACTATTTTCTTACTTCATTTTTTTTTCACTATTTAAAGTTTTATATTTTTAAATTGTAATATTACAATATATAATTATGTCATCGATTAATGTTCTATGCCTATGTAGCAACTACTAATGTGGCAAATGACACTATGATGCAGTGGCATCCGTCCCTTAGTGTGTGGCTCCTCTTGAGTCATGAGATCATGATTTGATTTGCACCTGCCCAATTGATTTGTGGACAATTCTTAAATCTATATTTCAAATATAAACATAAATGTGCTTATCTTAGATAAATATATATATATATATAGCTTTTATAATCAGACAAATCTGATTTTAAAAGGTAAGGACCAACTAATCAAATTCATTCATTGCATTTGAATTAAATAGGAGATAAAATTTGTTTAAGGAGAGAGAATATAATGGATGAATTTGATTCATTAGTTCTTACTTTTTAAAATTAGATATACCTGATTATGAGTAAATCTTTATTTTTTTTTCTAAAATATACATAAGTAAATCCTTATTTTTTCTAAAAATAATTGAATAGAATCATAAATGCTTTCCTAAAAGACCTTTTTTTTAAAAATTAAAAGTACATATCACAAACAACACATTTTCTTTTAATATATAGTTTTGGCGACGGCATATTTCAATTAATTAAGTAATTACATATATATATAATTATTAATATGGCTAAAATTTCAAGTGCTTATGTATGAATCAAAATTTCAAATCCAACATATGATATGTTTTTGCAGTCCATGATTGTCTAAATAGTATATATTATAACAAATAATGAATTATTGAGGCAAACAGAAAGGTCAAGAATTTCAACAAGCACAAAAGTTTGAATTTTTCTTTTTTTTCTTCTTAACATTACAAAAGTTTGAGTTTTTTTTTTCTTTTTTCTTTGACATAACAAAAGTTTGAGTTAAACATTTGAAAATGTAGACCTTAAAAACCACGACGAAAGAGACCCACCACTACAAGATCATATATATATTCATGACTTAAAAAGTGGATGAAAACAAAAGCAAAATCATTTTTAAATCAACAAAAAAATAAAAAGTGTTTTTTGAAAATTTAGAAGGAAGAGAAAGGCAAATAACCAGGACCCACTTGACGACTTGAATCAAATTTTGAAATTAAAAGTTGGGATCCACAAATCTACACTACTACTTGTTGACTGTATAGTGTTTTTCTCTTTCTTCACATGATTCTTAAATTCCGATTAACATCAACTTTCACTTGCTTTTTAGTACATTCAAAAAATCACTTTACCAAAAAATAATAACAATAAAATCTAATAAAAGTCTTTTTTTTTTTTTATAATTATGTTTTACTTTGTAAATCAATTATACAATCTACAATGATATTTAGAAATTGTACATTTTCATGTGTTTTAACATTGATACTAGTACTACTTTTAAAAGGAACGATACAATGACGTCTTCCCATGTCTCAAGCTGTTGGCCATAGTTCGAGCACCAACAGCTATATTAACCCCCAAAGGTCCCACCCATGTGTGTGGATAACTTTCTCATTTAGTGAGTTGCCTTTCTCCCCCCATTGAGGAGTAGAATTCCTAATTGTTTCTTAGAATTTCATATCAGGAGGTCTCGATAAATGTAATTTGTAGTTGTAATGTTAAAAAAAAAAAAAAAAAACACATTGACACTAGTACTAGTACATTAAATGTCAAAAAGAGCAAAAATCATTATGGCTCCCACGAAATTTGAAATAATTGGGTTTTTACCAATATTAGCATTTTTCCTCTCGTGATCCTTAGATTATTGAAATTATATCAATTTAATAATCCCTACACTAAAAACAGTCAAATAAGACAAGATATGTACATAGATAATTTTACCCTCGACCCTAATCGAAGTGGTTTATAATACAACCCTCTAACAACTTAGTGATTTAGATACACACATTTAATTCATTAATATAAATTTGTAATTTAAAAAACATGTTAACAATTTAAATTTATTATTTCTTAATTCAATAATTCGATTTGTATTTAAAAATAATAAAAGTTAACAATTGAAATTAAAAACTCAAAGTTATTAATTTGAACCATATTTAGTTTCATACAAAAGAGATCAATATTCCCATAGTACTAATAAAAGAAAGAAATTACGCATATTAACTCACGAGCAGGTGTGGCTGTGCGTGATTCACGGGTTTTGTTTTTATGTGTATAAACAGTGAAGAAGAGTGATGACTCCCCTGTCTGCAAGACTTGTGTATTTGTACGGCCACTTCAATTTGTTGACATCTCGTCCAGTCGTCTCGTTTTGTTTTCACCCTTCCCAAACCCCACCGTACCGTCCGCCTCCTGCCAAACTCCAAAATCATTCAAGACAAACTGCTCGTGCTGTCATACTAAGCACCTAAACAAGTTAGTAATTTCATTATTTTTATTTATAATTATAACATAATGTGAAGTTAATAGTTAAGAGCATACCAAACCCGTCAAGATTTAACATTAGATGTATTATCCTAAAATATATTTTAATAGAGCTTTGCCCCACTTACCTCGCTCTCGATATTGGGGTGCAGGGTTCAAGCTTGTGAGTCCACAAAAATATAAATAATTTTTCCACTTATCTATGGATAACCTTATTTTGGTCTTGAGAGTATATTTTCGGGTTATTCACCAAGTAGATATTATCAATAGATTTCTGTAAATATCTAACGTTGTGTCAAGAGATGTATTTTAAATATATATACACACATATATTTATAAACGCCAAAAAGATATTAACTGTGTTAATACTAGGAGATGTTTACTTCTATTGAAACCATCATCACATATGTAAAGAGAAAGTACATTAGCCGCGTAAATTATGAGAGAATGTGTATGTTAGTAATTTCATTTGATTATCAAAAATTTTAAACATGAACATTATAATGTTATAAATTTTAATTTATGGGCACAAAATATAAATATTTAAAATTTTTAAAAGAATATATTTTCATATCCACCTATTAATAAAGTATCAATACTTTTCTTTAAATAAACAAAATATCGATATTTTTGCAAAAAGAAACAATATCGATATTGTTAGCTAAAGGAAAATAGGAAAATATCGTAAAACAAGTCTTGCTAGTTACAACCATACACCATTGTTAATAATGCAAAATAGTCCACATCCGATCATTTACGTAAATAAAAAGTCAAAAAAAATTAGAAAAAATAAAAAGGTAACGGACTCTCTAATTCATCTAGTGTTAATCGATAAAAGAATATTCATACAAAGTAATTAGAAAAAAACCAAAAAGTAGATTCCAAATTGGAGAAGTTATCTGAACTTGTCATTAGAGTCTTACATATACTGATTTTGGTAATTTTATAACTTTTACCAGTAAAAAAAATAATCATAATAAAAAAATCTAAAATATTTACAAGTGAAAAGCACTATATGCATGTGTACCTTCTATTAAATTCCGTGACTCCTCTCAATAATTATCTGATGCACTTGACAATTGCAACAACCGTAAGTTTTGTTGTTTCTGATTTTTACATTTCACCAAGTAAATTTGTTGCCTTTTTGACTTTGAAACTTCAAGATATCGACTTGCACCGACACTTAATGATTATATTACTTTCTAGAATTTTATATTTAAAGAGATGTTAATTTCTTTCTTCTTTGAAAAATTAAGAAGAAAAATTTCAAATATAATGCTAACAGCTCTATCTATTATCATCACCAAATCGAAACTATTTGACAACTACTACTATTATTATTTTGAAAATAATGATAGTAATAATAATTTACAATTTTGAAAGCATGCACATAAATTAGCTAACAACTAAAAACTCTTAAATCATAACCAATATATGAGATTGAGTGTCGTAAAATTCATTCTCAAAATTTCTCACAAGAATGTAACTACTTAACTAATTGATGATGATATTTATATTACAATTTTGGATTGTTTATGAAATTGTTCCGATTATAGAATATAATTAAGCATGATTGAATATAGGTTAAGTGTCAATGTCGTTATCTACTTTTACATTAATTTGACAAACTTAAAATGATTGTTGAAATGTATATTCATAGGCTTGGAGGTTCAATTCAAACCCAATTTCACAAATGAAGAGTGGCGTCTTTCTTGTATAAACATACGAAGGCGTATGTTTAAGACATATAATGCTAAAAAGCATTTATGGGGAGTTAACTTATTATAATATCATATATTAAATAATATAATTAGATCATACTCTATAAGGTTAAACTTTTAAGTTTAATAATAACTAATATGATATTAGAGTATAAAGGTTTCCGATTTCAATATTCTCTCTTTTTTTTATCTGAAATTCTGGTTGCATATGTTATATGTTATGAACATATCATAATTTTAAATTTTAAATATTATAATTGAATTTTTTCCTATAAGCTTAAACTTTTGGATCTAGTGATAACCAATATGGGAAAACACTTTTCTCAACTAACATTCATTAGAAAATATACTTTGTATTTTTCTTAACAAATTGTAAATATATTATATAACAAAAACATCTCATTAAGCTTCATCAAAATCCACATTGATTTTAGTATAAAGAAATCCCTACTAGAAAACCAATGCACATGACAAACTTATTTAGACATAGGGAACTTTATTGTAATCCCTGTGCTTTTAAAAGTTATAATCTTTTTTTTAAAAAATAAATTTTCTTGAACTTCCATAAATATATCAATTTAGACTATAAAAGAAAGACTAAAAAGAGGTAGGTAATATTGGACCTTGCTTTATGTATCCAATGACTTTTTTCTTTTATGTTACTGGATCAAACTATTACCTAGATTAATTAAAATAAAACTTTAAAATAAGGTTCGATTTTTTTTTTTTTTTCAAAAGATGGGAGTACTGTCTATATAATAGTCAAAAAATTGTCCATGTAGATTATGAAAGATCGATAAAACCTGTCATTTTGAGACGAAAGACAGAGGAAAAGCTTAACACCGACTCAATCCACATTTCTGATATATCTAATGACTTACACAATGGAATTTCAGCTTTTTTATTGTCAAATCTCATCATTCCACCCAACCAAACCTAAACCTGCACTTGCAGAGAAGAGATGAAATAATAAAATATGATGTGTCTCGATTCTCAACCCACGTTTTAGTGGAGTCTAGATTTGGAGAAGGTAGAGTGGGCTTCAAACAAATTAAAGTTCAAGATATTAAATAAAATAATTCTACTCATTTGCATAGGATGTGTATATTTACTGAATAACTAATATAGAGATTATAAGTTTTGGTTTTCTTCCTTTATAATGCTTAAGTATTGTTTGTGTTATTGAATAAAAAAAGCTTTAAAATTGTTAGGTTAGGTCTTTTTTTATAAAAATAAATTTTAAAAATGAAAAATAACATTTTCAAAATTACAGGTATAGAGTTGAAAACAAAAATATATTGTTTTGTTCTATTTTTAAGATAAATAATTAATTTTTTCTCCAAACATATTTTCAAAACAAAACATTAATTAGTTTCCAAAAAGAAAATGATTAATTTTTCTTTCAAATAACTATTATTACTCATTTTCAAAGGTAATAGCAAAAACATTTACATTATATTTGTATTTCTAAAAAACTACTTTTAAAATAAGCTAGCTTACAAACCAAATCACAATTTTACAGCATAATTTTTAGGGTAAATTACACAAACTCCCTCGAGGTTAGGTGAAATTGCATGAACATGATGCTTGCAATACTTGCACTTTGGCTATCGAGGTTCCAAAAACTCATGATAGACCTTCCCTACTATTAGTTGACCACCGTTAAATCCTCATGATCAACGATTAAAAATACAAAAAGATTAAAATACCTTTTAAATCAAAATTTAAGTCAAGATTTTATTTTATTTTATAAATTTAAAATTAATATAATATATATTTCTAATTTAATTAAAAAAAAAACTAATCTCTATGAGAGATCAGATCCTAGTATCCCATGGAGACCACATTCTGGTCTCCATCATTGGAGATCAAATCTGGTCTCCTATGGAAACCAAGTGTTCGTCGCTAAAGAGCGATATTTGACAATGGACATCAGCTAGTCTCCAACAAGGGAGCAATGGAGGCCAATTGTTCTACTCTCCACTGGAGACCGTAATTTGGTCTTCATGGGAGATCGGGATCTGATCTCCTTTGGAGACCTTTTTTTTTTAATCAATAAATAAATATATTATATTAATTTTAAATTTATAAAAAAAATAAAAATTTTGACTTTAAATTTGACTTGAATGATATTTTAGTCTTTTTGTACCTTTGATCATTAACCGTGAGGATTTAACAACAATTGACTAATGGTAGAAGAGGTTTGTGCTGAGTTTTTTAAATCTCATGTAGCTAGAATGCGAGTATCACAAACATCCTTATGTTTATGCAATTTTATCTAACCTTGGGGGAGTTTGCCTTAATTTTTATGGTAGAAATAAGAAACGACTTCATTTTAGTTTCTAATATTTTAAAAAATATAAGGTTTTTGAAAACAATTTTTTCCATTCCCTTTTCAAAACCCTTCAAAAGAGTGTAAATCGTCAATCAACCGACGATCAACGTTAACAAAATGTATAAAAAAAATATTTTTACCTTTAATGATTGTTAGTGATATGTAAATTACTAGATTACCTTATTAAAATAATAAATTTATAAGTTAAATTTTTTAAAATATCCCTAAATATAATTCATTAAATTACAATTTAAATTATCTAAATTCACTATTGACTGTCAGTTGATTGACGATTTGAATTTTTTTAAACGAAGAGTTTTGAAAAAATTAGTGATAAAAAAAAATTATTTAAAAAAAAAATTTTAAACTTAATATTTTTTACAATCTCGAAAACTAAACAAGGTTTCCCTAAAAATAATAAATACAAAGGTGCAAACACCTAGCATTTGGAGAGTAGGTTGTGCGCCATAAATTCATTTTCCCTTTTCCTTTCTTTTTTAACGGAAATGATAATGACTTGAAAGAAAGTAGGTTAATGGCACATCCCATGATTCATGAGCATTTGAGAAGGACTATTTTCATTTTTCTATTGATTTTTTTTTTTTTTTTTTTATAACAATAATGGAATGATAGTGACTACATAATTTTGAATACTTCTTCCAACCACCCATTCTTTTCTGTGTGTTCTTTATTTGGCAAGCAAGACATGTCACATAATTCTCAATAAATCCAAACATAAATCCACATCACTGCCCCAACATTAGTCTAGTGATTTTTATATTGTTTTAAAATAGAGTTTTAAGCAATTTAGTTCACGATTTTTCTTATGAAATCAAGAAAATATTTGAAAATGATTATGAGAAAAATTTACTCAAAATAAAAAATTATTTGTGTTATGCAATTTAGTGAATGGCGATTGCATAGTCCACAATTCTCAATAGTTATGTATTTAGTATTTTCTTTAGAGTCTATCTAAATGAAAGTGAATCAAAAGTTGTTAATTTTAAATTCTTACTTTTACCAATTTTGATTTCAATATAAAAATCATCATAAATTTTTTGATTAATTTAATTCTATGAAAATGACATATATCATATTCATTATTAAATTTAATAAGATTTTCACAATCAACTTCATATTTATTAATGCTGAATTTGAACAGTTTATCCAAATGAAAGTCAATTAATTGGAGTGATTGGTTAAAGTTTGTTTTTTTCAGTTGAATTAATCAAAGACCGCTTAATTAGTAATAATGACAAAAAGTTGGTTTATTATTAGATTTCCAATTTTAATGATAACAATTGGTGTGATAGTTGCAATCCTCCGACGGCTTCTTAGAAAGTGTCTGCAGTATTCGAGTACTCTTGTCAAAAAAAGATAAATAATTATACAATCACCCTATTGTCCACATATTTATAGGTAAATTTCTAAATATCCTTTTAATCGAGATTCGATTTTTTCACTTAAAATGAATCTTTCTTATACTTATTAAAAAATAAAGAGAAGTAAAATGTATAGCTCTGAACAGTTACATGGAATTCATATTTAGATGGTCCTAATAATTATAAATAAAAAGATAATGTAAGAAAAGAAAAAAAAAAATCTATCTATCTACATGCAAAACTGATTCACAAAATTTCCTCAAAAAAAGAAAATTGATTCACAAAAAAATGACATGTTCCTGTAACTATGATCCAGCTAGCACAATATTTTTAACGCGAAGCAAAGGAGCGTGACCTGCACACAACTCAAGTTCCCCAAAAGCCAAAAGCAAAGGCCAAAACTCAAAAGTGCTTTTCCCACCGTCAAAAATTCATAATTACCCGTCTCCTGGCCATAAGTGCTTTTCCTACAGTGAGAAGTTTTCACCTTCTATATTTATTTTGTAATTTTTTTAAAAAAAAGTAAATACATTGAATGTAAAATACTTACATTAGTAAGGAGTGAGAATCGAGAACTATCTAAAATTCTACTTTGCTAATAAAAATATTTATTACCTTTAAAAAATATATTTATTAAACTATTCAACTTATCCTAATTTATGTTTTATGTTGAAAATAAACGTTATCTAATCAATTTGGACAATGTGGAATAAAAACATGTTGGTGAACACTTTACTTCTATATTAGGTGATTTTCTCGTTTTAAACCAATTAAGTTATTTCTCGTCATTTGATTGTTCATCAACAAAGTTTTGAATCGTTAACAAACGAGTAATTACCAAATAAGTTCAATGACTCTTTTAAAAATTTTAACTAGTTTGTGTTCATTTATGACCAAATATGTTCTCACATTTATTTAAAATACTAAGTTAGTCCTTGTTTATTAATTTCTATAATTCAGATTATTTTCTAATTTGACTGTTTTTTTTCCTAATCTTTTAAAAGCATAAGATTGAAGATTAAAAAAGTAAATGTGAAAAATAATCAAATCTTAATCATTTATTGATTATAATATTTACGTATCATAAGATTAGAATAAGTGAGTAAAAAGTACATATACAAATTCTAATTTCTATTAGTCAACTTCAACTTTAAAATGATAAGATAATAATTTTTATTTGGCGTTTATTTAAAATAGTTTGTGATTATTTGATTTGTGATTTGCCTATTGTGGAAGTAGATGAAAAATTATATTTTGTTTAAAAAGATGATATAAAACTGATAAGTGTTTTATTGAAGAAAACGGTACGAAGTAGAAAGATTGTATGTTCTATTGTAGCCGTGAATAGTAATGATTGTTGGTAATGAATTGGATTGGAATTAGATCGCTAATTTATTTTTATATATTTAATATATATTTTTATTTTTCAAATTTTTAATCAATGAACCACACCTAACGGTGGGATGTAATTGCGACACTAATAAAACGTTAAATAATATTTATATATAATTATATCATAACCTCTTATATTTCTATAATGATTCCTCCAAACATCAGGAACGTTTGTGTAATCCCCTATCCTTTTTTTATTTGATAGAATAATCCCCTCTCGTTTTTAAATGATGGAGGAGTATATAGTAAAGAGATTCTAGTTAGTTTGAATGTTCATTTTCTAATCTGGTCAAACCCAGTTTGAAATCCTTTGATATTCATGTATGGAGAGATATATCTTTCAAATATTATATGTACAATACCAAGAAAAAGTCCTTGTCATAAAAAGCAGATAGAAAGCACTTTTTTTTTTTTTTTTTTTTTTATAGCATGTACTACAACAGTACAAGATCATAGGGTTGTAGTAGTAAACAGCTCACTCAATGCATGACACAACGTTTTTCCGACTGCCAGACGCAAAAAAATCCAAAGAACCAAAAACATGATTTCAAATCCCAATAATGAACATGTCTGTCTGTATCTATCTATGTCAGAGTTATTATTATTATTATTATTATTATAATTAACCACCTCTTCCTCTCTCTAATCTGCTTCAAAGCTTTCTTATCTTTTTAATCTTTTAAAGTTTAAACCTTGTCTCGTTTCTGCTCTGCTGCTGCTGCTGCTGGTTATGCTTCTGCTCCTGCTTTCTTCTTCAGGACTTGAAAACCACCCACGTTCATGAACCATCATTGAGATCACCACCACCACGACCGCGATGTGAAAGAAAATGAGAAGTCTATTTTTTCATTTCATTACTGTTGTTGTTTTAAATGTGTTGAAAGACACTTTGTGTTGTTCCCACTCTGAACTACCAGTCTCTCTTTCTCTCTCACACACACATTACATAACCACCACCACCACCACCACCACCACCATGTAACAAACAAAGCTTGGACCTTTTATCTTTGTTGTGAGTTAAAACTTAACTTTCTTTGCTCTCTTTTCCCTTCTTTAGACTCCATTAGAGAGAGAGAGAGGGGGAGGGAGGGAGGGGGGTTTTTTGGTGTTTTAACACATTGGGGTTTATTAAGGGGAGAAAAAAATGCCAGTCGTTTTTCTAGTGTTCACTCTTCTCTCCGCCGTGACCGCCGCCACATGCGGCGGTGACAGCCTTCACCACCACCGCCGCCACCTCCTCCACCAACCCTTTTTCCCAGTAATTAACACAAGCCCACCAGCGGAAGCCCCTTCTGAATCTCAATCTCCATCTCCGTCTCCAAGTCCACAGCCACAAAAAGGCCACCATCACCACCACAACCAGCAGCAGACACAAATACCAAAATACCCTTTCTCCACAACCCCACCTAACACCCCCCAAAAGCCCTTCTTTCCTTCCTACCAGCCTACTCCTCCGTTGCCTCCGCCTCCGCCCTCCTCCATCCTCTCCACTTTTCCCGCCAACATCTCCTCACTCCTCTTCCCCCACCGCCCCTCCTCCGCCGCCTCCCACCGCCACGTCATCCTCCTCTCCGTCTCCCTTTCCCTCCTCTTCGCCTCCGTCCTCGCCGTTATCCTCGCTCTCCTCCTCTACTTCCGCCGCCGTGGCGGCGGCGGCACCTCCTCCGGAAAGACATCGTCAAGATCAGACAGCCAGCGTCTCTTCCCGCCTAACTTGCCTCCGTCAGACGCCGCCCATAAAACCTCCTCCACCACCACCGCCGCCGCCGCCTCCTCCACCCCTCCAACCAATTCCTCTGAGTTTCTCTATCTGGGCACGCTCGCAAACTCACACTCATCCCAACAAACCCCTTTACCGACCAATGTCGGCATCAGAATCGGTGTCTCCTCCACCTCCCCCACCGCCTATCGCAAACTGGGCTCGCCGGAGCTGAAACCCCTCCCACCATTACCCAAACACAATTATTCAAGCGGCGAAATGTGTTTCAGCAAAGAAGAAACCAAGTTCGAAACCAGCGAAGATGACGACGAAGACGACGATGACGATGAAGGAGAGGAATTCTTCTCACCAAGAGGCTCATCGGGCCACAAAGAAACCCCGAACCCGGATCCAAACCCAAATCCAACTCGGGTCGGGTCGAGCTCGAGGAGGGAAAACTTCGGCAGCATAAGCTTCAACTCGAGAACGGCGTCGTACCCATATACGAATTCGAATTCCCCGTCGAATTCTATCGCCAGTTCATGTCAGTCTCCGGTTCCGAATTTGAGTCCTGAAAACTCATCATCACCGTCTGCTTTGTTGTCAAGAAGCGGTTCCACGGGTAGAGTTTTGGGTTTTTTCGAATCACAAGAGCCAATTCGTGTCAATAAAGCTGCCCCCGCCACCTCCTCCGCCTCCCCCACCTCGGTTCTGGGAGGCGCCGGGGGTTAAGAAGGCCAGTCCGGTGGCCGTTCCACGTTTTGTTGTAAAGAATGTAGGACCTGAGGGGACCACATTGAAGCCAAAATTGAAGCCTTTGCATTGGGACAAAGTTAGAGCAAGTTCGGATCGCGCTATGGTGTGGGATCAGCTCAAATCAAGCTCTTTTCAGTGAGATATTGATGACCTTTTTGTAACTTTTTTAGAGTACTAGTCATGTATTTTTGTTTTAGTGTTTGTTGGGACCTTGGCCCAAGTCTTCACGCATTTGATCCGGTAGGGTTTTAGCCTTTTTGCCCTGCAAGGTAGGTAGCATATGGAGTTTAAACCCGAGACCTTAAGTGTTCTCTGAGTGCAAATCTCCTACCATCAAGGCAAGTACGGGCGCAAATGAGTGAAGGATTGTACTGAGGTCCCAACAGTGTTAAATTGCTTTCTTGTTGGTTGGTTGATTAGTTGTGTGGATTGTAAGTTTTGGGGATTTGTTGGTTGGCAGATTGAATGAGGAAATGATTGAGACGTTGTTTATGGTGAATAATTCCAATTTGAACCCGAAAGATAATGGACGGAGACAGATTTGTTCCTCTTTGAATCAGGAGAATCGGGTGCTTGATCCGAAAAAGTCACAAAATATTGCGATTCTGTTGAGGGCACTTAATGTGACCATTGATGAAGTATGTGAAGCTCTTTTGGAAGGTAAAGTAGTGACTTTTGTTTAAAGCATAAAGTGCCTGTGATTATTATTACTCCGTGCATTGCCACATTATTGCTTGTTTGCTTTATTGGATCAATACATACTTGTTTTCCAGTGTCTGTTTTAAGATGGAATCTTTGTTTGAACAAGAAGCTTGATTTGAGCATTGAAATTGAATTTGAGCCCCACTTGTGGCATGGACTGGAAAGAAGTGGGTCCATGAACTGTTTGTCTAGTAAAAAATGATTGAATTGATTTTACTCTTTTGAAATGGCAATAATATTCAAAAATTAAATAAAGGAGGCCTTCAAAGTCTTACTTTTTGACTTAACAATAGAATGGAAACTGTATGTTTCAATTTGTCTATGGATTTTAGCTCATGCTTGGAATCAAATTATTCTTGAATGTTGAAAACCTGATGATGAAGAAGGTAGTGGCTGTATAAATTAGCGTCTCTCATAAGAAACAGTCTGTATCGTAATTGCATTATTGTCTATCATGTCAAAATACTTTTTCAACATGAGACCAAAACGTTAACAGGATTCCTTGGAGTACTATAGCTAAGAAATAAGTAGGTGATTGGCATGATGGTTGGAAACTCTTTTAATTGAATTTTATGCTTCAGTCCTTGTACATTGCAATATAGAGCGGTGTTAGCTCTCCAAGATCTTTCACATTTCACTTTAAGAGCAGAGAAACATGAAAAACTAACTTGTCAAGTATAATCAACATGAACAAATATACTACTAGCTGCACAACAATATACCTCCTCTGTTCAGGTATAAACTTTGTCAGCATAGAAAAAAGAAATATGACTTAAGCACCAATATATTCCGATATTTCTTTTTGTGATTTTTTGGACCTCTAAGCTTCTTTCAAGTTTCATTATTACATTTTTAACCCCATGCCAAGACCTAAAACATAACGTTAAAGATATCATACTTACCAACTAAATTAGCTAGTACCCACTAGAGATTAGTCCTCAAAATATTGCGTGATGTGATTTAAATTTCTTTTTGTTCGTCAATGCTTTGGTATAATATGATCAATGAGGAAGAGGTTACTTGTGTGCTTATGATGTTGTATTTTCACTGGTTCTGAACAGGCAATTCAGAGACTCTGGGAACAGAGCTGCTGGAAAGTTTATTAAAGATGGCTCTAACAAAAGAAGAAGAGCGCAAGATAAAAGAATTCAAAGATGAATCACCATTTAAGTTAGGGCCTGCTGAGAAATTTCTTAAGGCGGTGCTTGACATACCTTTTGCATTTAAGAGAGTAGATGCAATGCTTTACATTGCTAACTTTGACTCAGAAATTGAGTACCTTAAAAGGTCTTTTGAAACTTTAGAGGTAAATTGATCTCTGTCTCTCTTTCTCGCATGGTTACAGACATAATATGGCTAGCATTTTATTAATTGGATCTAGAGTGCCAAGGCTTTTAAGTTTGGTTCACGATAATTTAAACTAATGAGTAGCAGCTCTGTTGAAGTGGAGGAAACTCTTGGGGTGATGAAGTCACGCAGAGAGAAGGCGAAATACTAGAGAAATTAGCATTATATAGTTGTTGTGAATAACTGTGTGATTTTGATTGATTTTAATTCTTGTTTCCATGTAAGTTGAGATTTTAACTCATCATAAACTGTATCTCCTAGTGCAATATCCCAAGACAACCACTCATTTTTTGAAAGGATATGTTTAGATTTTTGCACGTCATTCACATCCTTCTTCCTGCTACTTATTCACAACTTTCTTTTTGGCAGGCAGCTTGTGAAGAATTAAAGAACAGCAGAATGTTCCTGAAGCTTTTAGAAGCAGTCCTGAAAACTGGGAACCGCATGAATGTTGGCACTAATCGTGGTGATGCCCAAGCCTTCAAGCTTGATACACTGCTAAAGCTTGTTGACGTCAAGGGCACTGATGGGAAAACCACTCTCTTGCATTTCGTCGTCCAAGAAATTATCAGAGCTGAAGGTTCTCGTCTTTCTGGAGGCAATCAGAATCCAGAAGCCGAGAAAACTGAGCAATCTTCTTTGCAGGATGACATTGAATTCAGGAAGCTTGGCCTTCAGGTTGTTTCAGGTCTGAGTGGGGAACTTACCAGCGTGAAAAAAGCTGCAGCGATGGATTCAGATGTACTCAGCAATGAAGTTGCGAAACTCGCTGCAGGAATCAATAAGATTACGGAAGTGGTGAAATTAAATGAAGAAACTGCACTGAAGGACAGCAGCCGAAGGTTCTCCGAATCAATGAATTCCTTCTTGAAGAAAGCAGAACAGGAGATCATTAGCATCCAAGCCAAAGAGTCTGGTGCTCTTTCGATGGTGAAGGAAATCACCGAGTATTTCCATGGGAACTCAGCGAAGGAAGAAGCTCATCCATTCCGAATTTTCCTGGTGGTAAAAGATTTTCTCTCTATTCTCGATCAGGTTTGCAAGGACGTAGGAAAGATTAATGAGAGGACTATATACAGTTCAGTTCGTCCTATGCCAGTAAATCCAACCACCCTTCAGCCAGCTTTCCCTGCATTCATCGAAAGGCAACAGTACGGTTCCTCAGATGATGAAAGCTCATCCTCATCGTAGTGCCTGCCCTTTATTTGTAGGCAACTCTTTTTGTGCATTCTGCTGATCCTCAACGGAATGCTTGTCGGCAGTTATAGCTTGCCGAATGTTTTAAGTACATCATCTTTTGTTGGCTGCCCCATTTTGTGTACTTATATATATTCACGTACAGAATTTTGAAATTGTGTATCCTGTGTAATGTATAGAGGGAAGTTATGTCAGGAAATAATGAACTAGTATTCACTGAACTAAGTCAGGAACTGCAGGATTTGATCTTGTATATCTGTTAGAAACTTAACTCAAGTCCTTTCGGATGAGTAAAATGAGGCAGATTTTATGGTTCCTAGTTCTGATTATCTTTAATATCAGACCCCATATCAGACCATCGGGGTCACTACGTTAATCAAATAAAGTTTTTCTTCTAGGTTCCACTACTTGCTTTTTCAAGACTGATACGTTACAAGTCAGAGCACTGTTGGGATTTATATAAATTCTATATTACTAGCACAGTTTGGATAGTTACTTTTAGTTACGGATCAGAGCGCTGTCAGGATATATATATGAAGTATACGTTACTAGCATAGTTTGAATGACAATCGGTAATCAATTGTTGTAACAACTGCAACAACCGCAAGTGATCTGTTGTAACAACTTAAATGAAAAATCTAACAGTAACAAACCTCGAGTTTGCTCAAACCATTGCTAAACAATGATACCAGTAACAAAAACACTTATCACATGCTATGTGATGTCAGACACCATATGCACTAACAAATTGGTTCCTAGAATTGATTCAATTTGTAAGCATCTATCCGGTTCCTAGAATTGATTCAATCCTTAAGCATCTATACACACACAACTAATCAAGACGTAGAAGATTTTATTGAAAAAATCATTAACTTGATCAGACCAAAATTATATTAAGTTCCTACAGTCCATGCTTGCTAAGAACACTAACAACCACCAATACTAAGAAAATTGTTCCGAACCTATTTTGAAAGATAAGCGCGAAAAACCTAATTTTCTTAGTATACATTTCATTAACTTGACAAGATTTATTTGTTCCATTATATTAATCTCATTTTTATTGACTATACAAGTGTTAAACGACATAAATATAAATTACTTACCTGAGGCATGACGTAAAACAAGCAGTACTAACCTTTTAATTTATTAACAATCAACTCCCTCACTGTTACATAAAAAGTTAATAGTAAGAACAATAATTGTCAAATATTTATAAAGACCAAAAAGTCATTAAGGTTTAAAGAAATGATTAGATTGAAAAATTAGACCCTATAAAAGGAAAAAAATATTTCAATGGTGGGAATATATGTAAGAATAGAGGAAACTTTATTTAGTCCTTAAGTTTTCGAAAAATATTAGACTTTTAACGTTTTTTTGGAAATATCTCTTTTTATTTTTAACTTTTTCAACTTTTCAAAAAAGTCCATACTGTCAATAAATTAATGGTCAACATTAACAAAATATGTTAAAAAATATTTTTGTATTTAATGATTGTTAATGACATATAAATTACAGGATTATCCTCATAAAATAATGAATTTATAAGTTAAATTACCTAAAATGTCATTGAATTTATATTATTAAATTACAATTTAAACTGCTTAAAGTTATCGTTGGCCGACAGTTTAAATCTTTTTAAAGATTTTTTAAAAAGTTAGGGATGAAAAGAGTTATTTCCAAACGAGTTTTAAAAACCTAATATTTTTTGAAATCTTTAGGATTAAAATGAAGTTTTGCTGCAAGAATAGTGTATGAGTTATAAATATCTTTTAAGGTCCTATCTCAAAATACATTGATTGTTAATAAATTAAATTTTTAATTATAATGTTAATTCTGGGATAAAGATAATTATAATGTTAATATTAGAAATTGTATTCATTATATCGCCTCCAAAATTTAAGTCCATGTGTTGCATAAAGGAAATATTATAACTGTTTTCAAAAGTCTTATAAATAAGATAAAATGTGGATGAAATTTTAAAAATTTAGAATTCTAAATCTCTCATTTATTTTCTTCAAAAAAAAAAAAAAAAATTCTCATTTACTTATAAAATCATCAAGTTTAGTGAAATTACATGTTGCCACACTTGTAATTGTTGAGTGTTGATTTTGTCAGGTTGTAAGAAACCTAACTTCGAAAATAATAATAAAAATTTATTTATGATTTTATAAACAAAAAAAAAAAAAAGAAAGAATTTGTTAATGTTGAAAAAATTGTTTGTAAATTCTAAAAATAAATTGATCCAAAATAACATACAGTGATTGCCAATAACTGATATAAAGTAAAAAGTTTAGATATATCTTTTTTCTTTTTTTTTTTTCCTGAAGAAAAATGATGTATTAATTAGAAGAACAACCTCTACCTGGGGAGGAAATACATGAAACATCCCAATCAGCTAACTTTATCGGCCAATCAGGAAAATAATGCACCCAAATGGTAGAGCTATTGTAACTATTACTTGGTTAGCAATACCATGAGCAACTTCCTTGTTTGATTTCACAATCATTCATTTTAATTTCATTTTTTCTAAGTTAGAAACATAATTTATATTTTCAATGTATTATATTTAAAACAAATATTTCCTCATTTAAAAAAAAAATGTTAAAAAAAATTTGGCGATATGGACTAGTTATGCTAGTAATAAGGTCTAATATATATTCAAATTTGATAATTATTTTTTGGGGAAATTTTATTTCAGTTTTTGAGGTTTCAAAAAAATATCAAAATTTTAAAGTTATTTTGGAAACAGTTATTTTTATCTCTAACTTTTCAAAACCCTTCAAAAAAGTTCAAACCGTCAATCAATTGATAGTTAACGGCAATAGATAATATGGATAGAAATGGTAAGATGGTTTTTTCGTGTGAGAGACTAAAATTAACTGTTGACAAATTGGTTTAAAAAAAAACTGATAACAAACTCTTTTATTTTAAATGACCAAAATACCATTTTTAATTTAATGTAATTTAATTTAAATTTTATTTTTATTAAATAATTTTGAATATAAAATAAAAATAAAAATTAATAAAAATTAATTTAATAATTTATATTTTATATTTTATGAGGGGTAAATGCCACTAACAATAATTAGGGGCAAAAATATATTTTTATACATTCTGTTTATGTTGATTGTTAGTTGACCGATTATTTGAATTTTTTTTTAGGAGTTTTGGAAAAGTTGGGGATGTGAATAACTATTTTTAAAAGAATTTTAAAAATTTGATATTTTTTGAAATCTCAGGGACTAAATAAAGTTTCTCATTTTTTCTTATATATTCCCACTATTGATATTTATATATGTATAAATATATTTTATCCTTTAACAAGGTTTAATTTATTAATCCAACCTTTTTGTTAAACTTCAAAGACCATTTGGTCTTTACATATATTTGATATTAATTGTTATTAATATTAACGATTTAGTGTAGCAATGTAAGGGTTAATTGTTAGTAAATTAAAAAGTTAGCTCTGCTTGTTTTAGGTCATATCTCAGATAGATAATTTGCATTTAAATCGAATGTTAAGCTCCATTTGATATTCATATATATATATTTATTCCAAGTTTTTCAATTTTCAAGTACCACATTTTTTTCTCAAAAAAGTACTACATTTTTTGTTATGTTACTCAAAGACCATATATGCTATTTTTTATTTTTATTTTGTTTATTTTATCCTTTTACAAGGTTTAATTTATCGATCCAACTTTTTTGTTAAACTTCAAAGACCATTTGGTCTTTACATATATTTGATATTAATTGTCATTAATATTAACGATTTAGTGTAACAATGTAAGGTTTAATTGTTGATAAATTAAAAAGTTAGCTCGGCTTGTTTTAGGTTATACCTTAGATAGATAATTTATATTTAAATTGAATGTTAAGCCCCATTTGATATTCATGCATTTTTTTTTTGCGACTCCAAGTTTTTCAATTTTCAAGTACCACATTTTTTTCTCAAAAAAGTACTACATTTTTTGTTATGTTACTTAAAGGCCACATATGCTCCTTTTTTTTTTTTATTATTAAATACAAAAGACTATTGAAACTTATCAAGATCGATCACTAATAATGTAGTCCGAATGATTACTTCTATGACGGGAGATGACTACTCCTACAAAATGAAATTTACACCCACACATTGTATTTTAAGAGATAAGAATGAAACTCGAATCTTTAACATCTTCGGGTAAAGGAAGATACTTAATCACTGAGTAATGTGTAAAAACCACATATGTTAAGACTCAACCTACCAAATAACAATAATTTTCCCCATAATGCCAAAAAACTCCCTACCTTTACCATCCCCAATCCCCATCGTTGCACTTGTCCGCTAGGGACAGTCTGGTAAATACACACGAATGTCCATTTCATATGAAAGGCAAGCAAGGGCCATTTTTGTTTATAAAGCAGAACGCAAACCACCTGGTTTCAACAACAACAACGTTTCGGGTCGGATCTCCGATCAGGTACCAACTCCATCTCTCCTCTCTCTCTCTCTCTCTCTCTCTCTCTCACGTGACGTGACACACAGTCTTCGTGTTTTCGCACCCTAGAAGACGATTTTCCCTCGTGTTCGCTTTTAGTCGAATTGTGTATTTGTCTGTGTTTGTGATAGTGAATCAGAGTCTCCAATAGCCAACTCAATTGGAGCCCTAATTTCTATTTCACTTATGTTCAACCTTCAAATTCAGCTACTGCTACTGTTTTTTAGGGTTTTGTAGCAAAAAATAGAGAACAAAATCACAACTTTTAGTGATTGATTGATTGATTGAGTGCTATAGTTTGTCTTCTGCGAGCTATTTTAACTCATTTGTGGCTTTTGTTTTCATTCATATATCTAGGGCTTAAGTTTGTGGAAATATGAGGTGCCATTTTTGGTAGTAGAGTGGTTGCTTTTGTTTATGATAATGGAGATTTTGGTTGCAACGCTTGTTTATGTAGATAGATCGTAATGGTAACGATAGATGGTGGCACTTGGAATTCTAGATTAGAGTTATTTTCATTTTCCTCCGACGATTGAAGAATCGTCATCTTCCCCAATATCGATTCAGAGAACATCTTTTTACCCCTTCAGCCCTTCTTTTAACTGGAGTTAACGATGATTCAGGGAGTTTTTTGACATTTTTTAGATCATCAAAGGAGAAAATGATGATTCGCTAATTGTCAAGGGGGAAAATGAAAACAACTCTCTAGATTATGATTGTTGGTTGAGGTTGGATGTGTGTGATTATGATGCGCCGAAGTGTTTCTGACTATGACTATTGGTTGAGGTTGGATGTGTGTGATTTTGATGTACTGAAATGTTTCCCTTTTTTTTTTTTTTTTCTCTCTTTTTTCTTCTTCTTGTAGGTTGAGGTGTTAGTTGAAATGAGATGGCGTCTCCACATAATGTTGAATTGGAGGCAGCGAAGTTTCTGCACAAACTCATCCAAGACTCGAAAGATGAGCCTTCGAAATTGGCTACTAAGCTTTACGTGGTTTGTATAGATTTAGGTTTTATTTGGTTGGATTTTGTTTGTTGTTCTATTTATTATGTGTGTTGTGTAATGATGGCGTACCTGTTTATTTATAAAATGGTGGTTCAGATATTGCAACATATGAAATCTAGTGGGAAAGAACACTCAATGCCATATCAAGTTATATCAAGGTGTGTTTCAAGTTTTATTTTCAGTTTATTCTACTTTGGTTTGCTTTCTTCTTTTGTATTAGAATGTCTTCACTGGGTTGGCTGGGAAATGAAGCTATTGTTGTTTGGGTCTTTTGTGGAGTTTCTGAATTTAACTGAATTGTGCTGAGAGCTTGAGATTAAAGTGAAGTTGATAATGTTGACAGTTTTTTAGGATGGAAGTGGTTTGTGTTGCCTATTACTTCCCTGCCAAGTTGAAGAATGGGATTCTTTGCTATATTTAGGAAGTGATGCCATAGTTTGAGGCATTTCTGACTAGCACTTTATTGTGTTGATGCAATAAATGCACTAGTATGTGTGTGGTGGAAAGTATGTATCATCTGAGGTCAAATGTTGTCCTAATGAATTTCTGAGTTTATTAATGAGGGGTACAAAATTTTGAGGCTCAGTTTTTTTTTTTTTTTCCCTGTCTTTCTCTTTTTGTTTGAATGTGGAGTGTTTTTAGTGCTGCATTACCATGCAAACATATTGTTCAGTTGATTACTGCAACAGCTCATTGGACCAATACTTGGAGGTGTGGCTTATTCTTCATATGAATGCATTTTCTTTCTATCATAGGTTGTTAGTTTAGCCTATTACCAAAAATACTGCATAGCAGCATGTAAGGATAACGTGAACCGGCTTCCAGCATGAGATCTGCAGACTTGATTTCTGTAATCTGTTCCGTATCTTATCTGGTTTAGCTGCTTTTAGTGCTCATTTACTAGTACCACAAACTTTTCCTTCCTGCAGTATTGGCTTTTTTGTGCTGGAGATGGTGATTGCAACTTGCTAATCAAAGAACCTAGTGTCTATTTTGTTCAACTTTTTCATTTGGATGACTCTTGCTGTTTGTTTCTCTGATGTAACTTTCCTCATCATAGGGCCATGGAGACTGTCATAAATCAAAATGGTCTTGATATTGAGGCGTTGCGGTCATCACGCCTTCCTTTGACTAGTGGAACACAGATGGGTGATTCTTCAACAGCACAATATGCAGGTAAACGCTTTTTGGTAAACTGTTGTTTGATGACTATATTTTATTGAATTTCTTCTGACAAGTTCTTGGCATATTTCAGGGTCTACTTCACAGATGGTTGGAGTTGCAAAAGAATCTAAAGCAGGGATTCCTGAAAATGAGATGTCCAAAATAGATCCATTTACTTCTAACAGGCCACCTGTAGGCCCTAGTAGTGGTGGGCATGATTATTATCAAGTATCTGGAACTCAGAGAAGTAGTCAGTCTTTTGATCATGAGAGTCCATCTAGTTTGGACACCAGGTCTGCCAACTCACAGTCACAAGAAAGGCAGAAAGAGGTTAAAAAGGCCACAACTAAGAGAAAAAGGGGTGATTCATCAACTCCATTGGACGCTCAAAATGAGAATCCTCAGCAACTTGATATTCGTAACCCTGTAGGTAGTCTGAGGAAAGGGAAGATGAACAAAGTTGAATCACCTGGGAGTTTTTCTGTTAAAGGTGGTGAACATTCGAATTTTAATATGGTTCCAAGTAGTGGCCCAGTGGAACATTTTTCATCTTTACCTGGCAATATGAGTTCAATGCTTAGAGCCAAGCTAGAGGGACAAAATGTAACTGAAAAAACTCAGGATTCAACAAATCATAATAATTCATTGTCAAGGGCTCCAAATCCAAAATTCCCTGAAGAGGTGGAAGTTTCCTCTTCTCATAACACTTCAGGACAGCAGCAAGGAAGTTCCCTAACTTCTACAAATGACATCCTTGCTTCCAGGGGTGTATGGAATCAGAACAGAGTGGGATTCCCATTTGAAAGAACTCAAGTTCCTCGGTTTCCTTCAAATGCTGTTCCTGGCAATATGACAACTGAAACTTCGATGCAGCATCCAACAGTTTCGTCTCTGGGAAGTAAGGATTTTATAATATTTGTAACAGATATAGAATATGTAATATGGTAACAGAAGATGTGATTTTCATTGCTGATATTGGCTGAACTCTGGAGATTCTGAAGACGTGAATTTTTTCTTTTTCCAACCCAGAGCATAGTTTGTAAATTAGATTTAGAACTGTGCTTGTATAAAACGCTTTCAGATGTGATTTCTGATAGTGGGTTTTAATTTCATTTTTGCCTTTAATTATTATCTTCTTTTTAAAATTTTTACATGCTAGAATGATTTATGTTCAAAAGTAACTGTAGGAAAATGGAAGATTATTTTGACTGTGTTTGAACATTGCCTCATCTGAGTATGAATATGTACAGAGTTAGTAAAGACTTATCTCCTATGTGGTGTTTATGGAATTTCAGGTGCTTTTGGCAAGATTCATGGAGGCATGCCTATTGGTCCAAGTTCATATCCGACAGGAGAGTCAGGGTCTTCTACGCTTCCGCTGGTAGAATCTCAGTTGGAGCATGATGGAGGAATTTCAAATACATTAGCAGATGCGAATAGGATTGTCCAGGTTCATATTTTAAACCACTAGTTGCTAATCAAACCCTTAGGCTGATTGTTGGTGTGATTTTAGATAAGTGGGATTCTTAAACGATGAGAGGACCCTCATCTTTGTTAATGTTCCAAATAATGAGAGATTCTTCTTTGTTGTGGTTAATTGTGGTTTTCTGTATTCTTAGTTGTTTGCTGAGCTAAAATTGCAATTGTTCATCATTTTGTAAATGTGTTAGTTTGATTTTATGTTACATTTAACATAGTCAAAAGTGCAACAGTGATAATCCTTGAAGAATCTGTTTTGAGTGAATTTTTGTGCCTGAGCCTGGAGTGGAGTGTTTTAGTATCCATAAAGTTACATTACTATGCTTCATTTATATGAGGCTCGGAAAGCTATTGTTGTTTGTCTTACCTTACGTATGGGGACAAGAGAGATCGTGGAGTTTATTAGATTTGTTAAGGAGTATTTGCCGAGCAAAGTGGGTTTGTAGATATGAATTTATCCTCATCTCTAAGGTTACAGATGGCCAGTGAAGAAATATTGTTTGTGCATGGGAAACAAAATGGCAGAAAATTTATGAATTTTGTCTCTACTGGTCCTCCTTTCTTTTTCTTTATATTTGATTTGTTTTCTTTATTTTAATCGAATATTTTTGTTTCTTATGCAAAATGTCTATGAATTATTGTTGGATGAAAATGTTTACACCTTATATTGTTTTTAAAGGTGGGGTTTGGTAGCTTTTTGTTCTAAAATATATATTTGTTGGTATAGTTCTTATATTTGGTGCAACTTGAGTTTGGACTAAAAGTAATTTTGTCTTGTGTTTGGTATAAACCGTATAATGTGGGATTGGATGGAATAAAATTAGATTAAACTTATTATAAAATTATATTAAATCAATTAAAATAATTTTCAATAAATAAACATATTTAAAAAATTTAGAATAAAACAATAATGTTTAAAATCATTTTTGAGTAAAATAAAACTATTTTAAATTAATTTAAGTAAAATACAGTATTTTAATTTTTTTTAAAAAAAATCATATGATGACTTTATTTAGATTATTTTTAGATGAATTAGTTTAGTCTAATTTCTTCCATTAAACTTTTTATTTTATTTTTAAATAATTTATTTTAACTTATAGAATGTTTTTAATTTAATACATAGAATGTAAAAGAAAGGGAAAATGAAAGTCAGAAATTCTGGGACTAAAAGTCCTAGGCAGAGAGGCACGATGTCATGTTTAAATTGTCCTGCTCGAGTTTGATGAAAGGCTACTTGGGGTTATATTTTATCTAATCCCAAGTATTCACCAAACAAGGAATTGGATAAAATCCCATGCCTTACCTCGGCTTTCAAATGGGCACTTCGGGAATTATTCTTGCTTTTAAACTTATTATTATTATTAGTATTATTATTAACATTATTACTGTTGTTATTATTCTTTTTGAAAGGTGAGTATCAGAAGCAAAGATTGAGGAAGAAATAGGAGTAGTTGTTCACTTCCAAAAGCAATATTAATAGCTAGCTAATTTTGACGCCATCTTTCTAATTTATCTTAAAGAACTCAACCTAGGCAACATATTGTTAATGTTTTCTCTATATATAATCTTGTCAATTGTCTTGTTTGCATATATCATTGCTTCTGTAAATTGATCATTCTTGATTATTTTTATCTTCAGTGCTGTGTTGTAATTCTGCTTTTTGATACTCCTTCGTTTTTGCTTATCTTTGACGTGTTGTTTCTCTAGCAGGTTGGCCGGCAGAATAGTATTTCTGGCACAACTATGCTTAGAACCACAGTTTCTAGAGATACAGGAAAATCTTCTGTTCCCCAGGCTCCAGCCTTCTCTAGCATGCCTTTCAAGGAACAACAGCTTAAGCAGCTCCGAGCCCAGTGCCTTGTCTTTTTAGCATTCAGGTAGATTACATTCCTGAAGCACATGCTTTTAGCCTTTAAAAATGGGAAGTATGCAGTGCAAACTTTTGTTTGTTCAAGTTGGTTTAACTATATTTTTGACATGCAGAAACGGTCTGATGCCAAAGAAGCTTCATCTTGAAATTGCTCTAGGAAACATGTTTGCAAAAGAAGGTAAATAATGTTCACATTGACACACGCAAATGGAAATTCTGACATTCTTAATACTAATTTATTTACTTGGTGAAATTCAGGTGGCAGTGCAGATGGTCCACGCAAAGAGCTGATTGACCACCATGCGGGAAAAGCTCAATCTTCAAATGATCCAAATATCATTCCAGGAGGTGCAGTGCAATTTGGAAGGTTGAGTAATGCAAGGGAAACAGATCGAATCCCTCCTGGTGCTTCATCTTCTGGAAGAATCCTGGAGGCTGATTCCTTTTCTAGAGAGGCTGAGAACTCAAAAACAATGGCGGACAAAAGTGGCCCATCTCTGGATCAGTCTCTATTTGCTGAAGATAGGAAACCACTACCAGCTACAAGAAAAGTGGAGGCTGAAATTAAAGGTCAAGAAACAGCTGAATCTCAGGCATTCTTAACCAATGTGCCTCAGCAGCCTGAATCTTTGAGTACAAGGGGCAGTCTAGCCACAGGTAACCCTGTGGATGACATGGAGAATGGTAATATTTTGGGTGGAAGGGGTAACCTAGCCCCTTCTGTTATGGGCATGAATAAGCAGATGAACTCTGAGATAAATAGCTGGACTGGAATTGGTGGTCACAATGAAGTTTTGAGAAGACCCTTTCCAGCCTCCGCCATTCAGCATGAAATGGTACCAGAAAGAAAAGACAATGCTCCTAGTCAGTTTCAAAGTGTTGGTAATAGCAGGTTTTCAGGAAATCAACATGCTGATGGCCACCTGTCTTCTTTTTCAATGAGAGAGCGTTGGAAATCTGTTTCTGGAACTGACAATGGTCATCACACAGTGATTCCTGTTAAAGATGCTAGTCTGATGTCAAAACATGTGTCTCATGGTGAGAATTTGTACCTCTAAAGCTAACCATGTATTGCTAACAACTTTCATAATGCTCATGATGCTTGGCATACCTGTTTGCCGTTAATCCAAAGTTTTCTGACAGTGGTAAAGCATTTCTAATAGGTCACTCATTAAGAAATGTTATTGCTTTCACAACAGAACAGGATGAGGAAGATAAGTTGATGCATACTGATTCATCACCTTCTCCAAAGTACACCATGTCAGAGAAATGGATTAATGACATGCAGAAGAGGAAACACTTAGTCGATCAAACTTGGTTACTAAAGCAGCAAAAAACAAAGCAAAGAATTTCCTCTTGTTATGACAAGTTGAAGGTTGGTTATGAATTTCTAGTGTTCTTGCTGTTTTTCTAGTCCTTGATGCTATTAAGTATTCTTATGTCAGCGTTGCCTCTCCTGAATATTGTTATAATTCATTTTTGTTCCTATATTTTTTGGGAGGGTAGGGGACTAAAATGTTGCTGCTGTCTTAACTTAATTTTGGTGTGAGAAGTTGGATCAAGTTAATATCTCTAAAACTTGATCGATTAGACACAGAAATATGAAGTTTTAGCACCATCTGGTGTCCATTTGAGGTGTAAGGTCTTAAAACTTATTGATCTTTAGGAATCTGTCTTTAGATATCAGAATTTGATGATGCTGATATCTGGTTAAATTGATCTTGTCACGTAAGAATCTAACCAAGGATAAAAAAAAATATCAGAACTCAAGTGGCAATTGATCCAGTTCTTTACTAAATTTGCTTTGAGAGGAAAGAATGGACCATTTCTCTAAACTTGATTAAAATCTGCTATTTTTAATATTTTACTTTGCTCATTAATTTCAATTGCACATGTTCATAAGAGTATATGCATAGGTTGGAAGGCTGCCATAGCTTGATGAAGATTATTATGTTTGTTTGAGGTTTCGTCTTTGTGCGCTGTTTGGGTTGTATACATGTCTTTTATGACATTTTTAGGTCGGTTTGGGGAGGTATGGTGTACTATTGCACATTTTGGGTTGACGAAGAACAACTTCATTTTAGTGGTGGGTTTGACATGGGTTGCTGCACAGTCCATGGTTTCCCTTTTTAAGAAGATTGTAAAACTTTTGGGGGGGGGGGGGGGGAAAGAAAGCTATGATCCTTTGGGCATTGTGGAATTTATGCTGATTTATGGGTTATTTGGTTAAAAGGAATAGAAGAATTTTTGATGAATTTAAGAGGACAATAACTTCTCGTGTGATAATGCTTATTTTTAAGTTTTCACTGTAGGTATCTACTTAAAAAGAATTTGGAGACAATTATTTGTTTTTCGTCGTTCTTGATTGAGAGGTTGTAGTTAATTGATTAAATTTCTTTTATCTTTGATATCTTTTTGTTCAGTTTGTTGTTTTGGTGGACTACTGGTTCAGTTTTGTAGTTGCTTTCTTTACTCTTTGAATAAAGTTGTTTGTTTCCTCTAAAATGAAATTTTACATTTTGGTTATGTTTTGGTCGTTGGTTCTATGGATTTCTTGTCCATCTCTTGTATCTTTCACTATTTATACAATTTTTGTTTCTGAGAAAAGAAAAATATACACTTCCAATCAGATTCATAAGCCTTCTATCTTTTCCGTTGCTATTTATAGGTTCTTGTCCAATGACTCATGACTTGGTTTTGATTACCATATATTTAGAACTTAGGGCTTATTCTCAACTTAGAAAACTTTATTAAATATGCTTCTTATTTCCATACAAGATAAATTGAACAAGATGCAGTGTCAAATGTGAATTATGTTATTATTATTATTATTTTTTTATATTTTTAATTATTTTTTTTTTGAAAGCATGAATTATGTTCATTTGAATGCCTATTGGTCAGGAAACTGTGAGCTCATCTGAAGATATATCTGCCAAAACCAAAAGTGTCATTGAACTGAAGAAGCTGCAACTGTTGGGACTTCAACGTCGTCTTCGGAGGTATTTGGCATCCTCTTTCCGTTTTCAAGTTTTTAGCTTCCTTGTTTCACAATTGAAACTGTTGTTGATTTGTTATTTTACCTCATTTTTATTTTTGTTGTAAATTCCACGGTTTGACATTTATTTGTTTTATATGCAGTGATTTTCTGAATGACTTTTTTAAACCGAATGCAACTGACATGGATCGGTTGAAATCATATAAGAAACATAGACATGGTAGAAGGATAAAACAGCTTGAAAAATATGAGCAGAAAATGAAGGAAGAACGACAGAAGAGGATCCGTGAGAGGCAGAAGGAGTTCTTTAGTGAAATAGAAGTTCACAAGTATGTGCTGTTGTGTCTGTTTACATGCCGTCACGTTTTCCTTTTCTGTTAGTAGATATAGGCCTTCATTTCTCTTAAAATGTGTCCCTTTTACCAATAGCCTTTTTAAAACTATGTGCACTCTTTTTGACTTGCTGGATGGTATGAAATCTAGGGAGAGGCTTGATGATGTATTTAAAATTAAGAGAGAACGCTGGAGGGGTTTCAATAAATATGTGAAGGAGTTCCATAAAAGAAAGGAACGTAATCATCGTGACAAGATTGATAGAATCCAGCGTGAGAAGATTAATTTATTAAAGATAAATGATGTTGAGGGATATCTGCGAATGGTTCAGGTTTGAATTTGGCCTACTAGATTATAGCATTATATGGATCAAATTCTACTTTTCTTCTTTTTATAATATTTTTCCATCATTATGAATAGGATGCCAAGTCAGATCGCGTTAAGCAACTCCTCAAAGAGACTGAGAAATATCTTCAAAAGCTGGGATCAAAACTGCAGGAGGCAAAGTCAATGGATAGTCGTTTTGAACACGATATGGATGACATACGAACTCCCTGTGTTATTGAGAAGTATGAACCTACTGTAGAAAATGAAGATGAAAGTGATCAGGCAAAGGCAAGATGGTTATATATGCACTTACCTAGTTTGCTTTGATTTCATTTTTTTCATTTTTTTTTTCATTTTGTCATCTTCATCTTCTTGCAGCATTACTTGGAAAGCAATGAGAAGTACTATCTGATGGCCCATAGGTATGTACAACTTTCTTTATCTTATTAGTTATTCCTGAAGTGTTGCCACAGTGCTTAGTGCCAAAGATTGATAATTCTTTTACTTTCTGTTTGTAATTTGGTGTAGTGGCTGAGTTAGCCTTCTTTCTCCTTCCGTTTTCCAGAAAGTTTCATGCTTACAATATGAGTCAGAAGTTGTATTTTTAATTAGACTTGAGATGCCTTAAGGCCGTTGATCATGGATGTGCTTTTCTTAATTACTATAGCTGTTGTTAGATATTTATTAACTTAGTTTTCTGCAGTATTAAAGAAAGCATTTCAGAGCAGCCAACTTGTCTTCAAGGTGGAAAATTGAGAGAGTACGTAGAACCTGAAATTATTATTATTATTATTATTATTTTTCTTATTGTGTGTGTGTGTGTGCATGTGTGCAAACACAAGGTTTGGTGAGGGAATCGGATGGGGTTACTGTCTTCAATATGCGATGTTAAAGATTTTGTTTTCTCTACGAGTTGTGGTAGGCAATTTTCTTATTTCCAGTTACTTGACCCTCAGGTACCAAATGAATGGCCTACGATGGTTGGTCTCCCTGTACAACAATCATTTGAATGGGATTCTTGCAGATGAAATGGGCCTTGGAAAAACTGTCCAGGTAATTTTTTCTGAATTTCTCTCTGATTGCAGTTTGATTTATAGTTTTTTGTTGTATGAGCTACCTTTTGTATTTGTTTGTCCAGAATCTAATTAGGACTGCTTTTGTAGGTTATTGCTCTAATTTGTTACCTTATGGAAACCAAAAATGATAGAGGGCCCTTTTTAGTGGTTGTACCATCTTCAGTTCTACCTGGGTGGGAGTCGGAAATCAACTTTTGGGCCCCTGGAATACTTAAAATTGTGTATTCTGGGCCTCCAGAGGAGAGGCGTAGATTATTCAAGTAAGAACATGAGCCTAAAGCAATGAGCTTTCTTAAATTTTTTATGTATATTTAACCTCTGTTGTTATTTTGTATTCCAGGGAAAAGATTGTCCATCAGAAATTCAATGTCCTTTTGACAACATATGAATATCTAATGAATAAGCATGATAGACCAAAACTCAGCAAGATACAATGGCATTACATTATAATTGACGAAGGCCATCGCATAAAAAATGCGTCTTGCAAGCTGAATGCAGACTTGAAGCACTACCAGAGCTTTCACAGATTGCTGTTAACTGGAACACCATTACAGGTTGCACGCTATCTTTGGTAGTGATTTTATTATTTCCCTTATCCCAAATTTTCAGTTCTGCTTGGAAAATGTAAAATCTTTGAAGCAAGCATCCATTAATGCAGCCATACAATTAAGTTCTACATATTTTGTCCTTGATTATACGGCTACTATTTTGTCTTTCCTGCAATTTACTTTTAGCAAGGGAAACAATATGAAAATTATTGGTAATTTGATACTATTGACTTTTCATACTATACAAAAAATTTGGTACAGTCAACAAAGGAAACTTGACTAAATCTCTGGGAACGAGTTAGTAATATTCTAACTTCTCTGATATTTAAATTTTGCTTGTTTGAACATAGGATTGTTCTGGATTTGTGATTGGCTTTATAGTTCTTGGCAGTGATGCAATTTGTTAAGTTTTGTTCAACTCTTCTGTGTAGAACAATCTTGAAGAACTTTGGGCACTACTCAACTTCTTGTTGCCGAATATATTTAATTCCTCGGAGGATTTTTCTCAATGGTTCAACAAACCATTTCAGAGTAATGGCGACAATTCACCTGATGAAGTAAGCTTTAGGCTTATTAGTTGTTGGGACATTGATGTTTTTCTATCTTTTTCAAATTTGAGTTACCTAGATATAAAAAATATTTTTATTTATATTTATATTTATTTTTTTTTTTGGGACTAGGCGTTACTATCTGAGGAGGAGAATCTGTTGATCATAAACCGTCTGCATCAAGTTTTACGACCATTTGTACTGCGGAGGCTGAAACACAAGGTCCTTGCATGATATATTCTCATCAATATAGAAATTATGTGTGTTTAGCATTGCAGGTTCATTTAATAACAATCATGGATCTGTTTAGCAGTTCATATATCTATGAGGAAACATGGGATAAAGTCTCACTTATTGAGAGTTTAGTGAATATTTTGTGATTTATGGGTTTTTCATGTATACGTTTTGTTAAAAATTGAGTTTTTGAAAGTTTTCTTACGTATTAATATTCTTGCATGTAAATTGCTTTTTGTAGGTTGAAAATGAGCTGCCTGAGAAGATAGAGAGACTTATAAGATGTGAGGCATCTGCATATCAGAAGCTCTTAATGAAGAGGGTTGAAGACAATCTTGGCTCAATTGGAAATTCGAAGGTTCCTTGTAACACATTTTATTCTAAATTCAGTTTCTAATAACTTGTGAAAGACTTCTCAAAGTATTGAATGTTTCAGGCAATTACGTTTATGTGTTTTAGTCTTTATGAAAAACTTTTGTACATTTTCTGCAGGCACGGTCAGTTCATAACTCTGTTATGGAGCTTCGAAATATATGCAATCATCCATATCTCAGCCAGCTTCATGCAGACGAGGCAAGCTCTTTTCCTACAATTGAGGCTTTCTCTTATACTTGATAAATATTGTGGAAGCATAAGAGAAGGAAATATCTTTTTATCAAGCTTCCTCAAATACTTTTTGATTTGTTGTCTTCCTTCTTCTAGACGATATTGCTTGTCCCTTCTAATGCTAATCAATATCTGATCACATTTTGTAGGTTGAAACTTTAATACCTAAACATTATCTGCCACCTGTTGTTAGGCTTTGTGGGAAGCTTGAAATGTTAGATAGGTTACTACCAAAACTGAAGGCAACTGATCATCGGGTACGCTGATGCATTTACAGTTTACTTTTTTCTGCTCATGTCGTGATACAATGTTTGCACATGGTTGATAACTTGATGTTCATAATATTAGAAGATATTGCTGTTAATTTTGACATTTGTGATTATTCTTATAAAAATACTGGAAGCTACTATTATGTAAAGTATATTTTACAAATAGGTTATTTCTGTCGTTTGTTTCTGTCCATTTTCTGTTCATGTTATTTCAAAAGATGCAGGAGTAATGATCGTTTGTAGAGTGGTGCTTATTTTGATTAATCAGTAATTCCTTTTTCATTTTTCTTTAATGATGGTTGCACTTGTCATTATTGCCCCAACATATGACATTTTAAATATGTGATTCTTTATAAGATATGTGTCTGTTTTGCACTTCTAGTTTTTCCATGAACCAGTTGAAATGGATGAAAATGTACAAATTGTCCTCCCTTACAGAATGATTATACTTTTCTTTGAATATATTTGAAGCTGTGGTACTGGTATTGTATTACTTCTAAAATACCTATTGTTTTAACTGTGGGTTAAAATGTTTTTCAGGTTCTCTTCTTTTCCACAATGACTCGGCTGCTTGATGTCATGGAGGACTATCTAACTTGGAAACACTACCGGTACCTTAGGTTGGATGGGCACACATCTGGGGGTGACCGAGGTGCCCTAATTGATAAATTTAACCAGCCAGATTCACCCTTTTTTATATTCCTGCTTAGGTAATTCTGATACCTTGCACAACTAATATTTTAGTCATTTTGATTTCTGGGCATTCTGTTTCTCTATTTGTGGAGGTAGCAGAAGTAGTATAGTTAGTCATTAGCACAGTGGAGACATGGAGATGAAGGGAGATTTAATAAATTGTAGGCATTTTTCTCATAAACCAAGGAATTTTTTCTTATAGGGGATTTGAGCAGAGGGATTTTCTTTTGTGATGTTTATTAAGTCTTGCCATACCTCTATCCATATTCGTGTTTATTTTTTGAATGAAAAGTTTTTGTGGTCTTGATATTAGAGCAGGGGAAGAAGTAAGAATTGATGTCGTAATATCCATTTGGTACATTTGAGAGTCTGCATTAGACAGACTGCTGATTTACTGTTGATTTGCCAATGGGGTTCCTAAAACATTCTAGCCTGTAAATTTGGACCATCTTCAATGTGATTCACTTGTGCAATTTTGCTTTCCAGTGTTATCGTAAATAAGAATAAATGAAAGGATTCCAGATTTGTGGTGCATGTGTTATGAGTTTGAGTTTGTATTGTCTTGTTAAATTAGTTTATACGGTCTTGACTTATTACTTATGGTGTTAGCATTCGGGCTGGTGGTGTTGGAGTTAATCTTCAAGCTGCTGATACTGTAATTATATTTGACACAGACTGGAATCCTCAGGTAATGCATAAATTACTGTTCCCTGATTTGTATGTCTATTCCATTATCAATCCAGAGCTAATTGGTTCACTGTTGAACTGTTTTCAGGTTGATCTGCAAGCACAGGCAAGGGCTCATAGGATTGGCCAGAAGAGGGATGTGCTTGTCCTTAGATTTGAAACGGTGAGTGTATCAGTCCCTTGGTTGTGTTTATAGCAGTTGTCTTTTGGAAGTGAAGGACATGAGGTTTAGTTAAGCACTCACAGTTTTTGCAATATCTTGAGCTTTATACTATTAGCAGAAATTGGATTCTAGGTTTATGAAACTTGTATGATTATTATTGGATTATATTTTTTGAAATGCTTACAGATTATTTAGTATGATGCCCTGAGAAATGTCTGATTGTCAGTCTCTGTTGACTTGATTTAGACTCAAGGACCTGAAATTCATAGAAGAAAGCAAACCTCTTCTCTTGCATTTTGGAGATTGATGGAATTAAAATTTAGTTGCTTCCTGGTAGTTTAATTAATTTTTCGCATGGAAGATTGCAAATTTGTAGACTCTATGCTGTTATAGAAACAGTTCTTTGAATTGCTGCAACCACACATGTATGTTTCATGTTCTAGGACCTGATGGCATGGTGTAGATTACTGTTTAAATGGGTATTATTTCAGACATGCAGATTCTCCTGACTGCTGAAGACTGTTATATTTCTTTTCCCTGTAACTATGTTGGATTTTGTTCTTGAAATTCTTTACCTTGTATCTTTCTGAGCTTTAAATTAGCCAATATGTTATAGTTTTACATCATGAACTTAAAGAAACAATATAACAGTTATAGTAACTTATTTATATGAACTTTTGACTGTTTCAATCTCATTTTGTGAATTGTGAGAGCCTTATTTCATGTTCCTATTGCCATTTATTTTTCCCTGCTTTGCTAAAGGACGAATAAGGAAACAATGTTGAGATGTCTTTTTGCCTTCTTGGTAATGGCTGTACTTATCCTAGTGAAAACTAATATGATCTTGATTTTAAAGCTCTGCAAAAGCAGATCACCTTTCTTCCAAGTTTCATTCTGCTATGTAAAGTCAGGAGCTGTTTTGTTCCTCTTGTTTATTTTTTTAGCTTTATCAATTAAGCTAGCCTTGTGTGCTAACATTTCTTGCAGGGGGTGATCTATTTGCAACCTTTTTGTGGTATATTTGAATCTTTTATCATTATGTTGAAAATATTGAGCTTTTAGTTTGTGTTATTCATTCTTCTGGTCAATGTTGTCCACTAGATTTTAAAAATGCATTACTTCTCTTTGCATGTTAATTCTTTTAAAAAGAAGCTGCTACAAGAAAAAAAAGCTGTGATCCCTGTGTCAGCTTGGATGGATGGGGTATAATAAATGCACTCTTTCGTCTGATTGGCTGGAGTAGTGACTTATTATTCTTTACTTTTTTCCATTGCTACATTATAGTACATTTTTCCAATTAGGAGCACCCTAAAATAATTGTCTATTATCAAAAACAGAAGAGGTGGTTTCCTCCAAAATAGTAATAATAATAAATAAATAAATAAAATAAAATAAAAAATACAGTAATAAAAGAAAAGAATAGTCCCATTTTATTAGTATCCTTTATCTTTAGCTTTCATTCCATATTGAAGTCAATGGGCAGTTAGCAAATACGTCAGGACTGTAAATGGAAGATTAATGCCTAGTGAGTGGCTGAGAAAGAATTTGTGTTCTTTTTGCTCCTAATGCATGTTAAGCAGCATAATCTATAATTGAGACAAAACAACAATTAGAAAAGTTAAAATGTATCCTGATTAAGAATCTAATTTGTAAGGGATTCTAAATGCCAAATAAGCCTTTAAATGAGGCTCTTAATATTTTTGTTGACATGCCGTTATGTTCCTTCTTATTGGAAGATTTTAAAGCCCTTGGAGGAGGAAAAAGGGTTAGTATTTCTTGAAACTATGGAGTTTTCGTCACTTTATGAGTTATTTGGGAAAAAGAAACAGAAGAATCTTTGAAAAAATGAAAGAGGAGGAGAGTTTTTTAGGAGATAAAGTGTATTATTTGGCTTCTCTTTGGGCATCCTTTAGTGAATATTTTAAGGATTTATCTTTATTTTTCATTATGCTTGATTGGAAGATTGCTGTTTGTTGATCGTTTATTCCAATCTTGTTGTAGTTTTTGTTTTTGGTTGTTTTGTTGGTGCACTTCTGATTCTTTTTTGTAACTTCTTTCTTTTTATTAATAAAGTCTCTGTTTTCTATCAAAAAAAAAAAAATTTTTTTTGTTGACATGCCAAATCTGTTGGTCTGCAAATTTGTTTATGATAAAATATATTGTACTTGTATTTCCTTTAAAAATAGAAGTTTTATATTGTTCTTGAATTTGCTTGGCAAATTATCTTACATTGCATTTTTGTAATAAGGTTCAAACTGTGGAGGAACAAGTTAGAGCTTCAGCTGAGCACAAACTGGGAGTTGCTAATCAGAGCATTACTGCTGGTTTCTTTGACAATAATACAAGGTGAATCAAAACATTTATTTACCTAAATTTTGCTGCATGAAATGTGGAAGCATCTTTTAGTGTATATGTGATATATGTCTGAACAAAATTCTTAATTTTATTGCAGTGCTGAAGATCGTAGGGAGTACTTAGAGGCTCTTTTGCGGGAGTGTAAGAAAGAGGAAGCTGCACCTGTGTTGGATGACGATGCTCTAAATGATGTCTTAGCCCGCAGGTAGATCCCTTTTTAAAGTTTGCTATCATTTGTTCTCTGCATATGCTATGTTGTGATTGGTCAGCCATGAGATAGTGCACTTCACCAGAAGGCGGTATCCGTATTTTAAGTTGCCCACCGTGATCTGAAGTGATGATTCAGTAGGTGTGGCCTGAAACATTAAGTAATTGAATGAAGCTTTCCAAATGTATGTAACCTTTTAAGTTCCATTAGGAAGAGGGTCCTTTGCTATTTATGGTTCAGTTTTTTACAATTCTTCATCCATGGTCACCTTATGGAAAAGTGCATGGCACTTGTGGCATTTCTTCTTTTCTTAGAAATATGTAGCACATTACATAATTTAGAATTTCTGTGCTAGAAGGCATTGTTTTGAGATATAGTTAAATTTGTAGACTAACTGGAATTGTTGTGAGGTAATATAATAATAAAAGTGGTGTTGGTTTAGTGTTGTGGTCGGTGTTACATTGTCGTTCTTTCTATTATTTGTTTGGTAAATTAATTATTCAATGTTGTCTCCTGGTTGGCAGTGAGTCAGAGATTGACATATTTGAATCTGTTGACAAGCAAAGGCGAGATGAAGAGATGGTATGTGTAGACATTTCTGCTGCAGGGCTTTCTTGGTTTTGGGCAGTGTTAAATGCACATATTAATGTGTGCATACTACTTCTTTGATGAAAGATCTTACTTAAGCTCTTAAAATCTTCAGGAAAAATGGAAAAGTTTGGTTTGGAGACAGGGGGTGGACGGTTCTGAGCCTGTACCTCCCTTGCCCTCTCGTCTGGTTACTGATGATGATTTAAAAGCATTCTGTGAAGCAATGAAGTTATTTGATGTACCAAAGACTGGGGTATCACCTAATGTTGGGGTTAAGCGGAAGGGTGAATATCTTGGGTCCCTTGATACTAAGCAGTATGGAAGGGGCAAAAGAGCGAGAGAGGTTTGTTGATTTCTTGTGGTTTAAGACTGCAACCTATTTCATACGTAATTTTTATTTCATTTCCTTTTGTTTCTTTTAGTTTAATTTTTCCTTTCTATTTATTTTTTAAGGTTCGATCTTATGAAGAGCAATGGACGGAAGAGGAATTTGAAAAGATGTGTCAGGTTGACTCTCCTGGCTCCCCTAAATCAAAGGATGAAGGAACAGAAAAGAACTTGCCAACAGTTGCCAGTGGCTCCATAGCAGCTGTTGATAGGAAGGAACCTCTTCCTTTAACCCTTCCACCTTGTCCAGCCCCCCCAACACCCACTCCACCACCCCCTCCACCACCTCCTCCACCTCCTCCTTCGCTGGATCCTTCACAACTGCAGCAAAGCAAAGAGGTAATAACACCACCATCTAAACGAGGTCGTGGAAGGCCGAGAAGAGCAGATAAATCTCCAGTTGCAATGGTTGTTCCAGCACCTTCTGGAGCTGAAAAACTGGATGCAGGGCTTGTAAAAGAACCGCCGACTAGCCAATCTACAACTTTGGTTTCTGTTTCATTGCCTGGATCTACCACCGAAAGTGGTGTTGGTGGATCTGTGCAACATTTGGGTATTGGGATTGCCCCTAGCTCTCAGCCATCTGCCCCCTCCCTCTCTGTTACCCCTACCACTCAACCTGCCCCTGCTTGTCCTTCCATACCACTGCAATCAAAAGGTCGAGGCCGTAAGATTCAGAGTGGAGCACAAGCACCGCGGCGTAGGGGAAAGAAATATGATCCTGTAATACCTGCTGCTCCAGAAGTTTTACCTAGTCCTGATCCTGATCCAAAAACTATTGAGCAAACCCAGAATGATTCTATGAATCCATCAAAGAGTCAAGCTATTGCCACAGGTGGAACTTCTAGCATTCCTCCAGCCCCTGTTGGTGATTCTTTGCCAGGTTCCGTAGATGGTCTCAGTGAAACTATTCAGTCTTCTGCTGTAGGGACCGCTCTGAATTCTGAGCCAACCACACATTTAGCGTCTGTTCTGCCCACTCCACAACCTTCCGCACAAAATAAAGGGCCAAGCAGGAAGACTCAAAGCGGAGTGGTGACACCCCGACGTAGAGGAAAGAGACAGGCATTGGTATCATCCACAATTTCTGATGTTTCTACTTGTCAGCATTTAAGATCAAATCTTCAATCAGAAAATAACTCCAGTGATGTTTTAGTAAGTAAAGCTGATACCATGAGAAGTAAGCAAGAGGAAATTGTTTCTGGGGAGTTAACAAATGCTGTCCAGGTGCAACCATGCAGTACCGCTGCCCCTGCTGATGTTGCTGGTTCAAATAAAAAATCTGTTCAGCAATCAGATGTATTCCAACCCCAGCAGACAACAGTAACATCAGCAATGCATGATAGCGCTAGCAGATCCTCTGGTAAGACTAGTGCATACTTAGCTTTTAATGATATTGATGCCCTGCTGAAACTGAAGGATGTGGCATTGCCTAGTGAAATTGATAAAATTTCAAACTTTTGCAGGTCCTGCTTTGGATCAGGTTCAGAGTGCTAATTTACATGATGTTGCTTCAGGGACAAAGGAGTTTCCTGAAACTTGCTCTCCAAAAGGTGGGGCTTTTCCAGCTGCTCCTGTATCAAGTAAAACTGTTGTTGAGGTGATCAAGAACCAAAGATCTGAAGAAAAAAATGATACTATGGTGTCAGTTGTTCATCCTGTAGCTGATCCTTTTCCTGGTTCGACCACTGTAGAAGGCATGAGCAAAATAACTCATCATGTTGCTCAAGCAATTCCTCCAAGCTCTCAGTCGGTTCTACATTACCCTTCGGTTCCTGCAGCTTCTCAGGCACCTGAATCTGTTCCAGTGAAAAGGCAAGGTCGTAAGGCTCCAAGCAGGGTAGAAGCACCTAGGCGAAGGGGAAAAAAACATGGTCTAGGATTACATGCAATTTCTGATGGCTCAGCTGCTCTAGATCCAAAACTAATTCAGCAATCGCAGAATAGAACTAATCCCCTAAGAAATAAGCAAGAGACTGATGCTAAGGAACTGAATACTGTTGTTCAGGCAAATGCATTTGAAGTCCAGTCTCCTGGTGGTTTCGCTGGTCCGGATGTAAGACAAAGAGAACCTCCCCCAAACCTGCGAATTCAGACTGCTGATATAAATGATGTCGCTCGTGTTATTAAGGAGATATTCTCTGGAACTTGTTCATCAAAAGCTAAAACTGGTGACTCATCTGGGAATGAAGCTAGGGATGCTCCTATATTAGTTGTATCCAGTAATACAGCCGCAGAGGAGTCCAAAAAACAAAGTTCAGAGGATAACACATGTGCAGTGACCTCAACTTTGGATGCAGCACCTCCAGGTTTTGAGACTCCAATTAACAAGCATAAAGAGCAACCTGGAACCGATAGTGGTGCAAGAATTAAAAACAGCCTCTCTCCTGTTTCTGGTGAGGCTCCTACTTCCAGTACTGAAGCTTTGAAACCTGAAAGCAAGAGTCTTGCTGGCTCTGTTGACAGCTTGGCTGAATCAAGGCCACTTCCCAGTGAAAATTTAATCACAGAGATCCTTTCTACAGCTCCTAGCAATTCTAGCCGAAAGGAAGATGTTCCTTCTGAGAAGACAACTGCTCCTGACAGTGATCTCACTGCTTCTGAACCAGGGACCTCCAGTAGTCAGGTTCTGAGCTTGGTGGAGCTTCCTCTAACCATTAACGATAATGTTGGGAACAAAACCGTGCCTTCCTCAAACCGTTCTCCAACATCATCTGCCCTTGGTACTAGTCATGTTGATTATCCAATAAATTCTGCTAGTGCTGGTGGTCCTGGTGATCAGAACAGAACAAGCCCACCTGTTTCTAGCATGGTAGATCCTCCTTGTGTAATTGAAAAAAGTTCTGGGAACGTTTCAGAATCTTCCTCCGAAGTTATAAAGTCTTCTCATCATGATATCAGCCCCCCTGAAGGTCCCTCAATTCCAATAAAAGCTGTCTGTGTTGGTGATCATTCTAAGGAGACCTCACTAGTTCCTGGGATTTCAGATAAGTTAGATGTGGTTGGCCTGTCTGATATGGTTGCGATTGTTCATGAAAACACATCGGATTTTTCTCCGAAGAAGTCTCCGGAAGCTCCTCTTAGTATCAGAAACTCTGAAGGACCCAAAACTTTGGCAGAAGCTGATGGTTTCTGTGATCATTCTGGGAAAACTGCCCTTGGTTCTGGAATTCCAAGTGATTCTAATGTAGTGGAGCCTCCTGGTATGACAGATGCCAATAGCCAAGACAGAATAGCTCCCTCTATGAATAAGTCTCCAAAATCAAGTTCTCATCTTGCTGAAAGCATTGAATGTCCTGTAATTTCCATTAAATCTGACGTTGGCATTCATCGTCAAGAGACTCGGGTTATTGCTTCAAGCCCAGATCATTTAGGTTCTTTAAATGTTAATGTTGAATTTTCTGGCAGATCTGACATACTTCTGATGGAAGCTAAAGCGGCTGATTGTGCTACTGAGGCTATTATTGAAAGTCAAGAAGTTCCCCAAAGGGCCAGTGATACTGAAGTTTCTGTTGAACTAACTGAGGCTGCTTCAGACCATAATAATACCTTTTCACATGACTCACTTGACAAGGGTAATGTGGGACCTTCGTCTTGTGGGATTGGAGATAAAACTGAACCTATAGTGGAACCTGTTTGTTTGCTTGGTACTGAATCTGCTATTGTGGAGCTTGTCCCAAGAAACCAAAATGAGGTGCAACTGCCTTTAATTGTTGAAAAAAGGGACAGTGATGTTGAGGTTTGCAACATGGAAGTAGATCCATCCGATACACAAGCATCTTCTCCAAAAGAGACCATCACCGTCAACGAGGAAAATGTGGGATCCCCGTCTTTTGGGAGTGGAGATAAAGCAGACCCTGTAATGGAACCTGTTCGTTCACTTGCTGCTGAATCTGCTAATGTGGAGCTTGTCCCAATAGACCATAATGAAGCACAACTGCCTTTGATTGTTGAAAAAGGGGATAGTAATGTTTCTGAGGCTTGCAACGTGGAAATGGACCCATCCAATAATCAAGCATCTTCTCGAAAAGAGACAACAACTGAATCTGTTAGCAGAGAGGTTGGTCAAGAAGATCATGGTAATATTGAATTGCTTCAGGTAGTTGAACATGCTGATGGTGGTCATTCTGAGGCTATGGAAACACAAGCCTCTTTGCCAACGGTAGCTGAATCTGCAATGACCAAGCTGTATCAAATGGATAGTCATGATTCTCGGCTGCAGCTTGGAGCTGACTTTAAAGAAGGTGATTCTGTTCATGTTTATAGGATGGAAGCAAACCCTTTGGCGGCTGAAGCATCTTTGATGAAAGCTGTCACGATAGGGTCTAACAATGTGGAGCAGTTTCCTTCAGAGATCATAGTTCTGCCTTCATCTTCGCAAAAGACACAGGAGAAGTCTGAAGGAAGATCGAAGAATGCTTCAACTGCTAGTTCAGTGGCACTGGAGATATCAGTAGGGCCTGAAGCTGGAATGGGCAATCAATCAGACTTGTCTCCAAGTGATGAGTTTGTGGCAGAATATATCTCAGAAAATAAGGAAGAGAAGGTTGTAGTCTCGACTGACAAGGATCCAGCTGGGAGTTTATTAGTACTGCATGATTCCAAAGAATCTGAAGCTGAACATAAGGGAGAGAAGGTTGTAGCCTCACCTGATAAGCCTGAGGAGGGTCTGGTTGCCGGCACAGTGTATCCAAGTGATTCAAAAAGGCCTGAAGTTGAGGTGGGTAATCAGATTGATGTTTCTATCGGTAGTGTGATTAACGCACAGAATTCACTTGAAGAATTAGCTACACAATATTCTTCCCTGGCCACAGTTGAAAAGGAGGTAGAGGATTCATTTAAGGAGGATCCAATTTGCAACTCAGCAGTGGTAGTGGGTGATTCAGAAAGTTCTGTTGTTGAAGTGGAAATTCAAATGGATGCGTCTCAGGTTGTTGATACCCTGCCAAAAATTATAGCGGAAGATTCAAGTCTGCCTTTGTCATCTTTAGTGACTAAGGAGAAGATTGAGTGCTCATCTCGGAAGGATCCGGTTGACATTTCAATGTTGGTGGATGATGAAATGGATGTTTCTCATGGTGGTGGGATAGACTCCAAACACTTGGATCAGCCTTCATATTTATTGGGAGTGGAGGAAGACAAGATTGAAGATTCTTCTATTAAGGATCCTATTGGCATCTCAGTGTTACTTGAGGATTCAAAAGCATCTGTAACTGAAGCTGAAGACAGGATAGATGTTTCTCAAGTTGGTGGGGTTATGTCAGAGAACTTATTTCAGGAATTGGGTCTGCCTTCATCCTCTTTGGCAACTGGGGAAGGAAAGATTGAGGGTTCCTCTGAGATGGATCCAGTTAAAACCTTAGCGGCATTGGAGGATTCAAAAAGGTGTATAGCTGAACAAGGTGATCAGATGGATGTTTCTCGTGGCATAGGCATAATGGCAGAGAACTTACCTGAAGACTTGGATTTGCCTTCAACTTCCTTGATGACCGAGGAAGATAAAACGGAGGGAAGCTTCAAGAAGGATCCCGTTGACAACTTAGCAGCACTGGATGATTCAAATGAATGTTTGGCTGAAACTGATGATAAAATGGATCCTTCTCAGGGTGAAATTGTGCCAGAGAACTTGGGTCTGCCTTCATCCTCTCCGGTGAAGGATGAAGATCATGTTAGCAACTTAAAGGCACCTGTGGAGTCGAAAGACTCTGGAGTTGAAGCTGATGATAAAATGGATGTCTCTCGGGGTGGAGCATTGCGAGAGAACTTGGGTCTGCCTTCATCCTCTTCGGCAATGGAGGAAGAAACAGCAGAGGGCTGCTTTGGGAAGGATCCTCTTAGTAATTTAGTGGCTCTGGAGGATTCAAAAGAATGTGCAGTTGAAGCCGATAATAAAATGAATGCTGCTCAGGGTGAAGCATTTCCAGAGAACTTGAGTCTGCCTTCATCCTCTTCGGCAACGGAGGAAGAAACAACAGAGGGATGCTCTGAGAAGAGTCATGATTGCAATTTAGTGGCTCTGGAGGATTCAAAAGAATGTGCAGTCGAAGCCGATGATAAAATGGATGTTGCTCAGGGTGAAGCATTTCCAGAGAACTTGAGTCTGCCTTCACCCTCTTCGGCAACGGAGGAAGAAACAACAGAGGGCTGCTCTGAGAAGAGTCATGATTGCAATTTAGTGGCTCTGGAGGATTCAAAAGAATGTGCAGTCGAAGCCGATGATGAAATGGATGTTGCTCAGGGTGAAGCATTTCCAGAGAACTTGAGTCTGCCTTCACCCTCTTCGGCAACGGAGGAAGAAACAACAGAGGGCTGCTCTGAGAAGAGTCATGATTGCAATTTAGTGGCTCTGGAGGGTTCAAAAGAATGTGCAGTCGAAGCTGATGATGAAATGGATGTTGCTCAGGGTGAAGCATTTCCAGAGAACTTGAGTCTGCCTTCACCCTCTTCGGCAACGGAGGAAGAAACAACAGAGGGCTGCTCTGAGAAGAGTCATGATTGCAATTTAGTGGCTCTGGAGGGTTCAAAAGAATGTGCAGTCGAAGCTGATGATGAAATGGATGTTGCTCAGGTTGAAGCATTTCCGGAGAACTTGAGTCTGCCTTCATCCTCTTTGGTGACGGAGGAAGAAACAACAGAGGGCTGCTCTGAGAAGGGTCCTGATAGTCCTGATAGCAACTTAGTGGCACTGGAGGATTCAAAAGAATGTGCAGTTGAAGTTGATGATAAAACAGATGTTTCTCAGGGTAGAGCATTGCCAGAGAATTCGGGTCTGCCTTCAGCCTCTTTGGCCATGGAGGAAGAAAGAACAGAGGGCTGCTCTGAGAAGGATGGCGTTAGCAACTTAGTGGAATCAGTTAGCAACTTAGTGGAACCGGTGGATGCTAAACAATCTGTAGCTGAGACTGATGCTATAATGGATCAGGGTGGAGTCATGCCAGAGGATTTGGGTCAGCCTTCATCCTCTTTGACAACGGAGGAAGAAAAAATAGAGGGCTGCTCTGAAAAGGATCCAGTCAGTAGCTTAGTTTCAATGGAAGATCTAAAAGGGTCTGTAGCTGAAGCAGGTGATCAAACAGATGTTTCTCAGGGTGCAGGGACTGTGCCAGAAAATATTTCGGAAGACTTGGATCCGCCTTCATCTTCCTTGACATTGGAGGAAGAAAAAGTTGAGGGTTGGTGCATTTTTCAGTCTTTGTATTTATATAATGGCATGTTGAATAAGGCTGCTAATAGTATTTTTTTTTTTTTGCAGGCCAAACCTGAGACTCTGGAGAAAGTATGCAGATGATACTACTGTGACTGGAGAGTCCATAGTTTTTCTGCCACGGGAGTTGAGAGGGTACCGCACTCAACCCCTTATTTGAGTTATTTTTATGGATAGTATATCCTGTTGTGACATAAAAATTGTTCTTATTTTCGTTAAGTTATTAATCTTTAATTAGTGAGTAATGCTATATTACCCAAAATTTGCTCGAATGATTTGGTGAGCTGATTTGTTACTGCTATATCATCAATACATCATCCTATAATTGATATGTTTGTTACATAATTAAGTAGTATAGTATTACTCTCAGTTGTGCTCCATAGTTTATATCATTATATCTGTTGTATGTTTTGTCACACTGAGTTGTTTTGGTTGGAATTCATCTAAATGAGGGGAGAAGGGGAGATCCTCTACTCACTTCAATGTTATATATGGTTTGTGTGCCTGCCATTTACTTGTTTGTGTCAAACTAGTTCTATATTGAATAAAGAAATTCACTCGATGCACTGTGACTTTTCCTCAACTAGTTAAATATCTCTTGTTTCCTCAAATGAAAAAGCAGACGAGAAGAAATGCAGTGTGTACAGCACAATGTATCTTTCTTTGTAAGAGGGATTTTGTTTGGTCAATGTAACTAATAATTCTCCTTTGCTTCCTCAGGTTGAGATTGTGATGGGATCCAAGATCAGAGTCGTCAAGGCTGCAGCAGATCTGATCAAGAAGCTCATCGAGAAGAAGGGTGTGTGAATTGAGGGGGCCAGCTTTTGTATGAGCTTTCTTTACATTTAGTTCAGTGCTTCCGAATTTGGGTGGTTGGCTTGTTTCGTAATAAACTTGATAGCTTATTATGAACTTGCCTTGTCTATTACAGTAGAGGTGTAGGTAGGAGTCACTATGCTTGGCAAATTTTATGGTAAATATATATGAATGTATCACTTTTCCTCCCTGTTTTGGGCTTCTGTTGGTTGTCCTAGAAAAAGAAGTTAAATAGAATATGAGATTATGCAAATTGAGTAACTTAATTCCATGACAAAATCAAATTCTTTGGCATCATGAGCCTCATATTCTTTGATATGATGAATCTGTCATGGCTACAAATTTTTGTGTTGCACCAACTTTATTAGTCATATTGGGAACATTAAATTGGGTGAAGGCACGTACAACCTTATAAATTAAATATTTAACTGTATCTTACATATGAGATGATTCTTAATTCATAGTCTACTTCATGTTTTAAACGGCTAAAAATGAGGCGAGGCGGTCGCCTCGAGACGATTGAGATGGTCATCTGAATTTGAAAGCCAACATGTCTCATATTAGATTCTAACTCATCATTTGCATGCAATGGAATTTGAGCACGAGACGTGGGCTACAAACAAATCTAACCGACGCATGTGTCACCACGACCTACATGTCTAACCCATGTGTCACCAGGTCCTATATGTCTAGCCGACCCATGTGCATTTTTTCTTCATGTTGCCTTGCTCTCATTGGTCAATTTATGCAATTATAAACCTCTCGCACGAGAGCTGCTCCTCTGTCTCTCTTAAAACACATTTGCATCTACCTGTTGCTCTTTTCAGGCAAATTCCTTCACTTTTCTTGTTAACAACCAAAACTTCTTTTCCATGTTATTACTTCCATTCAAGCGAAAGCTAGCTGGGGAGCTTTAGTGAAAGCAAGAAGAGAGAAAATAAGGGCAAAGGAAGTGAGAGTCGGTTCTAATCTGGTTAGATAGGACTGACTCTAACCCTTTTTATACTAGGTCTTCTTTAAAAAAAATAATAATATGAAATAGATAGTTTTGCTTCATGTCAGCAAGGATTGCCTCGAGGCGCCTCGCCCTAAGGCGGTCGCCTCACTCGACTGTGTTGTATGTCATGTTGGCATAGCTTGAGGCGGTGAAGCAACTAGTTTATGGAGCAAACCAGTAGTGAAAGAAAGCAGTCCACTTATAATTTAGGACTGAGACTTCCTATTAAGCCAATTACTTAAGTCGTCTTCGAAATACTAAGTCTACTAAAGTATCGCCTTTGAAATACTAAGTCTACTAAAGTATTTTGTCAATCTCATTTAAGACGTGTTAATTAATTGTGAATTATTAAGAAGTGAAAAGAATTTACATCCGTTGTTGGTTAAGTATCTTTTCATCTCATATGAGGTTGGATGTTCAATCATTTTTAGTAATATTAGTTATTCTCTTTTTTCTTTGTGAGAGTAGTTTGTCTTATGTTCTTTAGTGAAGCTATACAAGCTATGCTAGTATTGTGTGATCTCAGTAGGTTTTAATAGTTTTTTTGACCTAACAAGATGTCGACCTTAAAAAAAAAAAAACCAGAAAGAAAAGCAATTTAATTTCTAATTTACACTCATAGTGTTTATTAAAATTTGTTGGGAAATCATTAAGATTGAAATAGAATTTAATTCCTAATTTTAGTATTTTTAGGAATCAAATTATATGAATCTCACACAAAATAAAATATTTAAATTTATCATATATTTTTTCAAAAATCATATAAAAATCCTGCATATTGAAAATCAGAAAAACCAGTCGTCAAAGTGTTGCCTAAAGGGTACGTAGCAAACCATTGCATCGAAAACCTTATAATCGAGGGTTCTAGGCGTCGAGCTGCCTAAGCAGCCTAGTTGGGCTCCATGGTTAGGCACTGTAGAGCTCGTTTTTTTTTTTTTTTTTTAATAAATTGCTTGCACCAAAACGACGTCATATTGGGGACACCAAAATGGCGTCGATTTGGTGTTTAGTGACTTAAAAATAAGGTTAAAGTTAAACTTCAACCTTTTTTTATTGGACCACTCGCTAGTGCCCTTTTGTAAACCTTAACCCTTACCTTTCACTGTCGTTTGTCGATCACTTGTCGTCGTTGCTACTGGTTCCCTTTGCCTTCACCACTAGAGCTGTGCGATGATTGAATAGATAAAGCTGATCAGAGTGGGGCACTAGCAAGTGGTAATTGGTAACTGGCGTGGTGAGTAGTGAGCGGTGAGTGGGGTTTGATCTGTGTTGGGGTTGGAAATTGGTGTGACTAGTGCGTTGTTGTGAAGAACCGGTGTGTTGGTTGATGAGTGGCGAGCAGTATTGTTTTTTTTTTCAATTAATAAGCGCCAAAACGATGTCATTTTGGGTTTTCCAAAACAACACTTTTTTTTTTTTCGTTCTAGGTTTTAAGATATACCAAAACATCGTTGTTTGGACATTTATTATAAAGCAACTCTTCAAGCCTGCAACCAACCTTCATTCTTCCGTTCTTCTTCTTCTTCACACCTAAAATAGAACACTAGTCATCACCACCAAATAGAGCAGCAGTCACCACCAACAGTTCAACTTCATTCTTCAAGCATTCAACCTTCATCCCCAGTTGTTCTTCTCCAAGCCGCCTGGGTGCTATGCACCCGGCTGCTGACTATGCCCGCCGAACTAATTCATCCTAAGTCCTAATATAATAATCGGAATCAAAACTGAAATCACAACATGAAAATATAACTTTAATATGTAACTAAACAATGGATAAACAATGAAATAATTTTTGATGGATTATGAATACAAAAAAGTGTAATTGTTTAAATGTTCAATACTGAAAGAAAAACAAAAATCGTTTTTTTTTTTTTTTATAAGAAACTGCAGCAGATTGCTACACGTTCCTGTAGTTTCTGCGCCAATTTACTGTAGAAGAAAATATGCAACAAATTGCTGCAGTTTATTAAAAAAAGATATATGCATTAGTTTGGTTCCAGATTAAGGGCCAGAAGAAATGTAACAATCGAAAGACAGCATCAATTTGTTACATTTCATAGTTGAGTTTGTTCATCTTTGAAACCTTTTTCCGATTTGAAAGTTGAAGAAGGAGAAAAAAAAAAATATACGATTAAAGTTACTTGTTATGGAGGATAGTCAATATTTTTAATATGAGCCTGGAAAATTTACCTATAAATGATTAATAAGAATGGTTAAATTTTGAGGTTTATTATCTTAAAATCTAAAGTTCAAACCCTCATGGATGCTTACATGGTCAAAAATTATAACTTACTGATTTTTGGATTATTAAAAAAAAAAATGAGCACAGAAAGTAAATGGGTGTGACTGGAACGTTACGGGTGACAATAGTACAACCCATTTGAAAATAGTGGGATGCAAGATGTAAATTCACTATAATGTTTTCACATAACAAACTTAGAACTAAATACAGCTACATATATATGGATGCACCTACAAGATTTTCTCACTCATTCCACAATAAAATCTCAACTTTGATTGGTATTTCTTTTATTAGACTTAAGGTTAAGGACGGCAACTATAAGTGGTCTGTATGTTGCCAGCTTGCAAATTTAGTACCTAATATGTCTATGAATTAGTACCCAATATGTCTACATAGATAGAACAGTTTCTCTGACTTCAAAAAAGATGGAACACTCTCTCATGCAATAAAAAAAGGGTAAATTATATATATATATATATTTAAAAAGGGTTAAATTACACTCACACCTGCAATTTGGGGTTGAGAATATTAAATGGAATTATGGAAACAGGCATATGTTAAACTTTAAGGGTTTGATAAGAGTATGAATTTGATAGGATTGTTGTCGACTCATGTATGGTTGTCGTATATTGCTTACCAAGAGGATTTGTTATTCATGAGTGGAGATGAGGCTTTATCCATTCTTTTATTAAAAGCACGAGAAGCGCTTAAAGAAATGTTATTCAACACTGATAAATTAAATATTGAAACGATATCTGATATAGTTTTGATATTATCTTTATTTGGAGATGATCAATATAAAAATTATTTTCGATATTTTTGGTGATATTTTCATAATTTAGAACCCTATATTTTCATTGTAACCGATTTTTAATTCCTTCTTGACCACATTTTAACCTGAGATTATCTCCTATTTTTCTCCTACCTTTTAAAATAATTACAATCAATTATATTTACCGGATCTATCATTGTGGTGGCATTTATTAGAAATAAGAATTGTTTTTTTTTTTTTCGTACGAGGGTATTTTAGACTTTTAATAATGTACAATTTCTCCATAAAGACGAGCTCACCAATCCTCTCTCACTCGAACACTTCTCTCTGCTCCAACCAATCACAAACACATCCCAACAACCCTCTCTCTCTCTCTCTCGCTGTCCGACATGGAGACTAGCAGTAATGTTCTGGTAAGTATACGCTACTGCTTGCGTATCTTCAACTTACATGTCTTTGGTTTGCTTTGCTCATCGGAAAATGAATAAAAAAACAATAAATTTTGATATGTATATATTGTGAATCTTGTATTATATATAATCCAAAAAGTTTGAACCTTTATCATCTATTTGTACAAACAGTGCATACCCTTTATTTGTTATAATAGCTAGACTTCAATTTTGGTTTTGTTATTTCATAGATTGCTACATCTGGGACAGTCTCAAGAAAAGGAGGAGAAATGGGGAAGAATCCAAACCTCATTTGTGTTCCTATAATGGCTGAATCTGTGGACAAGATGTTGGTTGATATGGCTAAGGCCAAGGCCAGTGGTGCTGACCTTGTCGAAATTCGATTAGATAGCTTGAAGGATTTTAGTCCTCATACGGATCTCCAAGCTCTAATTACACGATGCCCTTTGCCCGCTTTGGTCACTTACAGGTTTTGTTTGTCACCATCTATCACTATCACTTTAATGTTTGCTTTGCTGTATTGCTTCTTTAACTCTAAATTATACTTGTATGATGATGCACTTTGCCACGAAACGAGCTATTGGATTGTGATGGTAACATAGAAGATTCTATAAGCTTAGATTGGATTGGACCTCTCTGATTTTATGTGTTTCTCTCTCTAGACCAACTTGGGAAGGTGGTCAATATGATGGTGATGACAAGCAGCGATTGGATGTGCTTCGATTAGCTATGGAGTTGGGAGCTAATTATATTGATGTCGAGCTTCAGGTTGCTTTTCTGTTAATATGTAGCTTGCAACCATTTATGTTTGTTACAATTGTCTGAAAGATGGTTAAAATGCTCTCCTGGTATGAACAAGTAATGTTTTTTTTTTTGTTGTGTAAAAGGTTGTGGTAGTTGGAGATTTGATGTGTTTCTATTTATTAATTGTATAGAGTTTTCGATTATATACTTGGGTGTTGAAACCTAATAATATTGTATTGTGAATTTTCGTGTGTATCATGAAGTTGATTGCACTGATTAAGGAGTGATTCAGTTTATATCATTTCTCGTTGTAAGGTCATATGAACCATTCATCTTAAAGGCATTAATCTTCTCATATATTTTTCAGTGCTCAATAGGAAACTTACAGATATCTATTTCACTAGTGTCCCTTGACCGGATGTGACACCATTTGTTCTGTCTTCACCTCCACTGGTTGGAAATTGAATTTCTTTTCTGTAACTTTCATTTTCCTTTTGTCCAGGTTGCTCGTGAGTTTTACAATTCCATACATGGAAAGAAGCCTCAAAAGTGCAAAGTTATAGTTTCTTCTCACAACTATCAGAGCACTCCATCTGTTGAAGATCTTGGCAATCTTGTGGCAAAAATACAAGCAACTGGAGCTGACATAGTGAAGATTGCAACAACTGCCTTAGACATTACTGATGTGGCTCGTATTTTCCAAATAATGGTCCATTCTCAAGTAAGCCACGTATGTCGTGTGATGGGGCATGTGCTAAAATGTTTTACTTTTAATTTTGAGCTGTTAATTATGTTAAAGAGACACTGGTTAGCCTACAGAAAGAAATAGTAAATATAAGCATCTGATAGTAAGAATGAATTGTTCCCAATCTGATTTATGTTTATGTATAGTTTCTCCTTTACGATCAGTTGTGATCAATTGTGACTAGCAATTATGCAATGCTTTAGTTTTATGATTTTGAAGATATTTTATATAATTACATTATATTTGATTTATTTCTTCCTCAAATCTTTAGGTTCCCATTATTGGACTTGTTATGGGTGAGAGGGGTCTGATTTCTCGGATACTTTGTGCAAAATTTGGTGGTTTTCTTACTTTTGGTACCCTTGAATCTGGAATTGTCTCTGCTCCTGGTCAACCAACAATCAATGATCTAGTGAATCTATACAACTTCAGGCAGTTAGGACCTGATACAAAAGTATATGGAATTATCGGAAAGCCTGTGGGCCACAGCAAATCACCTATATTATATAATGAAGCCTTCAAGTCAGTTGGCTTCAATGGGGTTTATGTACACTTGTTAGTGGATGATGTTGCGAAGTTCTTCCAGACTTACTCATCCTGTGATTTTGCTGGATTCAGGTTCAGTCTTTGTAGAGCATTGCCTAGTTAGATTGAGTAATTTTTGAACTTGTATAATCTTTTTGTGCTCTGGTTTTGTGAATGTCATTTTTTTTAGAGTTTGTTTTCTTATGGTAGGTAATGTTTTCTGTGTGTGAGCAACTAGGGAACTTAGATAGTATATGTGGTTATGTTTAAATCATAAGTTGCTTATACATGTACAGTCAGTTTTTTATGTTATATATGCCCTTGCTAGACTTGAATAATGTAATAATGTAATGTCGTTACAAATGTAGTTGTACAATTCCTCACAAGGAGGCTGCAGTGACATGCTGTGATGATGTTGATCCAGTGGCAAAGGTAATCACGATCTATTAGCTTCAAATGCTTTTTCAGACATTCACAATCGATATAGTTGGTACACTTTTTCATGATATGTTCAAATTTTCTTTCTCTTTTTTAACTGTCATACTCATATATGTTTTGTTTATATCTTCATCAAATCACAGTCAATAGGAGCTGTTAATTGTGTTATAAGAAGACAAAACGATGGGAAGTTATTTGGTTGCAACACAGACTATGTTGGTGCTATTTCTGCTATTGAGGATGGACTAAGAGGTTTATTTTGTGTTTTGCAAACATATGGTTTATATTAGCAAAACTTTTTTGCTTAAGCTGAACCTACTATTCTCTTTTACAGAGAAACTTAATATCAGCAGCTCTAGCAGTTCACCTTTAGCAGGCAAGTTATTTGTGGTCATTGGTGCTGGTGGTGCTGGCAAGGCACTTGCTTATGGTGCAAAAGAAAAAGGAGCAAGGGTTGCAATTGCCAATCGCACCTATGGTAAGAATTTTAGCTTTATTTACTTCATGCCATGTTGTGTTTTGAAAATATCACTTTAGTGATTGGTCACGAACAATTGGATTGGTCGTGATTGTTTGGCATTTGAATCTGTTTCCTACTGGAAATATATCATCTTCATATGGGTTTCATCAACATTCCCTGTAACCCATCATGATATCTTACCTGTAATATAAGCCATGGTTATGTGGGGGAAACACTTCTATGTACTTAATATCAATAATTTGAAGATAGAGAGCTTACTTATTTTATTTAATGGGTGAGCTATTGTTGGTACTGATCCGCTAGCAGGGCAGGTTTCTAGTAAAAGTTTTTATTGTTGTTGAAAGAACTAGTAAAGTAATGAATGATTGTTTTGTTAATCTTCTGGATAACTAAGTTTATTTTTTATTTTCTAACCAGGGCGAGTGAAATGGTTTCACCGTGGTTCAAATTATTGGTTGTTTGACTTCAATAATATTGCTTTTTGTTGCTTGACCTTGTACCGATTTATGTTTCTGGCACCATTGATAATTGAGTTTGAATATCTGTATCTTTTTACCATCGTTTTACAATCTTTCAATTTTTATGTTCTGAACATGTTCTCATATCTGTTTTTCCTAGACGTTATCATGGAGGAACTGTTTCTTGGTTCTTAATTTCCTTTTAGCCATGGACTTTGCATGTTTACCTCTACTGAAATTTTTGTCGTTTGTTGATTTATTTCCTTAATCTGCTTTATTCAAAGATCGAGCCAGAGAACTTGCAAAAACCATTGGAGCAGATGCTTTATCTCTTGCTGATCTTGAGAATTTCCATCCCGAGGATGGCATGATTCTTGCAAACACAACATCCATTGGAATGCAGCCAAAAGTTGATGAAACACCTGTTCCTAAGGTTTGCCTTCCTGTACTGTTGTTTTATTCACTATAAGTAAGGATTGTTCTTTGAATGGGCAAGTTGTGTTTATCATATATCCAAAAAGTTATAGCATCACTTGGTCAATCAAAGAATTTGGGTCTCTTGTATTTTTTTATCCCTTAAACAAGCATATTAAAGGCTCAGCTATTCAATAAAAAGCTGAAGTCAGTGTTTTGCTTTCGACTAAAAGTTAAACATAGTGTAGACAGGTGATCAGATTAGGAAAGGTCCATATCATGGTTTGGCTTTATAAATATTTTTACCTGGATGATTAAGAGAAAGTACAGTAGGCAATTTTGTGAGGAAAAGCATGTTAGCCTTCGTGGCAATAAAGGATTGCAAAGAAGAATTGTCTGTGTTTGCAGAAATGAACTAAGCTTTCATATATTAACTTGTTAAGCACTCATCAAGATATAAAGACTTGGGTGAATTTTCATCTTTGCAGCATGCTTTGAGATATTACTCGCTGGTTTTCGATGCTGTTTACACCCCTAAAATAACCAGGCTCTTGAGAGAGGCAGAAGAATCTGGTGCCACTACTGTTTCAGGGTTGGAGATGTTCATTGGACAGGCATATGAACAATTTGAGAGGTTCACTGGGTTGCCCGGTATGATGAACATATATAGCTCTTTAAATACAGCAGACTCTCTGTAGTTCTATTACTCTCTCTACGCAACAAGGATTTATTTGGTTTTATTTTGTCATATTAAAATTTCCATTATTTTCATTTTCCTGTTGCAGCACCCAAGGAACTGTTTCGGAGAACCATGTCGAAGTACTAACGAGGTTTATTCAGTCAAAATCTTATGTATGTGTTTTCCCTTGTTACTCCAATCATCTCTGGTCTTTTGGGTGTGTTTTTCCTTTGTAACACAAGTAGCAGATTTCAATTATAGATATATATTCTAGTTTCTTGGATTCGTATCACTGTAATATGTTTCCACTGAGGATATTTACATTCTTGTTCGATGTGGACAAGTATTGATGACAATAAACTTATGCATAGTTTTGCAGCCAGAGCTGCCCCGTGGTATGTTTATGTAATCAATGGACTCAGGATTCTTGTAAACGATTGTCTGATCTGTCTATGTTCTTTTTGCTTAATAAACATGCTTTAGGAAAATGCAGTATACAAGTATACAATTGTTGTTCTTTTGTCACTCTTTGAATAAGTGCAGATCATTTATAACTAAGACCAAATTGGAGGGAGCTAAGCAATAGATTAGTAGTATTTGGAAGACTTGAACAGCACATTTATTGGCAGATCGCTACTTTCCTGAGATTGTTCATAGAGAAGCAGGAAAAAGAACTTTGAGATAAGATATTTTTGTGTGAATATTTTGTAGTGGTGGCTTGATAGGTCTCCCTTTGCTAATGGAGCTAAAACTTTCTCTCCATTTAAGAAGATAAATATGGATGTTTTCTTATGAGAAAAATAAAATTGAGGGTACTTTTGGATAATAAAAATAATTTGAATAATTTTCAAAAACTTTTTAATGGGGCCCAATAATGTCATGGCATGGTTGAGTATAAAATTTAAGAATCTCATGTTGGTTAGTTTAAGTATTTGCTATCTTGGAGATAAAAACTCTCATATGATTTTGTAGAAAGGCTTTTGATATATCTCAAATGCCTTCTTTTTAATGTTATGTAAGCAGCTGAGCTTGTTATTGGATCTTATTAAAAGCTGCTTGAAAATTTGGTGCAAAGTTGTTGAAAATCTCTCATATATAGATAGGATTTTGACAATTAACCAACAGACAGAGAAAGTGAAATGTGTTTTTCCTCTTGTAAGTGTTGTACCAGTATGTTACATTAGTATATATACATTTTTTTTTCAATACATCTTCAGTGAACATAGTTTCATGTAAATGTCAACAAAGTAATCCTCAGAGCACCATGGCTCGAGTCAGTAGCTGAAACCCTACATACCTGCAATTTCCCCATGAAAGTCACCATCAATGAGTCCAAGGTTCAGTAGAACCTCCTAGCCATTGAAGCTCGAAGGGAGCATACTAAAAAATGTTATTTTGTCTTATGACCTGACTTGCTCACTTGCATCACATACTAACATGTAAACTAAAAGTGTCAAAAGATTTAGCTTGCTTTGAATTAAACCGCATTGATCAAGGCTGTAGTGGTCCATCATTCAATATAACCAAACTGACTGACATCCCACAAAATGTTTCATAGATTATGGAGTTATTGTTTAATATAAAGGTAGCTTGCCTTAAAATTCAACTACCTTATATGATGATATCTTACAGGTACTAAACTACATTATCAATGTAAGTTACCTAAAAAGTTGTCACATACTCACATCCACAATAGTTGCTTATGTTTCTATGAAATTGCTAATCATGGCATTCTATCCTCAAAAACTATTAATGGCATCCATAAACAACATAATCTACCAGGGTATTATTGATCTTATTCCATGAGGCCATATGTCAAATATAGCCGCAAAGACTTGATTTGAAATATATATGTTCACTTGAGTTTTCACATGCTTAAGGTGCAAAGCAACAGTCAAGAGAATAATAACATGAGAAAAAACCATTCATGAGAAATGGGGTAGTTATTTAAATGTGAAATTATGTAATAAACTAATTTGACAAATTATAAAATTCTCACTGAATCGAAATCTATAGTTTTTTTTTTTAATGTTTTATTTTTAGTTTTTATTTGGTAATTATCCTTGTTAATACTGTTCTTGCATTTGTTGTCCTTTTTTTTTTCATTATTATTATTATTTTGGTGATGGAATTTGATACAGAGGAAGTCTAGATAACTAACAATTAGCTTTTTTTTTTTAAAAAAAAAAGAAAAAGAAAAAGGAAAAAAGAGCCCAACATTAGACTGGTTTTTTAAAATTTTTAAACACTATAATTAGCCACGTTTCTATTATTGCAGGTTTGTCAAGTACATTGAAAGCTATCAAGTTTCCATGAAAAAAATTCAATACAACTTTTAAGATAGTCTTCTTTCGAAAAAAAGAAAAAAAATTCCAGATATTCCAGATCAGGTTAATGTACAAAAATTGAAAATTCAAATAAATTTCACAAAAGCTTAGGAAGAGGAAAACAAAAATCGGTTGTGTGCAAATCAACTCGCCATCATAACCATATTTCAAGAGAGTAAGAGAATTCTGAATGCAGGTTCTGTTTGTTTCCTTGTCCTGTTTTCCCAGAAAAAAAGTCGGTTTACGGTTTCGCCTTCTGGAAGCTCTCAGCATCCATTCGTTCAAGCACCCGCTGAGCTTCCGATTCCGTGGCAGGAACAACATTCCGAATGCTAAATCCATCTTTCATAGCCTCGGGGCGGATGGTAAATGTGAAGTAGAATTTATTGGATACCTATTTGAATTATGGAACATCAACCAACAAAAATAGCATATACATCGATAAATACTAGTACCCTGGAACTGGAATTAGTATCATATTCAAAGAATTAGATTTTACAAAGACAATGAAGTGGTATCATTTTCGACAAATGATTAAGATTGGTTTGCATTTAAAAGGAACTCACCTAGTTGCATCAGTGGTATCATTTTTGACAAATCATTTCCTCAACACCGTTCTTATAACATTTTCAATGAAATCCTAGCTAATTCATTTTTTCTTTTCCATTTTGATGGGGAATGGGGTGTGTTTGACCCAAATCTTACGCGACGTTTTATGCCAAGAAAAAATATTAAAGTGAGAATGCAATTTTCATGCCATGAGCAAACTTATTTCAGGTACTTGCTAAATAGTTCAAATAGCTGATGACTAACTACTTTGCAGAGTAGTGTTTGTTCTTATATAGGCAAATTTAGATGCTAACCTCACTGGACCTGAGCTCTGGGCTTGTAACGTGAGCTATAACTTCCACGTTTATCAGAGGTCTGGATGGATTCTCGAGTTCTGTATACAATACACAAGACTTGAGCCGGAGGAAATTTCCTACATCCACCTGCATCAGCAAAAGAATTATATTATGAATATTTTGTCATATTTCTTACTCATTCATTGCTTATTCCATGAGTAAATTAACTTGTTTGGAGACTAAATGTTTTCTACTAACATGGATTAATTGATGATATCTCATTAGCAATGAAAAGATGGTACTCACGGGTCTGAAAAAATCAACATGATCAACTTCTACAAAGCGTGGTGCTGCACCCGCAAATGCATAAGCAGTTGAGAAGGCCAACTCAAATGCTTTACGCATCAAAAATCCTCCAAATATCCGACCATGAATGTTCCTCTGCTGGGGCTGGCACATCAAGGAATTCCCATGGCAAGTATCTTGTATGAGAATGCTATTTCTGTCGGCAAGTGCTGGCATGTCACAAAAAATCCGACCTTCTGCCAACAATGCATTAAGCCTCTCTTTGTCTGCATTCTCAATATTCATTTGCTTTTCTGCTTTGTTCCTTTTCCTCATTTTGTTCCTTTCTTCAGCCTCTTCCCATAGCAGTTTTTCTCGATCAGTTTCGGGCAAGATCTGGTTAACAGGAGCTGATTTTCCTGTCTTGGCATCACGAGCCACAAATGTGAAGTTTGCTGCAAGGGCAACAGATTCTGATGGATCTGGTTCATCTGCAAAACAGCTTTTCTTGCTATAACATAGCCAATAAAGCAACAAATCACAGTTTTAAGAATCTGAAGATATATAAAGGTGTTAATCAAGGGATTTAATAATCCAGGAGGTCTTAATTTTTGTTTCTGCTTTGTTACTATCACTTTCATGCTTTGGAAACACACAAAAAGAGCACAGGCAGAAAAAAAAAAGGGAATAGAAAAGGCAAAAAAAAAAATCTGTAAGAGCAAAACATCATTTACATCAGAAAACAGTTTTCTGCAGACCATCAAAACAACTATGAAACCATCAAACAACAGAAATCAGTCCAAGATAGAGATTTATTTTGAAATTTCTGGTACTGCATTCTGAAGGTGTAAGGTGTCAGTGTTGAGGTAAATATTTGGAGAAGGCCTACAAGTATCTTGGAGATAACAGTAGGCCATGGGGACAAAAAGGAAAGAACATGGGTGGAAACACAAGCCTAGTCCAAATGCAGCTAAGGGACACCTAACCATCTCTCTTACATTTCCTACAAACTGACGGTGAAAATATGCTCCTCAAAAAGACAACTCTGTAGAAGAAAATAGAAGCAAGAACCACCAAAAGATATTGAAAAACTGGCAAACTGGCAAGACGCTTAACAGCTTAAAATTGCATGGAGAAGAACAAAGAATGATAAAGGTAAACTCTTTGAAAGCCACAAAGAAGATATAAAGGGTAAGAAAACTTGCATTGAATCTGCAGTTCATCACTGCAACACTGTAATTGCAACTAACGCAAAATTAGAATGGTCCAATGAAGCCCTAAACTCTCGTCCTTGAATTTAGTGCAACTGCAAGCTTAAGACTTAAAAGTTTGTACCGTTTAACCTCTACCTTGGGATAACCTTAACATCCAACAGCCACCCTACCGCTCATTTTATTATAGATGTATTCTAGGCAAGAATTATGATGAATGTAAGTTATTCTAAGCTGTTTAGTAAAGCTCACCCAGAAAATTCAGCTCTTTTCTTGCTTGTAACAAGATTTATGCCGCTTTTAAAGAAAAGACACGACTACTGAGAGTATAAAAGAATACTCCAGTAAATATATCCCACCAACCGAAACAAGAATAAAAGAATACTCCAGTAAAAATATCTCACCAACCGAAACAAGAAAAAGAAAAAGGGAAGTCTTATAAGACTACGAGATTCACCTCGTTTTACTGCCTTCACCGGAAAGAAAAATGTTCGGCACCATATTCTTTATATAATTAGCTCAGCTTCAGACTAGATGCATTTCTAATTTTCCAGTACATCCTTCTTCATTCTACTATAACATACTCATATTGACGTTAAGTTTCCTAATACCAGCCCTTAAAATCTTCAATCAAATGTAAATTTACTTGGAAAAATAAATTTGGATAATATGACACTAGAAAAAACACAGATAACTATAAACAAACATTGAATAGTGAAAAGAAAATGAAATAATTATTGATGATTTTGGATTACCATGGGTGGACTGAGTAACTTGAAGTTGAATCTCCATAGATGAGCGGCCAACCCATGTGACAGCTCCAGCTATTTCCAAGTCAGTGTTGACAGTGATTGGTTTCTTCATTACCATTCTGTCAACAGAAGCAGTGACCAATAACAATGGCCTTGTAGCCCCATCATCACTGCAACAGTGCTGCTCCATACATATGCAATCAAATGAAATTACAAACTTTAAATTATATGTGGTATTAAATCATAACGACGTATGCAGTAATAAATCTGTTATAACACAACTTTCAGCTCATTTGTCCTCATAGGGTTTGACCTTTTTGCCAAGCAGGGAAGATAACGTCTTGAGATTCGAACCCCGAGACCTTAAATGTATTTTGGGTGTTAACCAGATTCCAAAAGACATTAAGGTCTCAGGTTCCAATAGGATTTTGATATTTTTGCCTTGAAGGGTTTTGACATTTAAGGTCTTGAGGTTCGAACCCGAGACCTTAAATGTATTTTGCGTGCAAACTTGGTCCTCAACAACATTCAAAGTCTCAGGTTCCTTTAGGATTTTGTTGTTTTTGTCTCGTAGAATAGGTAACGTTTTTGAAGTTTGAACCTAAGACCTTAAATGTTTTTAGGGTGCAAACCCAGGTTTACACCCAAAACACATTTAGATGGTGTTTGACACCGTTTTTTAAAACTGTTTTTCATTTTTAAAAACAAAAAATACTTCAAAATTTGTTTGTCAATCGTTTTTAAAAACATATTTTCGAAAATGAAAAACATGTTTTTAAAAATGTAAAGTAAAACTTAAGGTAAAAGTAAAAAATGATTTTTTTTTTTTCGTTTTCTATCATTTTCAAAATTTATTTTTTTCTGTACAATAAAATTCAAAAAAGTAAAAACACTTATCTTTAACAGTCATATCGTCATTTTTAAAAACAGTTTTCATTTAAATACATTTTCAGTTTTTATCTATTTTTTAAAATAGCATCAAACAACTTTTTATTATTTTTCGTTTCGAAATGTATTTTCAAAAATGTTATCAAATGTATTATTGTTTTTAAAAAAGTTATTTTCAAAATATGTCCTTCGTTTCAAAAAATAAAAAAAATAAAAGGTATTTAAACATACTTTTTGCTAGCTACTCTATGGGACAAAAAGGTCAAAACTAAATCCTATAGCCACAAATGGGGGAAGGATCACTTTTACACTCAAAAGTCATTTAAACTCTTAGGTTCAAACTTTAAAGACATTATCTATTATACGAGGAGGCAGAAAGGTTACCTATCCTACGAGGTAAAAAAGTTAAAACCCTATGACGACAAATAAACGAAGGATTTGGCTGAGGTCTCAACAGAATCGTAACCTTCAGTACCTTGTATGTAATGGTGCCAGCAAGAGCATCAAGATCCTCAAGCAATTTGCCCATCCTTATCTCATTCCAAGGGTTTCTATACTGCTCTTTAAGTATATAATCACTGGAAAACTTGTAGAGAATGCTAGTCCTGCTCTTTGATGGAGGTTTTGGAACCAGTGAAACCGAATCACTTGCCTTCTCCTCCTCCTCTGCCTTCTCAAACATCCTTGATCTCGCTTCCCAGAGAGCATTAGTCACTGGTGAGTGGTACATTCCAGGCCACAAACTTATCGGTTTTCGTATTGAAGAGCCTGCATCTATAGGTACTGATGATGAGGGGGATGGTGGTGATCTGGGCGCTCCTGGTTTCGGATATGGATCCGAAATCGTATCCGAATACCACCTTGTTTGAGCCGCCAGTGAAGAAAACAGTGAAGAAGGTGGTGGTGGTCTGAGAAAATGGTGGGAGAGGAGAGATTTTCTGAGCGGAGTCGTCATGCTTGGAATCGAATTACAGGGAGGTTTTTGGGAGATATGAATCCATGAGACTTGGAGAGAGTTTTTGTCAGTGAGAGTGCAAAGTGTATCAGTTTTGATTGACCGGTTCCATGGTTGATCACTGGAATCTCAAAATAACATAAAAGACAATGCCCCACAAAATTTCTATTTCATTTTCTTCAATTCTCACTGGTTTAATAATTGTGCATATGTTTAAAAAAAAATTATAATAATAATTGTGAAGATTATTAAAATAATCACCTCAAATATTATAAATTTATTTTAATTTAATTGTAAATAACCGCATTTGTTTTCTTTTTCTTTAGAGAAAATTTCATTTTAATTTCTAAATTTTAAGAAAATGTTAATTTTTTAACTTTCTATTTTAAATAAGTCTCCAAAGTTTAGTAAATGAATCATTATAATCTCTCTATCTAAGAAATTAACTTAAAATAAAAAATATCTATTTTACCCTCTCTATCATTCGAGTTTAACTATTTTACTTAATCATTAATCTTACTCATCAATTGGAGTCCTTAAATTTATAGTAAGAGTGATTATTTAAATCAATCTAAAAGTTTCAATGGAGAAATGAGATGAGTGATTGGATATGAAAAGTAAAACTCCATTAATTAATTTACAATAAAATTACCGTTTTATCATAACTCACCAATAAATGAGAATTTAGCATGTGTCAAATATTTTTGTTTTTTAAAAAAACTTAAAATAATATTTAAAAAATTAAAATGAAAAATAGAAAATCTTATTAAAAATAAAAATATAAATTTAAAAAAATTTAAAAAATTAAAATAAAAAAACTTGATTGTCACCTATTGATTTCAAGGTGGCCAAATCCTAACAACCATCAGTAAAACTTTTTTGGTAACTTTCTAAATCACCATATATTCCCTATCCCGCACTTTCACTCCAATTGAGAAAAGCGCCCTTTCCCATTTCATTTAGGCGGATATTCTATAAAACTCTAAAAATAGTACGAAAATTATAAGTAATAAAATAATAAAAAAACCCTATGTTTTGTTTGAAAGGGAGGATCCCTCTAAAAATATCTCTTTTTACAATTCGGATTTAGAATAGAAAAGAAAGAATTTTTTGAAGGAGGACAATAGAAATCGAAATTTTTGTTAGTGTAGTTATTGATGAGTAATCTTATCAACTAATTAAATAGTCAAATCCTACTTATTTTTATAGATAATAATACTTTTTTTCGTTTGTCTACTTTACTAAACCATTAATCTTACTCATCAATTGGACATTGAAGACAATTCAAGATCTATAACAATAATAATTATTTTTAGTGATTGGATAAAGTAGTTAATTTCTTTTTTAATATTAACTCTTTTTTTTAATAACAATGATAATTATTTTTTGATTATCACAAATTCAAAAAAATAAAAAATAAATAAATAAAACGAATCGGTAGTCATATTTATACAGAATCTGCAACGTTCTGTTTATCGTTGAAAAACCCTAATTTCGTCCTTAAACAGGAAACACCATCAACCCACAACTAAACACTTTCTCTCGATACTCTCTAGCGCCGCTGCTGCTCGCGTCTCTGCTCTCCTCTCCAGGTAATAAAACCCTCTTTCTATGTACTATGTTTCTGGTTTAGATTTTGTTCAATATAACTGGGTGGGTTGTCAGGCCAAATTTAGGGTTTCGTTGTTATCGCCATCAAAATTCTGTTTTTAGGGCTTCTTGAACGCTCATGTCAACTGGGTTCAGTGGGGATTTTGCAATTATTTGATGTTTTGGCTGCATTCAATTAATGGGGTTTGATTTCTAAATTCCTTTCTTGTAAATTTAATTTGTAGGGTTTTTGTATTCGTTATGAGTGATTCGATTTCCGGTCAGCTTTGGATATGTTTACATTTTGTGCAATTTGAATTGTATTCTGTGCAAAATAGTTGAATCTAGTCTGACTTGAGCAGCTTATAGGTGGTATGTATGGGGTTGTGTTATAGGCCGGTTGTTTTCATCTTAGGGTTGAACGTGGTTGGACCTTTTGTTTTGGTCTGACTTTTCTTCTATGCTGGTTCCGTTAAAAGGGTTTGAAGTTTTGTGTGAATTTTAGTGAGGGCATTAATGTTTGATGTGGAACTGGTAATGTTGATCGAACATGGAATGAATTGATAAGTGAGTGTGAGGCGGTTGTGTTCGGACTGTGTACTGTCTTGTTTGTATTTTATTAGTGGAGGAGATTATCATTAAGTGTAGAACTGATCAGGCTTACTCATTGCTTTAATCAGTCGCTTTTTTGTTTTTGTTTTTGTTTTTTTCCTTCCTCGTTATTTATTAGGTAACAGAAGTAGGATTTTAAGATAACAAAGATGAGTAGTGGAGGAGAGAAAGGATCAGCAACTACAAAAACGCCGGCAGATTTCCTCAAATCAATTCGTGGGCGTCCGGTTGTTGTAAAACTGAATTCTGGTGTCGATTATCGAGGTCAGTCTTTTTGATTTTTTTTTTTTGTTTTCTATTTAGGATATTTTCATCTTTATACATTTCTGTTTTTTGAATGTTTTTCTTTTTTACTTTCCTTTATAAATTTAAGGAATAATTATAATGATAACCATTCTTTTACAAATTTCAAAATTGAAAATTTTAATTTAGGTTTGATTAGAGATATAAATTGAGATACGTGGGAGAACAGCTATTTGGTTTTATCCTATCTTTTGCAAGGTGTAAAACCTTTTTATCTGCTTACTTTGTAGTTATACTTGATTACTTGTAGGTATTTACATTAAATTTGTGAAAAGTAAATAAATGAAAGACAAAGGCATTGGCCTTCTTGACAACTGGGATGTTTTGAACATAGTACTTTTTACTCTTTTAAAATGATGAGAAATTGTCAAATTCAAATCTAAGTTTATTTGGACATGGATGTGAAAAGTAAATAAACAGATACAATGATCAATTATTGTATATTGATTGTTGTAGACTTGCCTCTATTAGTTGAATGGAACTTATTGAATATTATTCTATGAAATATGACAGTTGTTTGTAGATTGTTGTAGGGCATTAATGTCCCATTTATAGAACTTATAATGGGTTTTCTCTTTTTTAAATTCAATAAACAAAACACTACCTTGCTTGCTAATATAAGTACAGTCCAATGCTAAAGGAGAAAAACGGTACGCGGTGGTGAACCCCTAGCGAGGTGAGGCAGTCGCCTTGGTTTGAAAATGATAATATATAAATATATATATATATATATATGTATGTATAATTGAAGAAAAGAGTCATAATCAACATTAGAAACGTAAATATCCAACCAAAAAAAAAAAAAAACATAACCGCAAAAAATATCATCCTAATCAATGTTTTAAAATGCGAAAAGCAGTATGAGGTGATGAAACTATGGCGCAGTGAGGTGGCCACCTCGGGTTGGTTAAGACGGGCACCTCAATTTGACAATGATATATATATATAATTTTTTTTAAAAAAAAATTGGGGATTTTTTTTTTTTTTTTTGGAGTTAAATGAGAGAAAATATTGAGTTGAGAGAGGATTCAGTGGAGGTTTATGTTGTACACGGTTTGGAGGAGGAATTTGCATATATAAGTTTAACTTTTAAATTGCCAACTTTGAGTCTTATGTTTGCCGCATTATATATAGTTTTGTTTTGTTTAAATTGCATGTTTTTTATTAAAAAAAACAGGGTTCAGTTCTGGTGGCTACCCTATGCATAAGTGTATTTTTTTTGTCTTACGATTTTAATTAAAAAAAAATAGGGTTCTGGTGGCTGCCGCACCAGTATTGCCTCAGCCCAAGTCACGTCAACTTGGGCTGAGGCAACCTCAATCAATTGAGGTAGCCATAAACACTGCCTCAGGGCTGAGACGCACCTCAAGCGGCCACCTCACACTGAGCTTTGAAACAATGGTCCTAGTGATTAATGAACACTGTATATCGAATATACTATCATTTGTCTAGTAGTGGCTTAAAATGGGGATTGAGGGTTTGGAGGGTGAATCACATATATATTGCCGAGTTTAAGTCTGTTGTTTGCATCAAGTCCTTTTTTTAAGGTTTGGACTTTGGAGGATACACACACACACACACACACTCTGAGTCTACTGACTTTAAGTCTGCTGTCTACCATGATGCATGGGTTTTTTATTTTATTTTTATTTTTATATTTTTATTAAAAAAAAGAGAGGCATAATTTTTTAAGAAAAGAAAGGGTTCTGGTGGTTGCCGCCTCAGCTCAAGTCGCCGTGACTCAGGCTGAGGCGGCTGCCTCAAACAATTGAGGTGGCCATGTGTACTAAGGGTATCAGACGCCCGTCTCATGGCTCCTTCAGCCATGAGGCGGGTCTCATGGCTCCTTCAGCCATGAGGCGGCGCCTCAGATCAAGTTTTAAAACAATGGTATAGTCGGTAACCTTCTGATTAAAGTAAAGACTGTATGGCAAACGACTATATATGGGTTTTGAATTTTGTTTTTGTGGAGGCGGATTTTTGTAAGTTAAATTTGAAAACTCCTTTTACTCGGCTCTTTCTCAAATTAGTTGCAGTTTTTAATTAGCGATTTTTTTTATGCAAAAAATGAGGTCAAGAGATATGGGAAGTCAGATTGCAAAAACGTGATGCATCACAATTGATTATAATTATTTGTTATAATAAGATGTTGCAGAAAGTATATCACCTGTATTTGTTTGGTACTACTGTGAAATTTATAAATTACTATGAAGTTCTTGTGTTCGCTTGCTGTACTGGTGGTCAAGTTAAACACTTCTACTGTTTCAGTAGATGAGTATCGGATCTGTAAATTTTGAGTTTTTAAGTTTTTATCTGGCTATCTGAAAAACATATCTATTGTAATGGTCACATAATTTGTTTTTTGGGTATAATTCTTGGTGACAGCTCAGTTGGGGTTGGTCTGCACTCCCCTTTAATTTGATTTTACCCTGATGGGTTCAACCTTTCATGTAGGCATTCTAGCTTGTCTGGATGGATACATGAATATAGCAATGGAACAAACAGAAGAGTATGTCAATGGACAGCTGAAAAATAAGTATGGTGATGCATTCATTCGTGGAAATAATGGTAACGATTCTAGGATTGTATTCTTGTTATTTCACTATCAGTACTCATTTTTACTGTGGCAATAACTGGGGTGTTTCATTTCTATGATGCAGTTCTTTATATTAGTACGTCGAAGAGGACATTAGCAGATGGGGCATAGTTGTCAACCAAGTTATAGCCCTATGTAGCCGAGGTTTTTCTGATCAGTTTGTCTTGTAAGATCATGTGGTTTTATTTTTATTTTTATTTTTATTTTTTTGAGGTTAAGATCATATGGATTTTGGAAGTAAGACTGTAGTAGAAACCTGTCTTCCTGATCGAAATAGTGAAAACTTTTTATGTGTATTCTATTATGTGATGTGGGATGAAATGTCAAATACTGGTTTTGAAGAACCATGACCAGAACATTATGAAGGCACATTAAAAAAATGATGAAAACAGATTTAGTTTCAGGTTGTGTATCGGTTCACGAAGCAGGGTTGACAGCAGGAAATTTTCACAGAGAAAATTCGATTGACAGGAACAATTCTTTTGTTCTGCCTTGGTTTCAGCTACTATATTTATATTTTGTCATTTGCTGCATTGAATGTATTTTTAGAAATGAATAGATGCATATTCTGCGCTTGTCTGGAAACTAATGCAGAAACTTCATCATCAACAAATTTTACAAACAACAATATCAGTGCCATATATATAATTCTAAGTTACAGGACTTCAGTCGTTTAAGGACTTGTGTCTAGATGAAATTATCTTGCGAATATCCGGACTAGAAAATGACTTTATAAAGAGGCTCAATTCGATTTAAATATTTGTTGCTATTTTCATTAAAATTTACTTCCATTTGTACAATTTTCAGGGTTTCTTACAAAAGGCCAAATACAAATGGCTGAAATTGAAGATGGTCATGATAAATTTGCATGTTGTCGAGCAGAGAAAGGCCCTAATGCTTTCTTTGCTGTTATTACTTTGCTAACCAACAACTTCCACTTTGCTTCATCTTTCTTGCTGTGCTGCTGCATTTTCTCCTTGAAATGCCTACCAATATATAGGCAAACAGTTTCATCACATTCTGTTCTCCTTGTCCATCAAACAAATTTTAAACAAATTGAGATTTGACATCTAGAGGACTACATCGACTAGTTACCCAAGTAATTGTAATACCGCTTACGACTATCAGCTAAATAGTTCAGCTCTCAATTCACAGGAATTAATGACGCTAAATTCGTTAATTTGCTCTTCCACCAATGATCAATTAATTTGATAAATTATACCACAGACGCCGTTGAGAACAAATAAGATGATTTGTTAAAACTCTTCTGCAAGTAAGAATTACTAATATGCATATGTGGAGAATTTTGTGTCTTTTCTTCTTCATCTTTCTCTCTGTTTATGTTTTGTCTTATTTGTAATTCATTCACTTGTAACATGTCTTTCTCACAAAAACATAAATAAGTACGAATATGCACAATTTGGAGTGAGTTTCATACTTACCTACAAAGAGGAACCTTGCAAATATCTGGTTCATCACACATTCGGGAATGCAGTTCAAGAAGCTGCCACATGCGCTTGCAGTGAACGCATCCACCAGGAACTCGAGCCTTACAAGTGGAAAAATGACGGACTAATGCCTCAAGCCCTTTGCAAGCTGGATAATTGCAGGCAACCTGACTTCCTTTTAGCATTTTGTCACGAGGCCCGATGGTTCTACACCCATCCCTGCATATGTGAAGAAGTGCCTCCATTGCCTCGTGCAACTGCAAGTATACCTTCCTCTCTTCCATTTTCCTCAACCTCTCTTGTTTTCTCTAAAACCAGGAAGTGAATCTAAGGTCAAACCAGAAATAAAACCTGTACACCACGATACACCTAAGAAAACTAAAGTTTACAAAAACAAACGCAAACAGAAAACATGAAGCATGTCATAGAAACAAGTGTAAAAATAACAGTCCATGGTATTTAGAAAGATTAATGAACTAATATAAATTGCTCCAAACTGAGAATAGGAATTGACTTACGGAGTCTTCTTCAACCAGAGCTTCTACAAGCTCTTGTTCGAGGGCAGGGTTAGCACGCTTCATCACCTTCCAACCTTGGGTTGAAGATATAGATTTGAAGTCCTTAACAACCATACGAACACATACGAAGGAGAGCCTTGGTGCATCACAGTTCCTAGCTAACTGAAGCACATCAATTACATTATCTTTTGTCAACCAGCCCTGCTCAAGATAGTTTATACAAACTCTTTTAAGTGCTGGAACCGAGAAGGAGTGCGATAAAACCAACAAATGGAGAACGAGCTTCTTCAAATCTTCCACCTCATAGCTGCATAGGGACATAAAAGAATGATAAGTCTAACAATTAATACTAGTGCAGAAGGCAATGAAGAATGATATTGAAGGGAAGTTTGGACCAGCTTGGCGTACCAACATTTAAATTTATATAATCATCATCAATTATGCAAATCACGGAGAGAAATTCTATCTTTTAAAATAAGTATATAAACCATTACCAGGCACTATTGTCTCAATCAGTTTTGTAGAAATTCCTTTGTTAAAATACAGTTCATTCACAATTATTAGGCATTCCCTTCACAGTTATTTCATGCTTCAAGCTTCAAAAAACCATAGTCAGAAGGGTAAGACAACAGAGACTCCATTATATTTTTCAAATGGACCTTCAATTGAAATTTTAGAAATAGTAACATCAACTTAACTATCCACATATCAGCTCGGACGATAACTACCACGGCACAACTCTAGGCAAAACCACAGCCCAGGAGACTTCGTCAACAGCAGAATCTAACCAACCATGCCTGAGTCTACCTCCTAAAAACCAATTTCTCTGGCATTATTTAATGCAGTAGAAACCAAACAATTTGATTCATTTGATTGTGCAAGAGATTATACAGGTTTAATACACTAACTCTAAGCTTTCAGTAAAATTAATGTCATAGAAATTAAACACATCGATGAAATTTCACAACAATTTGCTGATAATAACAGAAGCATAAGAAAAAATGCCATAGTAATAATTTGGCACAAGGATGTGAACAAAAGAAATATATAAAAAGGAATACTTATCAACTTACCAGGATGAGTATAGAAAACGAATGAATACATAGACTGCTTCACAAGATACCCCAACAATTTTGACATATCGCATACCATTCTTCACTTTTGACTGCTGCAAAACATTCCTCAGCACAGGCGAAGCAATGCTCTGCAGACATAATAGTTTTAACTTCAAGAACTTGCATACCAACGAACTAGCTATTACACGTCCCGTGACTTCACTTCCCCATTTATATCTAAAATAATTACAAAAAGAACATTACATACATTGCTAGATACCCATAGCAACTCCAACCCTATACTTTATGAATCCAGGGAAACATCTTCTTTTCATTTTTTCCTTTCTTCTTTAAGCAGGAGGACCATTTAGTTAACTTCTAGCTGTACTTATTTTGAACAGAAATTCCTATACCTCATTGAAGCAGTAATCAAGAAAAACAACTGGGGTAGCTATAATTTAACATGAAGACGAGAAAAAATTCAATTAACTGACCAGAATACTGGAATGAGCTGGAATACACGATACGTCCTTCGTAATAATATAGACATCTGCACCATGTGCTTCCTTGAAAAGCTTATCCCATGTATCTTTTGTTTCCTTTGGGACAACGCTACAATCTACAAGTCTTTTCCGATGCTTAAACAACTTTGTACATGCTTTACTAGGGAGAGGAGGTGGTTTGGGAATAATACTACTACGTTTATAGGATATAGAGGAGGTGGGAGCTTCCAGCGCCGGAAAAATATCAGCTGTGTTCCCTTCCTCCATGTGTAAATTAAGCGATCCACATAAGGATTCACCAGAGGAAGGAAGTGAAAGCCAAGGTGACTCAAGATCTGGTGAAGCCATCAACTACTAATGTGTTTGTATTGTATGATCAAAATATACGATCTTCCTATAAAATAATCTGCAGTGAAATTAAAAAAAAAAAGTCAATACTCTGCTAATAAGCATAACAAAATCTATAACCACATACATGCTGTTTACAAAATGACATACATGAAACAATCAATGTGTCAAAAACATATTCCAATTACCATACAAGCAAAAATTTTCGCTACTAAAACGAATTCAATAGATTACCATATCTATAAACTACTCATATATGTGACAAAAGAACCTACAGATTGCATCACAACATCAAAAACATTTACTAATGTCAACTTATATCTCAAACTTGACACAGTCAAACGGGAACAGAATCAATACCAGCTATCCAAAAAGTTACTTGCAGAGAAAATCTGAGGCAACCCTTCACTGAATTCAAAGGTTGTCAAAACAAAAACCAACCAAAACAGTCTCTTCAAAGGAATCTTTATAACCACCCAACCAATCAACAACAAACCCATGTTCATCAACATGCATGCATCCACACATGAATAAAAAAAAAGAGACTTCAACTTCCTTTCAAAAAAAAAAAAAAAGCCTTCAACTTTCCATTATTACACGTGTTGGCAAATAACTGGTAAGGCAAAGTACTCGAATTTATCATAAAGAAACGAACTTTTAAATAAATTATAATATATAAAACAAAAACTATACATTAAAAAAAATAATCAAAAGAACAACAATTACCTTTGACATGAATCAGCTAATCTTCCAAGTTCCAACACCCCCCCAAAAAAATGCAATAACTGAAACAAAAAAAAAAAAAAAAAATTAAATCCTGAGAAAAATTTGTTGAAATATTATTTTCATGAGAGGTAAAACCTTCACGCCAAAGCGTTCGATATATATATATATATATATGTATAAGAAAAGACAACCGAGTGATCGAAAGTTGAGAGAGAGAGAGAGCAGGTTACCAAGATTAAGTCGAAAAGTGCATGTAAATTAGAATTCCGTGGATTTTTTTTTTTTTATCTGATACAAGAATCGAATGAGTTGTTATATGTTTTCAAGTGTGCTTGTATAAATAGACAGAGAGAGTGGAGGGCGAGGGAGGAAACGGCAGCGTTTTTATGAGGAAGGCGGCTGCGTGAGTGGTGACGAAAACGGAAGGGAAAAGGTAGGGTCCAGTCTGATAATGCCTGTTTTGTTTTGGGAAAACTTTATTTTATATAATAAGATTTCAAAAAATATCAAATTTTAAAATATTTTTAAAAATAATTGTCTTCATTCTTAACTTTTTTTAAAATATTCAAATCATCAATTAACTAAAAGTATATTTATAGAATGTATTAAAAAATATTTTTTCTTTTGATGATTATAGTGACACATAAATTATCGAATTATTCTTATAAAATAATAAATTTATAAGTTAAATTATCGAAAATGTTCCTAAATTTAAGTTGTTAAATTATAATTTAAATTACTTAAAGTTATCATTGATAATCAGTTGATTAACGGTTTAGACTTTTTTGAAGAGTTTTGAAAAAATTAGGGATAGAAAAAACTAATTTTAAAAGAGTTTTAAAATTTTGATATTTTTTAAAATCTCAGGACTAAAATAAAGTTTTTTTTTTTATTATTTCCTTTTTTAGGGTATTATTAAAGAGAAGAGACTTTGTGGGTGCACGAGGTATTGAATTCTAACACCTTAGTTTTAATTTAATGAATGATTTGGAGAATTTCATTTGGTTTCATGAAGTTTTAGGGTATCTCCAATCAGACACCCTAAATTTTAGTTAAATGTTAACCAAAATAATAAAAAACTTATTTTAGTTAATAATTTTGATTAAACCATTCTAACAATTCTCTCTGTTTTAGCTAAATATTAATATTATAATAATAGGAAAGAGATTGTTAGCTAAACATTAATATTAGAATAGTAGGGGAGAGAAATTTTTAAATTACTTTATAAAAGATTTTTAAATTATTTTATTTCAAATGCAATATTAAAATAACAGAAAAGAGGGCTTGATTAAGACTTTTTAGCTCTCCACATTTTGGTAAAGTGGTTCAATCTTTATAAAATAACTAACCATACAGAGAGTGGTTGGAGTGTTAAAAAAGTATCACCAAAATAGCTAAAGACGAATGCATTGGGAGTATGGTTGGAGATGTTCTAAGTAAATTTCATAATTTTTTTTTTAATAGATATCGTATTAACTCAACGTCTTATCTCCAAAATTTAAATATATTAATCTGGTCAATTTGATTGGTTTTCTACCATTCAATCTAATAGAAAAGATTAGAAAAATGGGTTTACTCTAATAAATCCATCAAACTTATATTTATTAAAAATTAATATTGAAGTTTAAATGATAAAATTAAAAAAATGAACCAATAGAAAAATTGCAAAATCAATTTTAAAAAAAAAAAAATCAAAAATCAAATTGAGATCTTGAAAGGAGTAAATCTCATATGGACCCCGGAGATCCATTTCTAAATGCTTAAAAAATTAACTATTAAAAACAAAAATATTATAAAAAAAATCGAGACGTAGAGATCCAAACGTTCATCCATATGGATGAGCCTAAAGATGGCTCATCGAAAACTGAGGGTGGACACAAGTGAGGTCAAGTTGGTTTTGGAGGAAATCGATCTGAAACTGACATGGGTCGATTTTTTATTTTGAAAACGGCTCCGAACTGAAATGAGGACGGAAACTGACATAGACTGATCGGGTAGGTTTGGATTTATCACGATATGGGTATTGAATTTATCACGAAAAGAGATAAAGATGAGAAGGACCAAAAAAAAAGATGTGATTTTCTGTGTGAAGAGATTTCAGACCGGCCCCACAACAAGTGAGAGGAGTGGGGTCCAAGTCGGACGTCACATTAGGACCATATGCGGTATTTGAAACCGAGCATGCAATCGGAGAATGACACGTGGACAAGCTGATCGAAAGAGCGGAAGTGGGACGGCTCGGTAACGACAAGAAAAGCTGTGTCCTTTCTGAAGAAAAAAAAGATGTGATCATCGTTTCAAAAAAAAAAAAAAAAGATGTGATCATCAAAACTAGTGGGCCCACACCATTAGTCACCTCGTCACAATTTTTTTTTTTAAATAATTAAAAGTATTTACGTGGAAAAATTTATGAGATTGTATTCAATTTATAATTTATAGTGGTTTGATGGTTTTTTTTTTTTAAATGATAGGTTTGGATGGAATTTAAGGATTTTATAGATTTTAAATAGATTTTATAAGAATTTTTTTATGAAATCCAACGAAATCTTTAAGAATATGATAAGATTTGTGGTAGATTTTTTTATTCATAGATTTTATTTTTAAATCCATCAAAATCCATTGAATTTCATTATTTATATAAAATATATAAAGGTAATAATTTTTGTAGTATACTTAAATTTGTTTGCACTTTTTAAGAGTGTTAATTCAAGGACTCTAGATTTCATTTAGATTTTATTAGAACTTTTTGTGAAATCTAATGAAATCTTTGAAAATAGAGTAAAATTTGTGATATACTTTTTCTATTCACAATTTCTGTTTTCAAATTTTGCAAAATTAATTGAATTTTATCATTTATATAAAATCTACAAAGTCAACGATTTTTTTTAGAACACCTAAATTTGTTTGAACATTTAAAAAGTGTGAATTAAATACACCTGAATTTATATAAATTTTAATAGAATCCAAACCAATATTAATTAAACACATCTACATTCATATGAATTTTAATAGATTCCATATAAATTTAGATTAAATATACCTAAATTTTGATGGATCCTTTGGAAATCTTAATTGAATACAACAAAACTTCAAAATTTTTTAAATTCCAATTAAATTTTAAGTTGAATACACCCCCATTACAAAATATAAATGGGATTTTTTTCCTAGCAAAAAATAAATAAATAAAATAGCGAGTTTGACCCAAAAACTTTTAGTATTTTCCAAGAACTATTGTTAATTCGTGTAGGCTTTGCGAACTAAGGTTTTGTGAATTAATAATATAGTATGTAAAACTAGTTCATGAACCCTATATAAACTAACAATAATTTGTAAAAGTATTAAAAAAATTCAATTCAATTTTTCCGTGTTATTTTTTAAATTCGTATAGTTTTTATGTTATTTGTTGAGATATATATATTTTTTAATTTGATTTCCTATTATATTAATGGAGAGAGGGTTGCACAACCAACTAAAATAGAAAAAAGATTGTTACTGTCGACCTATTTTGAAGAGTTTTGAAAAAGTTAGAGATTAAAAAAGTTGTTTTCAAAAGATATTTAAAAATTTGATGTTTTTCAAAACGTCAAGAACTAAAATAAAGTTTTTCGTATATGATTTATTTTTTTTATGGGGAGGCAAAGTCACTTGTCATTTTTCATACAATTCTGAATATTCTTGAAATTTCTTTGTCATTTTATAAAATTATTGTCCTTTTTTTAAGAGTAGAATCCTAAGTAGAATTGTGAGTTGCACGACTCTTTTATTATTAAATTATTATGTCTTGGTCATGCACGGTCACGTTAAGTAAATACTTGATCGTATTATGTTAATACTCTTATCATATGTGTAATAACATAAATTTAAAGTTAAGGGAAGAGAGAAAATAATGACCTAAAAAATAATATATATTGTTTCATTCCTCAGTCGTTATCATTCATATATGTCCAAAATACTATATGTAAGGGTTATTTTATAACCTTTCAATTGAATTATAAAGTAGTGGTTATAAATTGCAAGGACAATAATCGTAGTATTTAAAATAATGATTATAAATTCGATCATAAAACTAGGAGAGATAATGAGTTAATTGAAAGATAAAGATATAGAAGTTATTTCTATGTGTTAGCCTCAAAATTATAATACTCAATTTTGATAATAATAGATAATAATCATGTTTGATTTCATCATGATATAGTGGAATTTCAAATAATTAATTTTGAAATTAAAGTATGCACCATGCAATTATCTAAACCTTTGAAGACATTACTTTCATGCATGGAAGCTGTTGAAGCTTGAAGAAAACAAGACTAGCAATAAGCTTGTTCTATTAATATCATGTAAACTAGTTGATGTTACCACATATTTGAATACTTTGGTTCAAATGACTTACATTGGACTTTAGGAACTATTGATTAAGGGGGGTGTATCCGATTTAAGATTTTATTAAAATTTAAAGGATTTTAAAAGTTTAGGTATATTTAATTCAAAATTGAATGTATTTCATTGAAATCTAGGTATATTCTATCTAGATTTGTTTCGAATCCATTAAAATCTAAGTGTATTCGATTCAGATTTGTATAGATTTTAATAAAATTTATGTGTATTCCATTTAAATTTGTATGGAATCTGATAAAATCTAGGTATATCTAAAAAGTCACCGACTTCACAGATTTCATTTAAATGATAGATTTGAATAAATTTGGATGAATTTTATAGTGATTTTTAGGAAGAAAAAAAGTTTATAACAAGTTTTACCTCAAGATTTTATTAGACTTCTTAAATGATTCTTAATAAAATCAATATGAAATCTATAGAATATGTGAATTTCACTAAAATCTATTATTACAAAAAAAGATTCATCAAACTCTAATAAACTTTAAATTGAATACTCAGGTTTATCATATTATACCTAAGGGCTCTTGGACCCATTTAGATTGATTTGGAATTTCCAGTTTTCATTTAAAGATGGAAAACCAGTCTAGAATGCATAATAGATTTGCATTTGTGACTAGGAATTTTTTAGGAAAATCATTTAAGCGTTTGAAAACCCAATCCCCGCTCTTGCACATTCACTATTATTTAAATGTATATAATCAGAATAATCTCCAAATTTTCATTTACGTATTAAATACAATTACTTTAATTTGCGTTCTCAAAGGTGTATTTTAAAGTCAATAATATTCATTACTTCTATTTTTTAATGAAAACTCCCGTAAAAAGCAAAAAAAAGTGTGACTTTTGAAACCAATAAAAAAAAAAAAAAAAAACCTAAGGATGCGTTTGGATAAGTTTGTAAAATGATATTTTTGAAAAGTATTTTAAAAAATGAAAAACATATTTTAAAAATGACGTTTTAAAAAACGATAATGCGTTTGGTAACATTTTTGAAAATACATTTCGAAAACGAAAAATGATAAAAAAAACTGTTTAATACCATTTTTAAAAATAGATAAAAACTGAAAATGTATTTGAATGAAAACTGTTTTTAAATGACTGTTAGAGATGAGTATTTTTATTTTTTTTAATTTTACTGTATAAATAAAAATAGTTTTTGAAAATGATTGAAAAAAAAAATCATTTTTTACTTTTACCTTCAAATTTTTAAAAACACGTTTTTCATTTTCAAAAACTTGTTTTTTAAAACAAGCAACCAAACACATTTTCTTTCATTTTTTTGTTTTAAAAATGAAAAACGAAAAACGGAAATGAAACCAAACAACGCCTAAGTTTTTTTTATACTATCTTTGTTTACGAACTAGTGCCAGTTTTCAAATTATTTTGTTCTTTGTTCATGAACCATCTTATGCTAAACAAAATCAATTTGCTTTGGTGTTAGTTTCAAGACTTGCAATTTTAAAGTGCTAGAAAAGACGGATTTTTTTTTTTTTTTTTTTTGTATATATTTCAATATGATAAATTAATGGTGTTAACATACTTTCACAAATTCGATTAATCAAATTTTAGGTTTGACCATGAGATGGATAACTTTTGACACTATTTTGAACTGCCAAGGAGTTAATTGATACTTACGATAATATAAAAATTGGTTTGGTAAAAGGTGAAAAGGTTGAAAAATACTGTAACGAAAAAAAGTCTGGGAAAATATTTGTTATTGCTTAAAATAAAATGTCATCACTTTTAAATTTAAAAGTCCATATAATTTTATTTCATCTTAATAATTTATTGTTATCTAATTACTAATATTAATATGGTACAAATCAAAAGGATCTTAGATATTCTCTCCTTTTCATTGAATGAAAAAATTGATTTTAATATGAATACGAAAATGTTGATTTTAAAAATTTTTCTTGACAAAAACATGTTCGATCGAAATTAATAATAAAAATTTAATAATTAAATTAATAAGATCGAATCTTACCTTGCATGAAGATTAAATTGATCTATTTTGATTCGCAGATTCTTCACCACTTGATCTTCCTTAGTATGACTCTTTACAAAAGAAACTAAGTTTGGGCATAATTTGTAAGCTCTCGAATTGGATTTTACGGATTTTCCCAGATATAGTCCCTAAGTAATTATTGGAGACCCTAAATGATTTATGGAAATACTTAAAGTCATAGAGAACCCATAGAAATTGATTTCGACTCGATTGGAGACTAAACGGAAGGATAAAATAGTGAATGAAATCGAATGATTTTTTTAGGAAATAAGGGACTAAATTGAAGATAAGTTTTAATAATTGTGGTCAAAGTGGAATTAAGCTAAAAGTTAAGGGAGGAGACCAATATTTTTAAAGGACATGACCGTCATTTTAAGGATAGTTTGGGGAGGAAAATAGAAGCCAAAAAGTTGTCTAAAAATCTAAAGAGAGAGAGAGTGAGCTGTCGCAAAAGAGAAGAAAAGAAAGAAAGAAGAGAAGAGAAAAGAAGGAAGAAGAAAGAAGAAGAAAGAAGAAGAAGAAGGACCAGCCGTCGTTCGCTAACGCCGACTAGCTGCCGTCGTCGACCAGCTGCTGCCGCTGCGAACCAGAACGCAACCGGAGGTCGAGCAGAACGACGGTAGAAGCAAACCGAAGTCGGCGATCGAGCGACGCCAAAACGGAGCAAAAATCGAGCCGATCTGAGCGGAAGCCGACGCCGATCAGTTGCTGTCCCGACCACCTATAAAACCCATCTCGACCCAGCTGCAATCTCGACCAAAAAAAACAGCCCAAGACAGTCAGCTAAACTCGAACCAAAACAGGGGCGCGATAGAGGGATCGACCGAGAGAGAGAGAGATCGCGCAAGGGAGAGGAAGAAGAGGAAGATCCAACCGAACCCAGTCTAAAACCACCCCCAAAACAATCCCTAAACGAAGTCAAAGCGAAGAGAAATAGTGATTTCGCGAGGAAGATAAGGGGTGAGTTGTTTACTCTTGATGTTGATAATTTTATTGATGATTTAAGTTGATTCGAAATGGATGTTAATTTGAGTTGTTTATTGGTTGATTTTAAGTAAAAATAAGTTGGAAAACAAGAGGATTTAAGTATATTGAGAGCTTAGAGAACTAAGAAAATATCAAAGATTTAAAGAGAATCCAAATTGCGCGTTAAATTAGTTTGAAGGGCAATTTTGTAAATTGACCCTTATGGCATCCGTTGAATATTTGGACGACCCTAATAAGTTTAATTAAAGGTATTGAAGCTATTAAAAGCGAAAGATTAAGATTAGAAATCAAAATGGAGAGTTACGCGTAAAAATGGTCATTTAGAGACGATTGTGTAATTTCAAGTTTCCAGAGGTTTATGCGAACGTAATATGTTGTGTAGGTGACGAGGGAGCTCGAGGATCGAGGCGAGAGGATTAGGGGCTCCGCACGCGCTATTTTCAGTCATCAGTTTTGTGAGTGAGTTTTATTTAAAGATTTTAAAAGTATTTCAAATTATCAAATTTGAATTGATAAGTAATTGCTGGAGTTTATTTTAAATGCATTGATATATGCATGAGCATTAGTTTGAAATGAGAATGTGATTTTATATGCATATTTATAAAGTTGTTGAAATGAAATTTCAGAAACTAAGTTTTCAATTTTGAATTGAGAAAATCAGTTTTAGTGCTTAATGCACTCAGAAAATGAGTTTTAATGCTTATGGCACTCAGAAATCAGATTTTAGTGCTTTACGCACTCAGAAAAGAGATTTGTGCTTTTGCACCAGAAAGTTAAAGTAGAAAAGGAAAAGTGTTTTCAAAACCAGAAAGTATCCCCTCAGGGATTTTCAGAGATTACAGAGCAGTTTAGACCCGATCGGTCTATCCCACTTCAGTTGGCACAGTCCTGGGGAGGGATAAGTCACTAACTAGGGGGACAAGTGTCAGAGTCTGTCTGTCGAGTCGCCATTACTGATGTGGGGTAGTGTTTCGTGTGCTATGGTTAGCGCTGAGAAATTCCGCACATGGCCACGAGATGTCTTAGAGCAGGCGAGCTATGGTTAGCGCTGAGAAATTCCGCACATAGCCGCGAGATGTCTCAAGAGTTGACGAGCTATGATTAGCGCTGAGAAATTCCGCACATAGCCGTTAGATTCGAGAGACTCCAGATGTAGGGACACTATGGTAACTTTGAAAGATATCGAGAAACAGCTTTTAAAAGAAAAGCTTATTTGAGATAAAAAGATATTTTATAATTATTATTGAAGTTATTTATGATTTACAGTTGCAAGTTTTGTATTTAAATACGTGCATGTGCTTATATATGAATTTTCTTATTTAAATTGATATTTCAGAGATTTAAGTTTGAAAAATTTTAGAAACAAAGAGTAGTTTTCAAATGTTTTTAGAGGAGGAAGTTTTGAAAACCAGACTTTCAAAGAAAAAATAAATTATCACTCACTGAGCTTCTAGCTCATTATATTTTCTGTTTTATATAAAACAACCTCCTCAGGTACTCTCAACAGTTAGCCGAGAAGCAGCATCACCTCCAGTGGGCGGACCAGCGCGACACGACATCATTGAGTAGCTCATTTTGTTTCAGTAGTAATATTTTTATGTAAATATCTTTTGAAATGTATAAGTAATTTAAAAGTTGTAATTATTTGTTTATAACTGTTTTTAAACTGTTTTTGATTTAAATGCGGTTTATTAAATGTCATTTGAAATTTCATAAGTTGATTTAACAATTAAATGCATGATTGAGGCCTACGGGCAACTAGAAGTTGGGTTGGTAATAAATTTTAGTCGAAGTGTTGTTTTTCTATAAACAGGTTTTTCGGGAACGTTAAAAATACAACTGTTATGCTGCCGAAATTTTGTTAGAAAAATGAGTTTCGAAAATGAATTTAAAATTAAAAATAAAAATTTTCCTGCGCGTTTTCAGTTTTTAAAGAAAACCAGCCCAACTATGTTTTAGAAGTTATCAGAGAGTTTAGGGTTCGCTCCGCGGGTTTCGCTTAGTCCGATGAGTCGGGTCTCAGAGGGATCCGTTGGGGTGCCCGGCGTGACCTACTGGATTAGAGTTAGAGATATCCGGGTTGGGTCGCGTTATAATTTTTTCATAAAAGAAAACTATATAGAAATCGAAAAAAACAATTTTCTTGATTTCTTTGAGATAGGCCAATATGATGTTTTTAATTGATAGAAGTTTTTGGTTCAAGTAGTCAAAAATTCTCTTTCCTTTGTTACCAACATAAAACACATTTTTATAAGGGCAAATTGCACAAACCTCCCCTGAGGTTTGATGAAATTGCACAAAAATGACGAAGTTTGGGTAATTCACACGGACACTACTTGAGGTTTTAAAAACTCTACACAAACCTCCCTTATCGTCAGTCAACTATGATTAAATCCTAACGGTCAACGTTCAAAAGTATGAAAAGACGAAGATACCCTTTAGGTCAAACTTAAAGTCAATATTTTATTTTTTTTAAATTTAAAATTAATAAAAAATCTCTTTAATTTGATTAAAAAAAAAAAGAAAATTAAAAAAATATATTTTTTTTAAAGGAGCTGGTCTCCATGGGAGACCAAGGTCTCCCATGGAGACCAAATCCTTGTCTCCGGCGATGGAGACCATTCCATCACCGGAGACCAGTCTGGTCTCCAGCGTTGGAGACCATTTTATCTGGTCTCCAGCACGCTGGAGACCTGATGAAATGGTCTCCAGAGCGCTGGAGACCAAATCTGGTCTCTAGTCTGGAGACCAGAATATTTTCTGGTCTCCAACCAGAGACCAAACTGGTCTCCGGTGGAGACCAGACAATTGGTCTCCATGGGAGAGGAGACCAGTGGTCTCCATGCGCGTCTCCGGCGATGGAGACCACTGGTCTCCTGGCCTCCATGGAGACCAGTGGTCTCCGTCGGCCTCCATCGCCATGGAGGCCAGGAGACCAGTGGTCTCCATGGGAGAGGAGACCAGTGGTCTCCAGGTGCGTCTCCATTGCTGGAGACGCGCATGGAGACCACTGGTCTCCTCTCCCATGGAGACCAGTTGTCTGGTCTCCGCCGGAGACCAGTTTGGTCTCTGGCTGGAGACCAGAAAATATTCTGGTCTTCAGACTGGAGACCAGATCTGGTCTCCAGCGCTCTGGAGACCATTTCATCGGGTCTCCAGTGTGCTGGAGACCAGATAAAATGGTCTCCAACGTTGGAGACGGTGGTCTCCTGCGCTGGAGACCACCGTCTCCAGCTGGAGACCAAACTGGTCTCCGGCGATGGAATGGTCTCCATCGCCGGAGACAAGGATTTGGTCTCCATGGGAGACCTTGGTCTCCTATGGAGACCAGCTCCTTTAAAAAAAAATATATTTTTTTTAATTTTCTTTTTTTTTTTCAATCAAATTAAAGAGATTTTTTTATTAATTTTAAATTTAAAAAAAATAAAATATTGACTTTAAGTTTGACCTAAAGGGTATCTTCGTCTTTTCATACTTTTGAACGTTGACAGTTAGGATTTAATCATAGTTGACTGACGATAAGGGAGGTTTGTGTAGAGTTTTTAAAACCTCAGGTAGTGTCCGTGCGAGTTACCCAAACTTCGTCATTTTTGTGCAATTTCGTCAAACCTCAGGGGAGGTTTGTGCAATTTGCCCTTTTTATAATGGTAAGCTAAGGTTTTTCAATTTAATAAGGAATCTAATTTCCTATTTAAATTGAAAGATTTAATTCATATCCAATATAGAATTAAATTCCTTATTGGTTTAGAACTCTTTACTTTTAATTTAATATGGAATAATCTAATATGGAATCTAATTCCTATTAAATTAAAACTCTTTTAATTTAATTTAATATGGAATCTAATTCCAATTAAATTAAAATTATTAGTTTCATTAATTAATGAAATGATTTTTCATTAAATCAAATGATTCTAAATCATAAATAATTTAATGATACCATTTAAAATTGAACCCATAACTTCTTGTAGATAATTAAATAATTAACAATTAATTAAATAATTACATATATTTAAATGATCAAATTATTTAAATAATTTGCGAATGTGTCCATAAAATTTATATGTGACACTAACAATTGGACAATCTAATTATATCATTCCCTTTGTTTCTTTATGTGGTTGTAAGTCAGCAAGAGGACCAAATGGGCTTACAATTTGAGCGTTAATAATATCGAAATTATTAATTAAATTCTTTAATTAATAATTCATTATTATTTACCTTAAAGTAACTCTACTAAAAACTTAAGGTTGTGCTTTCAAAATTATAGATATTTTGCACAATTTGAATTTTCATTGTTTATTGATTTAATCATTTCATATGATTCGATTTTCCATGAGTAATTCATAATTAGAGTTAAGTAATTAAAGTCTGTTATATCTCTCTAATTATATCTTGTTCCATTAAGTATCATTGATTATCTAATGAATAACATATCCATAACAACTTATGAATTTATCTTTCCATTTACTCGTAAACAAAAAGTCAAGCACTCTTATTGTTCAAGACTCAAATCAACATTTAAGGGAACTACTCATCTACTTCTCACAAAAAAGAGTGGATTCCATTATTTTGTAAAATATTCTCAGCTATTTATTAAATCATATATCCAAAATACGAAGCTTATTAATCGTAAATATATAACAGTCTCACTCATGTAAATCAAAAGATATGACTCAACAAATAGGAGTCTGTAAAACACTCAGGATTAAGATCAATCCATATATGATTATCTAGTCGGTAAATATGAATTTCTTTATTTAACGGATATTAATAAGAAATTTATTTTTATTACGGTCCAATCATATATAATCTTTATTATATAAGGTGTCTCTATTTTCATGTTGCCATATGAACGATCCTGGATAAGATTATCGTATTAAATACAAAATGGATCGCAATTGTAGATTTACCACAAACAAAGTACTCAACTTTGTTTGCTTTTTACGGACTATTTAAATTACCGATCTTAAATTAAATATTCTTGTATATAACACTTATATACTTAATTTGAGACTACATAAGTGATCATGAGTATTTCATGATATTTATATGAAGCAAACGTTTCACAAATGCACATAAATTGAATAAAATTAGATATATTTTATTTATTATTTAATTTAAATGTTTACAAATTATAAGCTTTTAGGGCACACAACCCTAACATTTATGTGGTTTTACACATTTCCATCCACCTAAATGCTGGGGGTTCAAATCCTACCAAACATATTTTGTAAGATTTGTGTGGGATTATGAGTAGTTTTCTCTTATTATTATGAGAGGTCTCCAGTTTGATTCATAGGTTTATGCTAAAACATCCTAGAGGGGTTGAATAGATCTTTTTTAATTGCAAATTAATTCAAACCTTAATGCATATATCAAATTGCAACACAACTTCAACGTAGTTACCCTTAATCAACTTTACCAACAAACAAAGTTTAATGCCCATGTTAAAGATTATGCTAAGTTTAACTTTCAATCACTTATAAACATGTAATCATGAGCACTTATTAACTCAATCAATATTAGAGCTTTAAGTGTAATCACGACACTTATTAACTTGTTTCCTACTTGGCGTGGTTTCCTGTTTGATGGAAAGTTCTTTCCATTTCCTTATTTCCACTGTGATAAGGAAAAATGCAAGCTTCTGTACCTCGAGCTGCCAGATACGAACTGCCTCTTATGTGAGCTATTGGGAATGAGCTACTTTGCAGCTTGTTATTCTATAGATTTTATTAGAATTTTTTATGAAATTCAATGAAATCTTTGGAAATAGGGTAAGACTTATGATAGATTTTTTATTCATAAATTTTGCTTTTAAATCATTTGAATTTTATCACTTATATAAAATCTATAAAGTCAATAATTTTTTTACTACAACTAAATTTGTTTGGACTTTTTAAAAGTGTGAATTAAATACATAAGAATTTGTACGGATTTTAATAAAATCAAAATAAATCTGAATTAAATACACCTATATTTATATGGATTTCAATAGATTTTATGCAAATTTACATTTAATACACTTAAATTTTGATGAATCCTTCAAAAATCTTAGTTAAATACATTAAAAATTTTTAAATCATTTAAGTTCTAATGAAATTTTAAATTGAATGCATCCCATTACAAAATATAAATTGGATTTTTTTTTTTAACAAAAAAATTAAAATAGCTAGTTTGACTAAAAAAAATTTTAGTACTTACATGAACTATTGTTAGTTCGCGTAGGCTTTGCAAACTTCCAATAGTATGTAAAATAGTTCATGAAGCCTACAAACACTAACAATAGTTTGTAGAAGTGCTAAAAAAAAAAACACTCAATTAAAATTTTCTCGTATTTCTTTTATGCTGTTTGTTGAGATTTTTTTTTTTTTTAAAAAAAAAAAAATTGATTTCCTGTTATATTAATGGAGAGGGGACTTTATACCTAACTAAAATAGAAAGAGATGTGCACAATACCATTATTATTATTATTTTTTTTTTGTTTGCTTTTATATTTTAAAGCAAATGGGGTGTAGTTGAGTTTTAATTTTTTGTGGGTAGGCAAAAAATCACTTGTCATTTTCATAAAATTCTGAATATTCTTGAAATTTCTTTGTCATTTTTTTTTTTAATTATTGTCTTATTATTATTATTATTATTAAAGAGTAGAATCTCGAGTAGAATTGTGAGTTGCATGACTCTTATAGTATTAAATTATTATGTCTTGATCATGCATGATCATATTAAGTAAATACTCTCTCGTATGTGTAATAACTAAATTTAAAGGAAGGGAAGAGAGAAAATAATTGGCTACAAAAGAATATATATTGTTTCATTCCTCATTTGTTATCCTTCATATATGTCCAAAATACAATATATAAGGGTGTAAAGGGTTGGATTTAAATATGTTGACATGGAGATTAAACTCAATAATCATCTTTTAAGGACCTAGCAACGTGCACAAAAGTTAAACGAAAAGAGCACGTGTAAACTTGACACAGGAATGGTGCCGACCGAAGGTACTCTAACGTTTAAGTTTGAAAACAAGAGATGAGGTAGATAAAAACAAGAAAGAAGACATATGAGTGGCAATAGTATGATGTTGTTCGACACATGAGAAAATATTTTATGTGATTACACGATAGAGTTTGACCATCGTATGACCGCTGACTATAGTGTTACGGAGGAGATGAAGGTATTAGTTGAGTGTCTAAGATTATTTGGTCAAAGTAATATTATTAGAAATTTGTGGCCCTCCTCTCTTTGGTTGCTCTCCTTTTTTATAAATAGGGAAAGAGATATTGAAGGGTTAAGGAAGCAGGGATCAAGAGAATCATTCCCTTGATCCATACCCCTACATTAAAAGGGGATGTCCTCATTAAACTGGTCATCCTCCCTTGAATGCGTGCGTTACTTGCCCATAATTCCCTCTCTTTAAGGCGGTCAACACGTCATTAATGAGACTTAAGCTAGTGAACGTTGCAATGAATCATGGGATCTTAGACTTTAGGCTTTACTTGGGCTAGATTGACCACAAGCCCAATAGTTGAGTTGTTATTCTGGGCCTTTCAATTCACATTCATTGGGCCCATATTGGCCTGATTTTGCTACTACAGTTGCCTCCCCCTCTTTCGTTCAACATTGGGATTACAAAGGAATAACTTCATCAAGTCTCAACTTCAAACACATCTAAAATTTTAGGTTTTACATGTACTAATCTTTGTGAAGGCTGTAACTGAACTTTTAAAGATATAGGACTTACTTTTTATTTCTCAATGATATTGCCATGACTGAACTCTTAAGGTTATGTTAATATTACTTCCTCTCTTTAACTTAAAGGCTACGTTTGGTATGCCGTGTTAAATTGGATTGAATACTATCCAATCCTTTGATTGGGCAATCATCAAATGGGATTGGATTAAAAAAATTTTAAATATTATATTTAAATAAATGAAAATATTCAAAGATTATATATTGATAAAATATTAAAAATTTAACAATAAAAGTTTAAATGATATATATAACACTAAGGTTATAATAAAATATAGTTATTTCAAATTAATTTATAATTTAGAAATAAAATAATAATGTCTTTTATCACTTGAAAAAATAACTAAATTTTATTAAATGTAAAAAATGCTGATATTTTCTGAAAAAAAAAAAAAAAGAAAAGGCTTGATAGTTTAAAGAAGTAAAAGATTAATAGTCAAAAAAGAAAAAAAAAAAAAAAAAAGAAGAAGAAGGGGAAAGAAAAAAGCTTGCTTCTTTTTTTCTTTGCAAGTGTCTCTCTTTCTTCACCCATCTTAGTTGCATCTTTTTAAAAAAGCTACTATACTGGTCAATCATTATGGTTAAACCCACCTAGGTGGGTTTCCCATAATTGGTCATTGGTGTCTCTCTTTCTTCACCCATCATAGTCGCATCTTTTTAAAAAAGCTACTGTACTGGTCAATCATTATGGTGAAACCCACCTAGGTGGGTTTCCCATAATTGGCCATTGTTGGATATGAGGGTTATTATACTGAACTGAACTCTCATACTCAATTCGAATGTTAGTTATTATCAAATCCAAAAATTTAAACTGATAGAAAAGAGCTCAACTATAGTATTTAAGATTTGAAATTGACACATAACACGTTCACTCATATGTAACGTGGACATATAGTAGATATTGCACACATGCTAAACGTCCTTTACCGTTATAACTTGTATAACAAGAATTTGAGACAAAAATGAGAAGAGGGTTGGAATAAGAGATCTTCAAATTTTGATATTATATTAATTACCATCAGACCTAAAAACTTAAGTTGATAGGAAAAGATTCAACTTTAATATTTAAGACTTAAAGTTGACATGTGACACAAAACTTGACTTTTGAAACTAATAAAAAAAGAAAAACCTAAGTTTTTTTATATTATCTTTTTTCCGCGAACTAATGTTAGTTCACAAATTATTTTGTTTTTTTGCTCATGAACCGTCTTATGCTAAACAAAATCAATTTACTTTAGTGTTAATTTCAAAACTTACATTTTTTAAAGTGCTAGAAAAAATGAACTTTTTTTTTTTTTTATTTCAATATGATATTAATATACTTTCACAAATTCGATTAATCAAATATTAGCTTTGACAATGAGATGGATCACTTTTGTCACTATTTTGAATTGCCAAGGACTTATTTGTTTCTTATGAGAAATATGGAAATTGGTTTGGCAAAAAGTGAAAAGGTTGAAAAATACTTGGAAAGGAAAAAAGTCTGGAAAATATTTGGTTATGCCTAAAATAAAATCTCATCACTTTTAATTTAAAAATCCATATAATTTTGTTTCATCTCAATAATTTATCTTTATCTAATTATCACTATTAATACGGTACAAATTAAAAGGATCTTACATATTCTCTCATTTTATATGTGGTTATGCACATTTCCATCTACCTTAATGTTGGGGGTTCAAATTTTACCAACCGTAGTTTGTAAGATTTATGTGGGTAGTTTTCTCTTATTATTATGAGAGTGGTTGTCTCCGATTTGATTCATAGGTTTATGCTAAAACGTCCTAGAGGGGTTGAATAGATCTTTTTAATTTACAGAATTAATTCAAACCCTATTGTATATATCAAATTGCAACACAACTTCAAAGTAGTTACCCATAATCAACCTTATTAACAAACAAAGTTTAATACCAACGTTAAAGATTACACTAAGTTTAACTTTCAAGTAAATATGTAATCATGAACACTTATTAACTTAACTAATTTTAGAGCTTCACCTGTAATCCAATATTATTTAGTTTATTATTTAATATTTAAATTAACATGCATGCATAAGTATAGCACGTAATTAAAGTAAATCAAGACACCGAGATTTTTCACATTGAAAACTGATAGGAAAAAGAATACGGGATCTTGTCCAATCAAATAATCCACTAGACAATCAAGTTTTGACCTGGAAGTATTTACACAAAGCTTCCTGACTGGTCCTCCTAAGTTCTGACATTGAAACTCTATGAAAATAGTCTTATTCCTCCAAGTTATGCTCGTGCCTCTTCAACAAATCTCTAAGCTCTAATTTTTTATTCCACGGGATTGCAAAGAATAACTTCATCAAGTCTCAAATTCAAATGCATCTAAAATTTTAGGTCTTGCATTTACTATTCTTTGTGAACGCTGCTTTTCAAGGTATAGGACTTACTTTTTATTTCTCAACGACATTGCCACGGCTGAACTCTTAGGCCTATGTTACTATTACTTCTAACTTAAAGACTATGTTTGGTATGTTATATTGGATTGGATTGGATACAATTCAATCCTTTGTTTGGGCAATCATCGGATGAAATTGGATTTAAAAATAAAATAAAATAAAAATATTCAAAGATTATATATTGATAAAATATTAAAAATTGAATGATAAAAGTTAATATTTGAATATATATAAAGGTTTTAATAAAATATAATTATTTCAAATTAATTTAATATTTAGAAATAAAATAATAAAGTTTTTTATCACTTAAAAAATAACTAAATTCATCAAATGTGAAAATGCTGATATCTTTTGAAAAAAGTAGAAGCTTGATAGTTTAAAGAAGTAAAAGGTTAATAGTTAAATAAAGAAGAGAAAAAAAAAAAAGCTTGCTTCTTTCTCTGCAGGTGTCTCTCTCCCTTCACCCATCATTGTGGTAGCTTTTTAAAAAAGCTACTGTACTGGTTACGATGAAACCCACCGGTGGGTTTCACACAGCCGGTCATCGTTGGATATGAGGATTACTGTAGGGGACTCCCATATCTAATCCAAGCATGAGCCACACGTTGGACACACCAAAACTAACCGGCCTTATATCTAATCCCATGCTAAGTACGGTCCTCTAAACACAGCCAAATAGTTTTAATATGAAAAACATATATACACACACCCATAAATGCAACTACTGTGATAAAGCAAATCACAACTATTTAATAACAACTTGAATAGTATGCAGCTCCAAGTGCTATGGTGGAGTAGTCACTAGATCGTCTGTCTAGTATGCTTTTCATACAAAGACAGGTTTTGAGGTGCAACCACGTGTTTAATGTGTAACAATTTTTTTCATGCGTTGTGAGCTTATTCTTCTGCTTTTAAGAGATTTAATTCCGGATCACATCTTAAAGACTTTGATCAAAAGTATTTGTAATGTATACTGTATATATTACTTGTGATATATATATGTAATAAAAAAAAAAAAAACTTGAATAGTATGCACACAAACAACTCATAATTGAAGGGTATTTGAGACGTTTTCTTTGAAAGAGTATTTGAGACTTTTGAAATTCAGTATGAGTATCAAATTATATTTTATTGATGAGAAAAATATTTTATATAGAAGTTAAATGTCCTCTTATATTTGTCAAAAAAGTGGGTTGGCTAGCTATGGTAGTTTATCCGCTAGAATGTAGGTCGGCTAAGTCGCCATTCACAAGCAAACAAACCGTCCCAACTTCTTAATTAAACAACAAAAATTGTCTCCGTGTGTACAAATTGCATTCCAATTGGGAACAAAATAATAATGGAAACGCACCAAGTTACTTCATATACACATGGATTCATTTGGCATCTACAATAATATGACATGGTCACATTGTCGAACTTGATCGGCCAGGACAAGACAAGACATATTTGTCCTATCTTCTGTGTGGAGACTGAGGTTGGACAGCTTTCTTTCCAATTTTGTTCGTGTAATTACTATTTTTTCTTTTCAAGAAAAGAATTTAAAAAATTAATAAAAATCTATTTATTTTAATTAAAAAATATTATATTTATTCAGCTTTTGTTATTGAATTAATATTGACATGTAAGAGCTGACCCATAAAATATTTGTTCCCAAGAAGAGCATACATATATTAGTTGTCAAATATAAGCTTATATTATCAGTCATATATAAACTTAGTAATATATATATGTGCGTATGTAATTGTTGACATCTACATTTATTATGTATTTCAATTTAACGATCGAAAATTTCAAAAAATAGAACAAACAAATATAAGTTTTGAAACTAATAAATCAAGGGGAAAAAATTTGAGTTTTTTCATCAGCATCTTGTTCACAAATGATTTTTTTTTTCTTTTATTTTTTTTAAAAAAAAAAAACTATTTTGTCATTCATCTGGTGCTGAAAACACATAATTAGTTTTTTAATGCTAATTTCGAAAGTCACTTTCTCTTATTCTAAACAAAAAAGGCCTCTACAATTTATACATGTAATAATGGGTTTTGTTAGCCATTAACATAAGCAACAACTTTACAATAGATTAATAATAATGTTTGAATCCTTACAAACTTGATTACATATATATATATATATAGTCTTTCTAATTTTTGGTATTACAAGAATTTTTAATTTAAATTCAAGAGTGGCACTGCCATTCGCAGAACCACTTTGGAGAGAAACTACATAAAGAATTATTCGGTATATGGAAGTGAAGCTATATATTTCCTATATGTCACATTGTGATCTGTGAAATTCTCAAGGCCTGCATGAGACGGCGAGTTGGTGACAAATATATCATATACAATTGTGTTTAATTAAATCCATACAATCAAAGTTATAAGCGTAGTACAAATCATCGTTTTGTAACCATTAAGCGACTCTAACCAGATAAATACCCTTCCTTTCCACCAAGTAAGACCAGCACTTCACTAGACACATTATCTATCAAAAGCAATTAATTTGTACCCTCCTCAATCTGCAATCAATGGCATTCCAATTCAAAAACTCTTCCTTAGCTCGTCTTCTGCTGTTCACAACTTTCATGAGCTTATACTCCTCAGCATCTGCTGAAAATTCTGGGACGGCTACATATTACACCCCTCCTTATGTTCGTAAGTTTTTATCTATCAAAACAACACGTTTCCTCTTATATATAGTATTTTTAAACTTTTATTTAAAGAGTATGTAACTAAGTATATTTACTTTTAATTCAAGTGGTTTTGTACTTTCTTTTTATATTTGTGATATAGATTTGAGTTCGAACATGCATATTTACTAGTATTTGTAATAAGATTTCTCCTCGTATTCAGAATAAATATTTTCCAGCGTTTTGAGAGCGTATCTGTTTAATCATGTCATATCCCAACAAACCCCTAAACATTGGTGTCACATTTAAAAAAGAACCAAAAAGAAGGAGTAATTTGTAACTTAACACCATATAAGTCCAAATCTTGAAAAACCAGTAGATATAAAGCAGTTTTTCATTATGGATTCAGCTTCCGCTTGCTATGGCTATGAAGATGATGGGGTGATGATCGCAGCATTGAGTGAAGACTTATTTAACGGTGGTGCTGCTTGTGGTCAATATTATCAAATATCTTGCGATGGTGGGACAAACGCCGGAACTCCTCACCCTTGTACGGGCAACGGCCCGGTCACTGTGAAGATTGTAGACAAATGTCCCAAGGGGTCGTGTAGGGGGACTATTGACTTGTCTCAGGAAGCATTTGCCTCCATTTCTGATACTGCTGCTGGTGTAATCAACATAGTTTACAACCAGTAAGTACTTTTCTGTTTTACATGCATGCATCATTTTGAAAGATCATTTTCTGATAAGTAGGCCTTGAAATTTTTATTTTAAACTTACGAATTATCACTTTTAGTGGTTCTTATCAGTGTGGTAGGATCCACTTAAAATGAATTGTTATAATTTATGGTTCTATAATAAAAGTTGAAGATGGTAGTTTTTCAAAATAATATTTGTTTTTTCCTTTTCTTTTATTTGAAGAGTTGTTTTCTTAATTTTAAAAGTTCAATGAAACATAAAAGTAATAAACTTAACTGATGTTTATTGAATAGAAACAATATCCAACTTATAAAATGTATATATAGTGCATGTTTTAACTATTTTCGTTAATTGTCTTTTAATTTTTGTGCAGGATTTGAAGGAATATGAATGAATTTGGCACTGTCTTTCCAATTTCAAAGATTTGGAGGCTAATTGAACAATTCATTGGATTGTTGTGATCGGCCAACTGTTATAAACAACTCTAAAGAAGTTAAAAAATAATAAATGCTGTCTTTGTTATTGTGATTCTCTAGCTTGTAAGTATCAAAGAGAATATTTCTTAAAATTATATAGAAAGTTTTGAAATTAATCAAATGATGTAACTTAATACAAATAAGTTACAAAAAAGGTATTTGTTTTTTCTTAATAAAAACAAGAAACAAATGCCAAACCAAATTACACAATTTTGAATAAGCCAAATATGCACCAACCACACAAATCCAAATTAGGTGCATAAAAGTGAAGAGAAGAGTAGCACAAAACATTTCAAGTAGAAAATCCTTCTGAGGGAAAAATCATAGGGCTATGTCCAATCATAAAGATATAACATGAAAAACATTAGGGTACAGATGTTGTCACCCATTAAAGTGATTTATGCACTCAATTTGATTAGTATACCCATATTTATATTTTTAAAATAATGAATTTACCATAAGCACTCAAATATCGAAACTAACCTTAATTAGTAGAGTATTATGAAAATGTGAAAGATAGTTTTGGTGCAAGGTTAGTACCATACATTATGCAATTTGTTTTAGATATCATAAAACAAGTGAAGCAAGTTTAAAATTTGATAATCTAATCGTGAAGTGAATGTCAAGCCGGACAAGACAAATAAGATAGTGAAGACTAAAGATGTTCAACAAAGGGAATCACATACAGTGTCTCCATAAATAAAATTTTTGAACTTTCACCTTTATGGTTTATTAAGTTATTCATTAGATATCTTATCTATTGTTAAATGAGTCATATATATATGAATGAATGATTATATACAATGATTGAGTTATGGAAGACCTAAAATTTTATGTTTTGAATTTACGGGTTTGTAAAAATGTCTGTTATTAATTTTTTTTTCCTCTAAATATATGATTTTGATTCTAGTTTTAAATTATTATTCAAGATAAATATTACTATACTATTTTATTAGTTTATTTTTTAAAAAAATAGGATATTTGATTAGTTTATTAGGTATAAAGATAAAAGAAGAACGCACATAGGAAAAAGAAAATGAATAAAACTAGTGTATAATTTTTGTTTTGTCCATCTTTATAATTTTATGTGAGGATAGTTTTGAAAAATAAAATTTTAATAAAAAATGGATGTATAAATCACTTTAATGGGTGGCAATATCTACACTCAAAACATTATTATACAGACACTAAAATATTTGGACTTACTAAAATAAGATCACTTATTTGTACTACATATATGCTTTTATTTCACCAATAACCATCAGCCGCTCTAGGTCTACAGCAGACCTCCATGCATCTCTGATGAGAGGATAGTTTGCTCTTCTATTGAATTTCAAATTCAAGTTACAGGACATGAACCCCATATGATTAATTACTCTAATTTGGTGCTCTAAAACATAATTTGGAAAATCCAAATTAATCGTCTCTATATAGCAAGGCTTTGAATAGCCCGAACGCATTTAGGCTTTGGAAAACTTTGATCTGATATTGGATTTGAAAATTAAACAAGCAGAGAATAATCGTGGAATTTTAAGAAATATTGAATCGTTCGCAAGGCCAACTAGCTGTTTGATATATATATATATATATATAAGGAATTTATATAAAAGATGAAAATGAAATCTTAACTTTCTAAAATTGATAAAAATCAGTTTTGGAGGCTTTAGGGTGTTAAAAAAGATTGTTTGGCGGGGATCAATGTAATAAAATAAAATATCTAAAAGATGAAAGTAAAAATTTATAAAATTTAATTATAAAAATATAACTGTCCAAAAATAAATTGTTTGAACACTTTGCCTTCAACTCGATACAATCAACATAATATTTTATTCCATGTGCCTTGTGGATCTTTCTTTCTATGATCGAGATGTCTTGAGTCTCTACCTTAGAGAAGTTTGTAATCTAACTTCCGTTTGTTTGTTACGGTATTGCCAATTACTTCGGTTTTAACACAAACAAATGAACAACAAATGAATAAAAAAGTGCAAAATAAAAAACAGTCCATTTGAATCAAAATTAGAGGCATATATATATATATATATATATATTTATGGCACTAAAATATGGATGAATTTGTAAAATAACACTGGAAAATCGGAATTAGAGAAATTGATGGTGGAGTGTAGACAACGAAGAAAGAGTGGCGACCATGAAAAAAGAATTAATATTTATTTTAGGCAAGTAGTTCATGTAAATTGTCCACATAAGAGCGGCGATTATGAAAAAGAACTAATGTTTACTTCAGGTCGGTAGTTCGCATAAATAGTTAGCATAAATAGTTCGCGTAAATAGTTCACATAATTAGTTCAAGTAAATATTTCGTGAGAGTTTGTAAACTACTAACTAATCCTAGACTCGCTTTCACAAAATGCTTTCATTGTAAAAGAATCTTTTCTAATTTAGATATAAAACTTTGATGTTGTTTATACTTCAAAATCCAAATGTATTAATATAAAATTAAAGTCATAAAACTACAACATGCATATTGTTGGTGGAAGAGCAACCTTTAAAATTTAAATATTTCATTGTCTAGTGAAACTAATGTCTGAAGAAGAGTTAGAAAGTGGAGAATGATGGAGAGTCAAATTCTTTTAATGAAGGGTAGTTTTGGCAATTCATTTTAGGAGGTATCATTAAAACTCAACTTGGTTTTCTAGTGCTAGTATATATACTCAATAATTTTAGCGCTATTAGGTGAGAATTATGCTTAAAATTAATCACTTTTAGCTTAAACAATTTTGAAGTGTCAGGGGCGCAACCCTATTAAGGCTAGCAGGGACATGGCCCCTGCAAAAGTTTTTAATTTTTTTTTTTAAATTAAAAAAATTTAGTTTCTTTAAGTATGATATAGTTCAAATAATAATATAAGTATGATCTAGTCAAAGCATCTATCTTTCATTTTTTTTAAAGATATTATTAATAAAATTTTAGTTACAATTACAAATGACTTGAGTATTAAGAAAACAACTTCTATATGTTTTCAATTATTGATTTTAACTTGTTCTTATCCTCAGTCTTGAAAACCGTAAAATACATAATAAAATGACATAAAAAATTTTGCGGTTTAATTAATTTGTAAATTGTGTATGAATTATATTAGTATCTATCTAATTTATAAATTTAACATATTTTTTTAAATAATCTGAGTTGGACCGAATTGGCTTGAGCACTCGGCCAATTTTGCTGAGTACTCACCTAGACCAAGCCAAACCCCAATTTGGGGGCTCTTGGACCGGCAAGCTGCTGATAAGTAATTTTTCATTGAGAACTCAACCTACTCAGCTGATTTTTGAAATAGTGGCCTGCATAAAGAATATTCAAATTCGGTCTAAAAAACATGATGGGTGATTCCATTAAGGAAAAGCCAGCAATTCTTCACTTTCTTATTAGCTTACGTTATAGCTTCAGATCAAGTAAATGAATTTTTAAGAGTACGTGTACACCTTCTAATTAAGCTAAGTTGACTTGCAAGATATAAATCCCAAAGCACTAGTACAGCTTGGTCCGTCTAAAAAATAAAAAGATCTTATATGAGATCGTCTTATAGCTGATGTGATAAGACGAATTAACGAAATAATATTATTTGTTTTTTTCTCTTTCTTTTTCCGTAGGTCTTGTCTTTTTTTCTTATCTTTCTCATTAGTCCATCTCACCATATCAATTATGAAACAATTCCATGAAAAATTTTTCCTAAAAATTATTAATTGATCATACAAATCCCAAAGCACCTTTTAATTTAACTGCACCTCGCTCATTGATGTATTCTGATTGCGACTAATCCATCAATTCCATGCGTCGATGGTTCCTGTGGCACTTTCTCTCTTTTCCTCTCTTCGCGATATTCGCAGGTAATGCATACCACTGGTGATGAAATCAGCATTGTTCTCCTTTTTTATTTCTCTTGTTATATCTTTCTTTTCTTCTAGTCGTTTCCTTTTCTTTGTATTTTTTTAATATTTGAATATTATTAAAACTAATATTACAAAAAAAAAAATGGTATTTGAGACTTTTTAAATATAATATGAGTATAAACATTCAAACTATACCTTGTTGACGAAAAAATATTTTATATATAAAAGTTAAATGAGCATTAAAGATAATTCCGCTTATATTTGTAATAAAGTGGATTGGCTAGAGTGGTATAGTAGTATGTTAATTATTCAGAAACTGCGTGGCTAAGGCACCATACTCTTCTAAACTTTCTAAGCTAAGCTTTACCTAAACTTTTTTTAATTTTATGACATATAAGTACCACAATCAATAGATATTATTTCATGTTTAGGTTTCCAGTAATTAATCACATAGTTTAAAAAGCTTAGCTTAGAACCTTTTACAAGCAATCAAACCCCATCCCAACTTTTTAAAAAATTAATATAAATTGTCTCTATGTGGAGAATAAAACAATAAGGAAAATCCACATAGTAGAGAAGAAAAATTTGTCCTATTTTTGTTTGGAGACTGAGATTGGGCAACTTTCCAATTTGTTCATGTAATTACTATTTTTGTTTTACATAAAATGTTAATATACGAATAATTAACTAGTTAAGTAATAATATATATATTTTTTAATAAAAAATATTATGTTAATTCATTCAAGATATATCTTTTGAATTGATATATTATAAGAATAAATATGTATTATTTATTTAAATTATCAATTTATTTTCAATAAAGGCATTAGCTCGGTTCCCTTTTGGTGATTACAAATTACATTAGATATTCACAATTCAGGAATGACTATCGTACCAACATTTCTTTCATGTATTTCTAAAACAAAATAACCATAGCTTGTTGAGACCTTAAGCTTTTGTTGTTGAATTAATATTGATCATGTAAGAACCGACTTATAATGCTTCTTCCTTGAAGAGCATACATATCTAATAAGTCACATATAAACTTATATAGTGATATATATGTATAATTTTGTTCACATTTGCATTTATTATGTATTTTAATCTAGTGAAAATTCCAATAAATAGTACACAAAAAGTGCGATTTTGGAACTAACAAGAAAAAAAAAAGGGATATTATGAAAAAACCGCCCTAAAAAGCAAAATAATCGAAATTTACCCCCCATTTTCATTTTATTAGGTGAACCACCCCCTGCCGTTAACTTTCCGTCCAAAATGTTAGCATTTTCCATCCGAAATAGTGAAATGACCAAAATACCCTTACCATATCCTATAAAATTCCTCTTATACCCTTCAAACTTATGAAAGGACTAAAATGTCCTTTAAATTATTAATTAATTAAAATATTAAATAAAAAATAAAAGATTAAAAAAAAAAATTTTCTTCACACAAAATCCCTCTCTCTCTCCATTCTCTCTTCTTCTTCTTCTGCTTCTGCGCTTCTTCTTCTGCTTCTGCTATTCTTTTTCTTTTTCTTCTTCTTTTGCTCATCTTCTTTTTCTTCTTCTTCTGCTCGTCTTCTTCTTCTTCTGCTCATCTTCTTCTTCTTCTTTCTTCTTCTTCTCTGGGTTCGAATCGAACCCAGATCTGGGTTCGAAGGAATCCAGTTTCTGGGTTCGAAGGAGCCCAGATCTGGGTTCCAATACGAACCTAGATCTGGGTTCCGACGAACCCAGAACTGGGTTAGAATTGGAACCCAGTTCTGGGTTCCAACGAACCCAGAACCGGGTTCGAATTGGAACCCAAATCTGGGTTCCTTCGAACCCAAAATCTGGGTTCGTTCGAACCCAGTTTCTGGGTTCCAATTCGAACCTAGATCTGGGTTCCTTCGAATCCAGTTTCTGGGTTCGAATTGGTTGGTTGATTTTGGTTTTTTTTTTTTGTGAGTTATTTTTGGTTGTTGAATTTTGATGTTTTTAGTTTGTTTTGGTATTTGGGGATTGTTGTTTGTTATGTTAGTTCTATCAGTTTTTGGGATTGTTGTTGTTTGGTTAGGTTGAATTGGTTAATTAAGATGGTGATAAGATTTTTTTTTTTAATTTTAATTTTTTTAAAAATTTTTTATAATTTTTTTCATTTTAAAATTTTAATTATTTTATTAAATTACTATTTTACCCTTGAATATTAACGTCGGTTGGTTTTTTTTAAACAGCAGGGGGCGGTTTGCCTAATAAAATGAAAATAGGGGGTAAATTTCGATTATTTTGCTTTTCAGGGGTTTTTTCATAATAACCCAAAAAAAATCCAAGTTTTTTTCAACACCATCTTTGTTCACGAATGATATTTCCTTTCTTTTTTTTTTTTTGAACTATTTTGTTCTTTATTTGCAAACTTTTTGATGCTATAAACGCTTAATCAACATTTTTACTAATTTCAAAACTCACATTTTTTTAGTATTAAAAAAAGAAGAAGGAAAAGTTCTTCAATTTATATAATTAATGTGTTTAATTAACACATGACAACTAAATTTTCTTGGTCATCTACATGAGCAAGTACTTTACAATACATTAACAATAATGAACCCTTACAAACTTAATTTGTTTATATATATATTTTTGAAAATGATATTACAATAATTTGTAATTTAAATTCAAGAGTGGCATTGCCATTAGCAGAAACCACTTTGGAGAAAACTACATAATGATTAAAGAATATTCTGTAATTGGAAGTGAAGCTATATATTTCTATACACAGAGCTCCAATGCTCCAGTGAGATTCGATCTCTTACGAATTATGTCACATTGTGATCGGTAAAATTCTCAAGCCTGCATGAGACGGCAGACTTTGGTGACAAATATATCAATAATTGTGTTTAATGCATAAAATCAAATTTGTAAGCGTAGAACTAATCATTGTTTTGTAACCATTAAGAGACTTTACCACTATAAATACCCTTCCTTTCCACCAAGTAAGACCAGCACTTCACTAAGCACATTATCAATCAAAAACAATTGATTTGCAGCCTTCTCAACCTGCAATCAATGGCATTCCAATTGAAGAACTCTTAGCTCGTCTTTTGCTATTCACAACTTTCATGAGCTTATACTCCTCAGCATCAGCTGAAAATTCCGCGACAGCTACATATTACATCCGTCCTTACGTTCATAAGCTTTTATCTATTGAAACAATATTTTTCCTCTTACTGTATATAAACCTTTATGTTAAAAAGTATGTAACTTAAAAGTACATATACTTTTGATTCAAGTGATTTTGTACTTTTTTTTTATATTCGTAGTATAAATTTGAGTTCCAACATAAATATTTACTAGTATTTATAAGAAAATTTCTCTTGTATTGAGAATAAGTATTTTTTAGTGGTTTGGGAGTATATTTGTTTAATCATGTCATACCCCACCAAACCCCTAAATATTGGTGTCACATTAAAAAAAAAAAAAAACAGTAGTTTGTAACTTAACATGATATAACATCATATTTGATGAAAAGACCTTACGTCCAAAGCTTGAAAAACCAGTAGATATAAAGCAGTTTTTCAAGATGGATGCAGCTTCTGCTTGCTATGGATACGAAGATTATGGGGTGATGATGGCAGCGTTGGGTGAAAAATTATTTAAGGGTGGTGATGCTTGCGGGCAATATTATTAAGTATCTTGCGTTAGTGGGACAAACGCCGAACTCCTCACTCTTGTGCGGGCAACAACCCGGTCACTGTGAAGATTGTAGACAAATATCCAAATGGGTCGTGTAGGGCGGATATTGACTTGTCTCAGGAAGCATTTGCCTCCATTGCTGATACTGCTGCAGGTAAAATCAACGTAGTTCAGCAACTGTAAGAACTTTTTTTTTTTTTCCTCTTTCTTCTGCTAAGGACGTCTTGAAGCTTTAATTTTAAAACTACTAATTCATGTATTTTTAGTGGTTTCCATAAGCGTGGTGGGATGCATTGAAAATGAATTGTTGTAATTTATGGTGCTATAATAGAAATTTCAGGGCATGCTTATTGGAGAATTATCTTGTTTTGACAAAATTCTCATGAGTTGAAATTGGTGGTTTTTCAAAAAAATATCTGTTTTCTTATTTTTAAAAGTTCAATAAAACATAAAAGTAATAAACTTAAGCTGAGGGGTATAGAATTGAAACAATATTCGACTAATAAAAAGTATAGTGTATGTTTTAACTAGCTATTTACGTTAGTTGTCTTTAAATTTTATGCAGGATTTAAAGGAATATGTGCGAGCGAATTTGGCATTGTCTTTCAAATTTCAAAGATATGGAGGCTAATCGATCAATTCATTGGATTGTTGTGATCGGCCACCTCTAAATTTAACTCTAAAGAAGTTATAAAATAATAATCTTGTTTTTGTTATAATTGTGATTCTCTAGCTTGTGGGTATCAAACAGAATATTTCTTAAAATATATTAGAAGTTTTGAACTTTGTTCGAATGATGTAACTTAATATAATAAGTTTAAGACAAAAAGGGTATTTGTTGTTTGTTATTATAAAAACAAGAAACAATGCCAAACCAAATTACACAATCTAAATCAACAACATTAATTATCATGCTAGCCTAGAGGGTACTGAATAAGCCAAATACATGCACCAGCCACCCAAATCCAAATTAGGTGCATGAAAGTGAAGAGAAGAGTAGCACAAAACCTTTTTAAGTAGAAAACCCTTATGAAGGTGAGTCGTAGGGCTACGTCCAATCATAAAGATATATCATAAGAAATTAAGATTAATTATACAGACACTAAAATATTTGGACTTACTACTAATTGTACTACATTTATGCTTTTATTTCACCAATAATTTTCAACTGACAACCGCTCTAGCTCTACAGTAGACCTCCACGCATCCCTGATCAGTGGATTGTTTGTTCATTTTCCATGAACCCCATCTGATTAATTACTCTAATTTGGTGCTCTAGAACATAATTTAGAAGTCTGAATAGTCTCTATACTATAGCAAGGCTTTAAATAGCCTGAAGCATTTAGGCTTTTAAAAAACGTTTTGATCTGAAATTGTATATGAAAATTAAACTAGCAGAGAGTAATCATACGATTTTAAGGAATATTAATTGAATCGTTCTCAAGGCCAGCTAGTTGTTTGAAATTTATAGGGATTGAAAAAATAAAAAATAAAACAAACGATTTATATAAAAGGTGAATGTATAACTTTTTAAATTTGAAAAAAAAAAAATCAGTTTTGGAAGCTTTAGGGTGTTAAGAACAATAAAAAAGAAACTATAAAATTTAACCAAATTGAACTTCAAGTTGGTGCTTAGGCATGGAGGATCAATATGCTTGAGCACCAACTTAAGAACAGATTTAAATGAAAATGCCTTCAATAAAAAATATGCAATACTTGAGTGATAACTATGTGAAACTGAAGTGATGCTTAAGCTTGGATATTTGAGGCGATTCCTCAATGTAATAAAATAAAGTACTTAAAATATGAAAGCAAAAATTTATAAAATTAAATTATGAAAATATAACTTTCCAAAAATAAATTGTTTGAATATTTTGCCTTCAACTTGATTCAATCATGTTAATATTTTATTCCATGTGCCTTGTGCATCTTTCTTTCTATGATCGAGATGTCTTGAGTCTGAATCTTAGAGAAATTAATTTGTAATCTAACTTCCATTTATTTATTACGAAATTGCCAATTACTTCGCTTTTAACACAAAAAAATGAATAAAACAGTGGAAATTAAGAAACAACCCATAAAAATTTTATCCTAGGTCCTGAAAACCGTTAAATACATAACAAAATGACATTAAAAATTTTACGGTTTAATTTATTTATAAATTGTGTACATATTACGTACATTAGTATCTGCCTAATCTATAAAAGAATAATTTATAGCATTTGATTTTATCCTAAAACTTCATATACCTACGGTGTAATTTTAAAGTATTGTGATTTTCTCCTTTTAAGAAGTTTATAGTAAATGTCAAATATGTTAAACAATTAATGAATATTATTAAACTTATGGATATATAACTGGCCCCCAAATTTGAATGGCTAGTTCTGTCCCTATCCAACATTTTTGTTTATTTCACACAGGTGAATAATTCATATATAATATTACATGTGAAATGTTTTCAGCTGTGTAAACTTTTCCAAAGTGAAAAGATTTCACATAAGCTTAAATACATTTTACATAGGTAAAATATTTCACACATGTAATACTACACGTGAAATATCATGTGAAATGTTTTAAGGGGATAAAAGTTGTTAAAGAGGATTGAAGTTTTAAAAGACAAATAACTTTTGTTTTTGGAAACAAAGATTTCTTTTTATTTGGGTTAATACTTAATAGTGAATGTGTTCCCAATACAAAATTGTGAAGGAATCATATGACACAGGGCAATCACCATACAAATTACGAACTTTTTTTAAAGTTCAGTTTGTGATTTTTCCAATTTCAACCAAATTGATCCCCATATCATTTTTTTTTTTTTTTTTATGTGCCAAAATTAATCCTTTTAACTAACATCCGTTAATTAACATTAACATATTTAAGGGTAAAATTGTATAGTCACCATATAAGCATGTACCATTTAAACCATTGACATGTGTGTATATGTTTAAACATCAAACAAGGACGCCTGTAATTGAGCCGATAGAGGAAATATTTCAAAATTCATAAGCTAAAAATAACTACAAAGATGTTCAACATTTCAACAATTAAATCACTACTTAATTTGGTAACCCAAAATCTATCTACAAGTAGCAACAATCCCATATAAAATACATAAAGCCATAAAAGAATAACTCTTACATGGTCAAAACGAAGGAACAAATTATTCTTACTAGGTAGAAATAATATTTTTTACTTGGTCAATGATGGTCAAACACATCAATATTCAAATTCGGTCTCAAAACATGGTGGTGAATACATAAAGGAAAAGCTAGCAATTGTTCACTTTCCTATTACTTACGCTATAGCTTGAGATTAAGAAAACCATAAAGAATGAATTTTTAAGAGTAAGTGTATGTGCACCTTCTAATTAACTTAAGTTGACTTGCAAATCATAAATCCCAAAGCATTAGGATAGCTTGGTCCATCTAAAAAATAAGAAAATCTTCCATGAAACTATCTTATAGATGATGTGATGAGACGGAGCAATGAAATAATATTTTTTTTTTTTTTTTTTACATTTTTCATTAATCTATTTCACTACATAAGTTGGAAAATAGTCCTATGAAAAATTTTTCCTAAAAAGAAGATTGATCATAAAAATCCCAGAGCACCATTTAATTTAACTGCACCTTGCCCATTGATGCCTTCTGATTGCGCCTAATCCATCAATTCCTTGCGTTGTGGTACTCGTTGCACTTTCTCTCGTTTCCTTGCTGACGACATTTGCCGGTGATGCACACCACCAGTGATGAAATCTACATCGTTCACCCTTTTTATTTCTCTCTCTATATCTTTCTTTTCTTTTACTCGCTTCTTTTCTTTGTATTTTTTTTTATAATTTTTTTATAATATTTAATATTATTAAAACTAATATTACAAAATATAAAAGGGTATTTGAGATTTTTAAATTCAATATGAGTACAAACAATCAAACTATAACTAATTGATGAAAAAAATATTTTATGAAGGTTAAATGAGCATTAAAGATAATTTCAGCTTATATTTATAATAGAGTACTGGAGTACTGGCTAGGGTGGCATACTAGTTGGTCATTTAGAGAGTGCGCGGCTAAGTCACCATTCATAGAAACTTGGATACTCTTTTAAGCTTGCTAAGCTAAGTTTTACCTAATCTTGTGACACATAAGTATTACAATCATTGGATGGTTGAAATTCTATTACTATTTCATGTTTAGTTTTTCAATAATCAGTCCCATATTTTAACAAGCTTAGCTTAATTAGGATCATTCACAAGCAATCAAACCATCCCAACTTCTTAAATAATTAATATGAATTGTCTCGATGTGGAGCAATTGCGTTCCAAAATTGTGAATCAAACAATAATGGAAATCCACCTAGTAGAGAAGAAAAATTTGTCCTATCTTTTGTTTGGAGACTAAAATTGGGCAACTTTGCAATTTTGTTCATGTAAGTACTATTTTTGTTTTCCAATAAATATTAATATACAAATAATTTCCCCTTATATTTATAATACAGTGGATTGGCTAGGGTGTTATACTAGTATGTCATTTTGAAAGTGCGCGGCTAAGCCATCATTCACAAGACTTGGATACTCTTCTAAGCTTTCTAAGCTAAGTTTTATATAATTTTTTTCTAATCTTGTGACACATAAATACTACAATCAATAGATGGTTGAAATTTTGTTATTATTTCATGTTTATTTCAATAATGAGCCACATATTTTAAAAAGCTTAGCTTAGGACCATTCACACGCAATCAAACCATCCCAACTTCTTAAATAATTAATATATATAAATTGTCTCTATGTGGACCAATTGCATTCCAAAATTGAGAATAAAACAATAATGAAAATCCACCTAATATAGAAGAAAAATTTGTCCTTTTGTTTGGAGACTGAGATTGGGTAACTTTACAATTTTGTTCATGTAATTACTACTTTTGTTTTCCATAAAATATTAATATATGAATAATTAAATAATAATTAAGAAAAACTATTATGTTAATTCATTTAAGATATATCTTTTGGATTTATATATTACAAGAAGAAATATGAATTATTTATTTAAATTATCAATTTATTTTTAAATAAAGGCACTAGCTAGCTAGGTTCCGTTTTTGGTGATCACAAATTACATAATACATTCACAATTCAGGAATGACAATCATACCAACATTTCTTTCCTGCATTTCTAAGATAAAATAACCATAGCTTGATGAGACCTTATTTGTAAACTTAAGCTTTTGTTGTTGAATTAGTATTGTAAGAAGTAAGAACCGACTTATACTTTTTCCAAGAAGAGCATACAAATTTAATCAATCACATATAAATTTAGTGATATATGTATGTATGATTTTGTTCACATTTATATATTTATTTTGCATTTTAATCGAGTGAAAATTCCAACAAATAGTACACAAAAATTATGATTTGGAATTAGCACCCAAAAACAAAAAAAAAAAATTCGAGTTTTTTTTATCACCATCTTTGTTGACAATGATATATATATATATATATATATATATATTAACCTCTTGTTCTTTATTTGCAAACTATGTGGTGCTAAAAATGCTTAATCGACTTTTTTTAACTAATTTCAAAACTCACAGTTTTTTAGTACTAAAAAAAATCTTCAATTTGTATATTTAATGTGTTTAATTAATTGACACATGACATCTAAATTCCCTTAGTCATTTATATAAGCAAGTACTTTACAATAGTAACAATACATTAACAAACAATAATGAATCTTTACAAACTGAATTTTTTTATATATTTTTGAAAATGATATTACAATAATTTTTAATTTAAATTCAAGAGTGACACTGCCATTAGCAGAAACCACTTTGGAGAGAACTACGTAACAATATTCGGTATTTGGAAGTAAAGCTATATATTTCTATACACAGAGATCCAATGCCCTAATAAGATTCGATCTCTTGGGAATTATGTCACATTGTGATCTGTGAAATTCTCAAGGCCCGCAAGCGACGGCAGACTTGGTGACAAATATATCATAATTGTGTTTAATTAAATCCATAAAATCAAATTTATAAGCATAGAACTAATCACTTTTTTTAACCATTAAGCGACTCCACCCCTATAAGACAGACCAACACTTCACTAAACACATTATCTATCAAAACAATTTATTTGTACCCTTCTTAATCTGCAATCAATGGCATCCCAATTGAAGAACTCTTCCTTAGTTCTTATTCAGCTATTCATAACTTTCATGAGCTTATACTCCTCAGCATCAGCTCAAAATTCTGGGACGGCTACATATTACACCCCTCCTTACGTTCGTAAGTTTTTATCTATCAAACGACATTTTTCCTCTTACCGTATATTTAAAAAGAGTATGTAACATATAAGTATATTTACTTTTGATTCAACTACTTTTGTACTTTCTTTTTTTATCTGTGATATAAATTTGAGTTCCGATATGCATATTTACTAGCTAGTATGTGTAAGAAGATTTCTCCTTGTATTGAGGATAAATATTTTCAGTGTTTTGATAGAATACTTGTTTAATTAATCATGTCATATCCTGACAAATCCTCAAACATTGGTGTCACATTTAAAAAAGGAAGAAAAAGGAGTAGTTTGTAAGTTAACATGATACAATATCATATTTGATGGAATGATCTTACGTCCAATGCTTGAAAAAATCAGTAGATATATAGCAGTTTTTCATTTTATATGGATGCAGCTTCTGCTTGCTATAGATATCAAGACAATGGGGTGATGATCGCAGCATTGAGTGAAAAATTATTTAAGGGCAATGTTATCAAGTATCTTGCGTTAGTGGGACAAACGCTAGAACTCCTCACTCTCGTACGGGCAACAACCCGGTCACTGTGAAGATTGTAGACAAATGTCCAGATGAGTCGTGTAGGGCGGATATTGATTTGTCTCAGGAAGCATTTGCCTCCATTGCTGATACTGCTGCTGGTAAAATCAAAATTGTTTACCAACAGTAAGTACTTTTAATTTCTGTTTTGTGTATGTTTATCATTTTGAAAATTGACATATGAAAAAGTTGGTAGTTTTAATATAATAATTGATTTCTTATTTTTATAATAAAGATTCATTATAAGATAAGATAATAAACTTAACTGATGGCCGTTATTGAGTAGAAATGTAGAAACAATATTCAATAAAAAATATAGTGCATGTTTTAAATATTTACCTTAATTGTGTTTAAATTTTTATGCAGGGTTTGAAGTAATCAGTTCATTGGATTTTTGTAATTGGCAAACTGTATGAATAACTCTAAAGGAGAATTAAATAATATGTTATTCTCTAGCTTGTGGGTATCAAACAGAATATTCATTATGATTACATAAGAAGTTTTGAATTTAAATTCCAATGCTTAGTGTAATTTTACATAAATGAGTGCATGAAGTTTGAGAAAAAAGAAAAAAAGGTATAATTGGTCGTTTCTGTTATTTATTTATTTATTCATTTAAAAAAAAAATAACACATTGCCAAACCAACCAAAACAATCTCAATCAACAATATTTATCAAGCTAGCCTTGTGGTAGAGTAAATATATCAAATATGCAACAACCACACAAATTCAAATTTAGTGCATAAGAAAGTTAAAAATTGCACAAACTCTTTGAGTGAAAAACCCTTCTTATGGGAATTCCATGGGCTGCGTCCAATCATAATAATTTACCATGAAAAGCATTGTTATACGAACACTAAAACTGGGGATCACAATTTCACTGGCGAACCAACGAATCTACGGATTTCCACTTGCAACGGATGGATATGGATTTTATTAAATAGGTTCATGAGCAGGTATGGATGCTAAATTTCGAACTCAAAGCGTGTTTGGGTTCGAGTGTGTGGATGTTGAAAAAAATTCATACCTGCAACTACAAACTCATAATATTAATTTTTTTTAGGTACAATATTAAAAGAAATTTATATTTGTTAATTTTTTTTAATATATATTGTGCTCAAAATGATGTTTTTATTAGAACCCTAAACATATATATTTGGCCAATGCTTTGACATATTTCGTGTTTTATTTGGATTTATGAGTACTTTGATTTATGTTAGATGTTAATTAATCATGTTACAACTTAGTATTTAGGTTAAATTATTAAGTTAATTCTATTGGTTGATAATGTTGTTAGGGTTTGAAAATTATACTATTTGTGCTCATTAAGTGATATTTGAGGAAAATAATAAAAATTGGTATTAAAAAAATTTTGTTGATACAATGCAACTTCGTGCATGGGAACACACTCCACCAATTGTTGGAGGCCTCCTCAGTGATGGAGGAGGCCTCCTTCATCACATGGAGGAGCCTCGGCTCCTCCAGTTGTTTGAGGCCTGCTCCGATGATGAAGGAAGCGAGATCGCCTTCTTCATCGTTTGAGGAGTATCAACTTGAAGTTGTCGAAAGAGGCTTTAGTGATGGAGCATGCAACCATTGCTAAGATAATAGAAGCCACCATTGTTCCATATTTTTTACTTTTATTTTTAAGTAATTAAAATTATAAATAATTTTCTTTTTTCTTTGTATTTTTTGTTGATTTTATTATATTTTATGAAAAAAAATGAAAAAAAAAAAACTAGAAAAGAAGATGATTTTTTTTTAAAAAAGAAAAAAAAAAGGTTGAAAGAACATGTCTAAACAAATTAAAAGAAAAATATATACTACATTTTAACAATCATATACATTTTAGTAATTTTATATAATCATTTAAAATTTATCAAACAAATTTATCTTACTTTTTTATTAAGTTGATTGTTTGAAAAGTTAATTTATTAAACATCTATCTACTTATATTTTAAACAGATTATTTTATAAATAAAAACAATCACAAACATAGTTTTAATTAATATCTAAGTTAAAGAATCTCAAAAGAAATATAAATAAATTTCAACATTTCAAATGTTTAATTCCATCATGTACTTAAAATAAAACCTTATATGACATCAAAGAAAAACCAAACACCACCTAAATATTGTTCAAGATATCTACTACTACTAGACTATCACCCTACTACCTAACACCTATTCTTTGGTAACCATTACACGATTTTTAGAAGATATCCCATCATTAATTTTTCAATGAAATACCACGATAAATTCGGGGTTTGAGTAGAGCAAGATAATTTAAATTCACAACCTCTAAATTGTAAAGACGAGGGATTACCATTTGATCAATCTCTTCTTATCTAGATATCCAATCATTATTAAAGCACCCAATAACACTTCATGATATAGAGGGTGGCTTTCAACAGCACCAAAATTTTTGTGGGCCGACAAGATCACTTTTCGTTCTCCAACTTGGCTGGTCCCCAAACGAAACAATACGAAGAAAGTCAATTCTCATGTATTTATGGAATAACTAAACAATAATCTTAATACTAAATGCATCAAATGGTTGATAATTGATGTTGGAAATTAAGCAAAAATCAATTATTTCAATAAAAACTATATTTATGACTGATTTGTTTTAAGGAAGAATTTCATTTTGGTTCCTATGTTTTTGAAAAACTTTTCATTTTTAAATACAAATCAGTTTATAGTATTTTTGATTCTTTATATTTCAAAAACTCATCAAATTAGTCCATACCATCAATTAACAAGTGATCAAACCTTACACATAAGAGGGTAGTTTCGTCTTTAATACTAATTAATGACGCAATAACACGTTTCAATTAAAAAAATTAAAAAATCAAATAAAAACAATAATTAAAAGTTAAGAACAAAACAGTCTTTTATCATTTTTCTGCTGACGTTAACGGTCAAAGATCATATCAAAGAGACTAATTTAATAAGTTTTTGAAATGTAAAAGACTATAAATGATATAAATAAATTCACATTTAAAATGAGAATTTTTTAAAAATTATAGAGACCAAAATGTAGTTTTCTCCTATTTTTATCATAAAAACAATCAGGCCAGCCTTTTACTTTTGACATATTGCTGGCTATCGTTGTTGCGTTCCTCATCCTCTTCCTACGAAAAGCATAAGTCAAGAGCTTGTGTTCAGATTTCTCTATCAGTTTTCAACCTAAAAAATTTAAAAAATAAAAAGAAATGGAAGACAAGAAAACCTATAGAGCTCATGTTGTAGTCCTTATCCAAGCCAAGGGCCACATTATCCCAATGTATCTAAAGGGATCAAAGTCCACTTTTGCCATAACCCTTTTCATCTCTATAACATTCAATGTCCCTGAATTCACCAGCTCCATACAATTTGAATCCTTATCACACGACTACTGTGAAGATATATTTTATTACAATACACTTTTTTTTTAAAAAATAATAATAATTTTAAGATACCATTTGTTGTTGCCACTCAAATCTGGCCATTGTTATACTAAACGAGGGTTCTCTATCACCGCGAGAATATATTGGAGGGTGGTTACAATACAATATTAATTAATGGATAATGTTTATTCAATATAATGAAATGATTTAATATATAAAATTAAAAACAAATAATTAATACGCTTAACAACCCCCGGTTGCTGCAATGGCAGCCAAAGTTTGTTCATATCATATGACAGCCAATGCCACAACATTAATCCAAATCAGTCACTAACAGATGTAAAATTAAATCTTTAATTATTAAGTACGCTGATCATAAAGATATAAATTATGTATCACATCTTAATCTCAGTCAAGAAACAATTCGATCGTATCTTATATGAAGTCGTAAGCTGTGTTTCATAATGAAGAATATCTTATGAAAAATGAGTGGTATGAACTAATAACACTGTTAAAGAAAAGGACACAAGAAGACGGGTAGTGTAATTAATGTTATCCGATCATGTTTGTGCAAAAAGTGACACTATCCATTTAATTAAATGTGTTAGAATGCACATATCCTAACTAGATTCACCAAAAAAGAAAAAAAAAAAATCCTATCCACACTTTCCCTTGTAGGATAGGTGGTTATACACTACTCAATTCAACTAGTGGTAAGAGTTTAAATTTCATTAACCATATTTTTATAAGTTTAGTGTAGATAATTTTTAACCATTCTTTTATAAGTAGTTGTCCCTTGATTATTGGAATATATATTCAGACTTTATAAATAATTATTGATCAACGTTGATGGATAACAATAGGTTTATAATCTATTTAATATCAACTTTAAGAAAGATACTGTGAAAAGGGGATATTAATTCTAGAGTTTAATAGAGTTTCATAAATTTTTTAATAATAGATTTTGATAAAATTCACAATTCTATAGATCCTATATTTATTTATTTATTTATTTTTTTAAGAATTCTTGAAGAAATCCAATAAAATCTTTAAGAAAATAGTGAGTTTTGTTTTAAACTTTTTTTCTTAAAAAAAAAAAAAAAAAAATCACTTTAAAATCCATCTAAAGTTCTCACTTAAATGAAATCTGTGATATCGATGACTTTTTTAATATACGTATATTTCATTAGATTACTTACTTTTGAATTGAATATACCTAAATTTTAATAGAATTCATTCAAATCTGGATTGAATATATATTTTCAAACTTTCAAATTGTTTTAAATTACAAGTAATTCTAGATTGAATACACTAGTTAGTTTTGTTGTGTGATGATTTCGTAAGATTTTAATAGAATTTATTCAAATCTGGATTGAATATATATATTCAAACTTTTAAATTGTTTTAAATTACAAGTAATTCTAGATTGAATACGCTAGTTAGTTTTGCAGTGTGATGGTTTCGCAAACTAATAGCTTGCGAAATCATCGATAGTTCGCAACAATTCTGCCAACTGATGGTTTACGAAATTGTTGACAGTTCGTGACAGTTAGTTCGCAATGACCATTAATTGAACATCCATCTCTACCATTCTTCTGTACAAGATCCATCTCTGAGTTCGCTGCAACATCCATTCTTTGCTTCCATTGGAGTGAAAACAATGAAGAAGAAGAAGAAGAAGAAGAAGAAAGCGGAGAGTTGAAGTGGAGAGTTGCAGTCATGTCGGGGAAGACAATGAAGAAGAAGAAGAAAGTGACAGTAGTAGGTTTTTAGTTTGAAAATTTTGTGGGGTGGTTCATTGGAGTGAAAACAGAGACTTCAAGTTAGGTTTGAAAATTTCATGGGTTTTTATTTTGAAAATTTTGTGGGTTTTGTTTGGCTTGTGTGCCTGTTTTGCTTCTCTGTTTCATTGCTTGTGCTTCATTGCTTCTATGTTTTGCTTTGCCCGTGTTCCTGTTTGCCTATTTTCATTAGTTTGCTTCTATATTTTGCTTCTTGTTTTCATGTTTTGCTTCCCCCTGAGATCGCAATTACAATTGCTTTCTTTTGATTTTTCTCATTCAAAAGTTGGTATTATAAAACAAGGAAAATTTTATTATTAAAATATTTAAACAATAAAATAATACTATTAACACTTATTTCAGTTCATCGATCATCAGTTTTTTGGCACTGTATAAAAAAAAATGCATAAAAAAAAAGAAAGAAATTCCAATGACTCAAAATTGCACGTGTAATACACGCCTTTGCCTACAAAAGAATGTCCAAATCATGTGTAATACACGCCTTTCCCCACAAAAGAATGTCCAAATCATGTGTAATATTTGCCGGTAGCTCAAACAACTCTATTATTGTTAAGATTTTGATTTGTATTTCTGATAAATTTTAATTGATATGAAAGTAGTACAAATAAAATCATAATAGGATGATTGAGATACCGTTGGAGAGCCTAGCTCAAGAGAAAACCGACATTTTAAACAGAGCCACAAACAAAGGCAAGGCATGCTGGCATGCGCCAAAAAGACAGCAAGGTTAATTTTGCATGAAAAAAGGACTTGGACTATACAAATTGCCTATTCTAATAGGTTCCTGACTGTTTTAGAAGCAAGAAAATGTAGTATATTTGTGACAAGAACAGTCATGTTACAAATTGAGGTTTATTCTTTGTTTCAAAGGTACACGAGGACATAACTAAATACCTAAAAAGTTAGAGCGGTGAGCTTAGTTGTGAGCTCTAGGCTCATTATGGTTCAATAATGAATTTAGGACTTAGTTGTAATCAGGATTTGAGTTTTAGAGAGAGTATTGAGCATGAAGTTGTAATATATAATTCTCTACATAGTGATATTATTTCCTTTGTTGTCTTGATAGATGCGTTTTCCCTTGGTTTTGAGTCTTTCATATAAATTCTATGTGGTGTGATACTGTGATTGAATCCTCTTAAAGTTATTAGATATCATATGCATTATGGTGAATATTAAGCATGACTTTTGCATCACATTCTCCCATCACTAGATATTAAGGCTTGGGGGAAAATAAAGCAATTCTTAAGTATAGTTTATTAGTATGTCTAATGATCATATTGCATGTTAATCAATAATTTTTATCATATCATAAGATTGAGCAAGCTGTGCCATGCACCAGCACCAAAAATGGGATCACACAACTTAGTTAAATCAAAGCAATATAAATTAACTATATCATATCGTGTTTCTCTTATTTGTATCACTCTCAGCCTCCCCCGTTAGGTGATCATGATTGGAAGAAATTTTATCATGATTTAATTAAAGGAATAAGAAAATGATACAGAAATTGTCGTTCACTATATTCATGGTTCAAATTATTGCATCGTGTGAACAGATGTGGCAAGATTCCTAAAGCCAACCTGGTAATACTATTAGACTCAAGCAGCTTCAGGTCATTGAAAATTTATTTATATTTTGTTATCAGCCCATATATATAGTTGATAGTTTCAGCTTTGTAAATCAATGAAAATATCTCACTTTCAGCCCCATTAATGGCTTCGTTCTTTTCTTTTTTTTTTCCTGTTTTTCCATAGCAGTTTTCAATCAACGTAAGAAAGAGGAAAAAACAAAAAAAAAAAAAAAAAAGGGCCAATGTTATTACAAAGTGCAAATATTTATATTTTGTAATCATAAAAACTAAAATAAAATACTAATATTGGACGATTTTAAGAAGTTAGAATCTTATAAATAAGATAACGTTATCCATCATTATGTTTACTAAATTAATTATAAGTATAATTATCGAAATCAATTTAATTATTATAATTATTCGGATAAAATTATCCACGTGATAAGAAAGGCATGTTTTTTTCAGAAATCGATGCTGAGGCCCATTAATACTTATCAACAATCATTACACAACCCAGCAAAGTCCAAGAAAAAGAAAACAAAAACAGTGTAAACATAGTAATGATCAATGGTGTTTCCGCCTTCTACTCCATTATGAGTCAAAACTCTTTCATTTATTTATTTTTTTTTTCATTAAAAAAATTTAACGAACGTGATTCTGTCATTTTTTGATTTTGTGAAACGTCAAATAGGCCCTGAAATCGGTGCCGAACCCACATCACACGAAATTTCTCTCAGCAGACTTGATCAACCATATAATCCTTTAGAATTCTAATGCTGTTGTAGCATATTATACTATATATATATATATAAAGTAATTTTTATCATGTTAAAATAACAAAATTTTTAATTTATAATATTAGGAAGTATTGGTGGTAGAATTATTCATTCTAACTCAGTATCTTTTAATTTTAAAAAAGTTAGAATCCAACAATCTCAACCATAAATTATATCTAATGAACATAAAAAATAAAAAAAAAAAAGATAAAAATGGAAGTAAAAAATTATAATATATTAGAATTTTTATTACTCTAATATAATATAATTATTTATTTCCATTTTTATCTTCTCTTTTTCTATCTATTAATCTAATCTATATAGAGATTAATTGTTTGGTCCTAACATTTTAAAATTAAAAGATACTAATGGTAGAATTGTTTTATATATATATATAATCAAATAATAATCTATTTGTAAAAGTTTAAATGATTCTAGAAAAAAACAAATAATTATTCTAAATCTTTCAAGATCGTTAAGGTAATGTTTAAATTTTAATCAAGATTGATAAATCAAAGAATATATAACAGAAACAAATCAAACAAACAAGCACAAAATAAACACAACAACAATTTTACGTGGTTTGGCCAATTATACCTACATCCATGGCAGCATAAAGAATACTAAAGATTTCACTACGAAATATTGAGAATACAAATTGTAACAAGTTGTCTTTTCTCTCAAGTCTCAACCCTATGCTCAATTACACCCAAAGTTCTCCATAACACTACATACAATTACAATTCTAGGTTGTTTTTGTTTTTTTTTTTTCCTTTTATTTTGATGTGGCCTAAAAACAATGAACGATTTCCTTGCTAATCAAGGAAAAATTACAAGGGTGATTTTCTCTCTAAATCATGTTGGGTAAGAAAACAAAACCTTCAAAATAGAATAAATCATGTTGGGTAAGAAAACAAACCTTAAAAATAGAAAAAATCTTTTACTTCCCTTCATGAGAATAAAGCCCCTTTTCAACCATAATTATTGGCATCATAAGAAAACGTAAACAATCATCTTTTGTCACAAAATGCTTGTTTCACGTGATCACAGTCAATCTTATCAACAATGATGATTTATATTTTTTTAATCAATGAAAAAGGTTGGGTTACGATGTATTAAATTAAAATTATGATTTGAATTCATGAATATAATACTTATAAATTAAAAGTATAATTTTATTTTTTTTAATTAAAAGGAAATGAAAGCAATGGTTCATTTGGTTACATAGTAAGGGTACGTTTGAATGTATTTTTAAAATTATAATTTTTAAAAATGAAAAATATATTTTAAAAATGACGTTTTCAAAAACGATATTATGTTGATAATATTTTTAAAATACATTTCGAAAATGAAAAATAATAAAAAGTTATTGGTATTATTTTTAAAAATAGGTAAAAATTGAAAATGTGTTTGAATAAAAATTATTTTTAAAAATGACAATGTAAATGTTAAACATTAGTATTTTTACTTTGTTGAGTTTCATTGTACAAATGAAAATGACTTTTGAAAACGATAAAAAAAAAAAAAAAAAAAAAAAAAAAAGTCATTTTTCATTGGCCTTCAAATTTTTGAATACATGCTTTTTATTTCCAAAAACTTATTTTTGAAAACAAGCAACCAAACACATTTTCCTCTTATTTTCTGTTTTCAAGAAAGAAAAATGAAAAATAAAATAAAACCAAACAGGCCCTAAAATATTTGTTTTTAAAAGTATTTGTGTACACAGCATTCAATCACTAACAAGAATATACATAACGTAACTTTTGCTGGTTAGGTGTAGTGCCATTGTGAAATGTAATGGGTAATTTTTATATTAGTCTCATGAGGAACGAGTCTAAGAAACCGAACATTGGAGTTACTCATTTTTCCCATTGCGTGTCAAACTAACTTTTAATATTGTGTAATGATAGGTTGTCAAAATATTTTGTTAAGATTTTTGAACAAATGAATAAAGTTTTTTCTTTTTTCCTTTAAATTTCGAGCATTTTTTTGTTTACTATTTTTTTTTTTAACTTCATAAATAATTAATGTGAGATAAATGTGTATATATATTTTTTTATAGTGGAAATAAATAGTGACTTGCGTCAAATTTGAATTGGTTTAGGGTATTTATTTTTTTTGTATTAAATTTATATTGATATGTGCTAGACACAGGAGCGGAACCACTTGAGAACCGGGTGGCCTTTGTACTGAACTGTTTTATTTAACTCAATTTATCGTTGTTTGTGTGCATCCAAGTCTGCTAATATATTAGAGATAATGTAAATCGGAGCTCTCTTAGTAAGTTCAATTTTTTTGTTTCAGCCATATTTCACAAAGATGGTATCAACACCCGTACACCACTTTTATATATTTTTTTTCAAATTAAAATTTTTGGATCTGTAAATATTAGTTTGTAGGATAATAATAATAATAAAAGTAAAATGATAAGAATGCACTAAATTTTATGTAACATCTTCCGTTGCTCGGTTATTTTTACTTATTTATTCTTCATTTCTTTTATTGGTCATGTTAGAAAGTGATTTAATGTAGCCAGCTAGTGCCAAACAAAATAGCACAAAAGATCATTTCAAAATAATAATAATAATAATAATAATAACACAAAAGATTGATATTAGCTTTTAAAAAAGAAAAAAAAAAAAAGATATTAAGGGGACAGTTGGGCCTACTACATTGATACACACAGCTGTGAATAGTACGATCTGGCAGCTTTGAGCCCAACGTTTTGCACGAATTTAAGACCACACTTTTACACACTATTATTAAATAAGAGTGGTTGAATGTTCATCTTAACTCTAAAAATTAAAAATTCAAGTTTCACATTTATTTTTCTTATTATTATTATTATTTAAAAGAAAATTGTGAATTGTGAGTCTCATTCTAATAAGAGTTGTCTTCTCTCTGATTATGAAAGTAATAATTCGAACTGTGTTATCAGTGATCCATCTCGATAGGTCATAATAATTATCTGATTCGTAAAGTATTAGCATTTAGAAAAAAAAAAAACACGTTTTAAAGATGTCTATAGCACAAATAATTTATAAGTTATGCCCCTAGCAATGGGATTTTTCATGATCACCATACATATGGGTATCAATAATTATAGCTAGTAATAATGTGATAGTATCGTTCAAGTTAAAATCAATGTTTAAGAAAGCATTAGTCGCTAGATGGTCGACTACCTAGCGACTAGTGACTAGTCGGCTAGTTGGTGAGTATTTGGTGACTAATCAGTTAGACTGTCCATTAACGATCAATCTATTGATCGATAGTAAAATTTAAAAAAAAAAAAATTTAAAATTTATACGGTCAAAATAAAATTATATGACCACAACATATCAAAAAACCTATCTCATATAAATGCAAAAGTAACTTTAACACAATCATATGACAATAATATACTAAATGCTTTAAAAAATATATGAATTCAAATGTCTCATCTTATCTGAAAAAATCATAAAAACACAATCTAAAGTCATAAAAACATAAGAAAATGTCCACATAATCACATAGCAAGTGCCAAGTAGCAACAAAAGGAAAAATCCAAAGTCAAAAATCCAAACAACTAAATGGAAGTAAACAACTAAAAGAAAGTAAGTAAAGACCCTAAACATTCAAATGATTCCACCACTTTCTATCTTCGTCAAAGTCTGTCACAACTAATTCCGAGTCAAACTCAAATTTCTCAAGTCTAAATTTCTGAAGTGGAAAGAAATTATATTAAATTAATAAACAAATAATTTATTTATATTTATTTTTAATTTTTTTAGAAACATTAAATAGTCACTAAAGTGGACAGCTGCCTACCATGGGCAATGACATTAGATAAAAAAAAAAAACCTCACCGTCATATGGTTATAGCTTATTTTCTCACCGTAATATCTCATCAGTTCTGTTACCACACTTTATAGGAACACACTAACATACATCACTGTCTTGAACTCAAACCAAACCAAGAAAACCTCATTGTGCAAGATGTACAACTACATAACCAAACATCAACGTATCCAAACAAAACCTTAGATACTCCATTTCAAATGTTATTTGTTTAATCCAATTAAACCAAATCATATTCAAATGGGGTATCTCAACTTACCCGCATCTAAGCGAAACTTCTGCCATTGGAAGCTTCTAGACATCATCTCGGTAGCCTTTTTTTGCCTAGTCTTCATCTTCTTCCCTCATGGTTTTCACTCCATTCGGTGAATCCTTCGCCGCCTTCAATTGTCAGACATTGCTACTGTTGTTGCCCAATACACGACAGCACTAGCGAGTAGTGGCTCTAATCAAGTTTGGACACCACCACCAACCAATCGACTCGTTTCGTGAACTCCGTGGACTGATTTGAATGATCTAACTCAGCCGAATAGTTGGCCTAGCAACTAGAACCCTTGAATTGGGGATTCTCAGGTCGTTGGAGTACCGCCAAGCAACTTCTTGACTAGAACTCAATGCTAGTCATCGGGTTCAAAAATCATTGTATGTGGGTCCCACCCCTCTCCCCCCCCCCCCCCCCCCCCCCCCGGGAGCCCCGGGCCACACTCTCCTTAGATTTTTTTTTTTAAAAAAAAAAAAAAAAGAAAAAAAGCAGCAAAATTAGCCAAATAGTGCGGTGGAGTGTAATAAGTTAGAAAATGGAGCCCCGGGGCACACTCTCCTTTGATTTTTTTTTTTTTTTTAAAAGAAAAAGAAAAAAGCAGCAAAATTAGCCAAATAGTGCGGTGGAGTGTAATAAGTTAGAAAATGGAGTGTAATGATTTTTTTGTTTTTGAAACGGTTGACTGCGTTGCTGTTCACATGTCCTTTTTTTTTTTAAACTTCTTTTTAACAAAGTTGCTCTTGTCGTCTTCTTATTGGTTTTTTTTTTTTGGTATTTTTCTTATTGGTTATTATTATTATGCTTTTTAATAGCAGCTTTGATGTTTTTCCCTGTGTCTCCTTTTTTTTTTTTTTATTTCACACTATTATTTATTATTTTTATTTCTAATATAATTAATTAATTTTTTATTACTTTTCTTGTACATACTTTTATGCTCCTAATATTTTTCATATTCCTAATAATTAATATTTTCTTTTCCCACACTTAGTATTTTTCCTACTCTTAATTAATTAATATTTTCTTTTTTACATTTTCTTTTAGTTAGATACATGTTCTTTTCTATATAAGTACTATTTATTTCACTTTTAGTGTGCCACACAAACTCCATTGGCGATTTGTAGTTTTACTGAATAACATTTTATTTTCCCATTCATCCTAACTTGATATCTCTTCATCTTCACTTGACATCTTGTTACTTACAATGTTAGCCTACTAAATTTATTACTTTTTTAATTTATTTATTTTTAATAATTTAAATTTAATATACATTTTATAAATAAATCCTGAAATCTTTACCTTTAAGTTATTACATTTTATAAATAAGAGCTTGTGATCAGATCTCTCTCCCAGTTTCCATAATAGGAAAAAAAAAAAAAAAAACAACGACAACAACAACAAAGAAATGGAAGAGAAGATCTACAAAGCTGATGTTCTAGTACTTCCTTATCCAAGCCAAGGCCACATTAACCCAATGCTTGAATTCTCCAAACGCTTGGCTTCCAAAGGGATCAAAGTCACTTTTGCCATAACACTTTTCATCTCCAAAACCTTCAATGTCCCTGAACTCTCCGACTCTATACAATTTGAAACCATATCAGATGGCTATGATGAAGGTGGGTTTGCGGAGGCTGGGAGCGTCCATGCTTACCTTCAAAGGATGGAAGCTGCTGGCTCCAAAACCTTAGTTGAGATCATAACAAAACACAGAAGCTCATCAAAACCTATTGACTGCATAGTTTATGACCCCTTTCTCTATTGGGCTTTGGATGTTGCCAAGAAGTTTGGCATTGTTGGGGCTGCCTTTTTCACTCAACCTTGTGTGGTTAATTACGTTTACTACCTTGTTCATCATGGATTTTTGAAGCTTCCTATAGTGGAGACTCCAGTGTCCATTCCTGGGTTGCCTTTGCTTGAGCTTCAAGACATGCCTTCTTTCATTTCTGTACATGGGCAATATCCAGCCTACTTTGAGATGGTGTTGAACCAGTTCTCCAACTCAGATAAAGCTGATTTCATTCTTGCCAATACCTTCTACGACTTGGAACCTGAGGTAAGCTTGTTAAGGTTCATTTCATTATTTCTTTATTTTTTTTTCTTGTTTATTTTACTTAATTATAGTTGATCATAGGAATATTGGTTGGATAATATTATCAGTCTTTTAAGTATACACACATATGCCTTGCACGCATATCCTGATAAAGGCTGCCAAGAAAATGGAAAACAAATTTAAAAGAGAAACTTCTAGGCAAAGAATTTATTCCCGTGTTTACGATGTTGATACATGTTAGTTGATGAGAAGAAAATGGTTCCTCTTATGCACGAATAAACATGATTTTTGTTTTGTTCCTCGGTGGTAATTTTTTATTAAATCCATCTCTACAAGGATACGTGGATCAGCTAACTTCTCCTCTTACCAGTCTCTCATTTTACCTATAATTTTTGTTAAATATGCTATAACCATAAAAGGTATTTAATATGTATCGATATCTATTATTATATCTTTTATTTATTCACGTTATAGATAAAGAAATATATCACATATTAATTTTAAATTTTAAATATTATAATTAAATTATTTTTTAAATGAGTTATAAGGGATTTTGTCTTTGCAATTCGGTTTAGAAACTCTCATTTAGAAAAATAAAAAATTAAAAAAAAAAAAAAAGGACCGGTTTCGACAGAGAGTGTCCGCTGCCTATATGAGTATTTTGGATTATAATATCGGAATTGTGCACACGTTTTGCTTGTATCTCTAAACGAAAGGTCTAATGTGTTTTCTATTCGTTCTTGGATATTTTCTCGAACGTGTTTTATATTTAATAACTCTACACGTCAAATTATATGAAATGTTGACCGATCAATTTGACTTTATGTTGACTGGACCATTTAAAATATGCCAATTATTGATGCTGTGTAACTTCCTTACCTAGGAACGCGTGAACGCCATAGTTGTCCCTGCCCATTTTATATACCTATTTATTTATTAAATTTTATTAATTTATTGATTGGATAATAGTAAATATCAATAATAGATAATAATTGGATTGATTCTAATACTAATTAGTAAAGAATGTCAAAAAAATTATTATAGATGAATGATTTTAATTAATTAGCAAAGTAGTGTAACTCTTATCTATATATTAAAAAGTAAATATATCAATAGATCCTTATGTTGATCTGATCTGCCTTTTGTCTCCTTTCGATCTTGATTGTATTGTCTTTACTGCACAGAACATATTATTATTATCTAAAGCTATAAAGTTAATAGTACCAATTATTATTATTTATGTTAATAAATTTGACTGTATACCTAGTTGCAAAATGTTGACCACCATTTTTTTTAGGCTGTGGATACAATGTCGAAAGTTTGTGCTTTGCTTACAATTGGTCCAACAATTCCGTCTTTTTATTTGGACAACCGAGTTGAAAATGACAAAGATTATGCTCTCAATCTTTACGAATTGGACCCATCCATTTGCATAAATTGGCTCAACACAAAGCCAGAAAAATCCGTCGTTTATGTGTCCTTTGGAAGCATGGCTTGTTTAAGCAATGTGCAAATGGAGGAGCTTGCATGGGGCTTAAAGCAAACCAATTATGACTTCTTGTGGGTGGTTAGGGCTTCCGAGGAACCAAAGCTCCCTAAACAATTTGTTGACGAGATAGCCAACAAGGGCTTGTTGGTGAATTGGAGTCCTCAATTGGAAGTGCTTTCAAACAAAGCTTTGGGGTGCATGTTTTCTCATGCTGGGTGGAATTCAACTATTGAGGCATTGAGTTTGGAAGTTCCAATGGTGGTGATGCCTCAATGGACTGACCAACCCTTAAACGCCAAGTGTGTCGAGGACCTTTGGAATGTCGGAATTAGGGTTAGTATTGATGAGGATGGAATTGTAAGAAGAGAAGAAGTTGAGAATTGTATAAGGCAAGTGATGGAGGGAGAGAAAGGAAGAATAATGAGAGAGAATTCTAAGAAATGGAGAGAGTTGGCTATAAAGGCAGTCGGTGAAGGTGGCTCCACGGATAAGAATATTGATGAATTTATGTCTAAGTTAGTAAATCGTGAATAACCAGTAATTTGTTCCATAATAAAGAGTTTGCAATGAATAAATTTATTATAGTTTCTGTTTACTCTTTGGAATTTTGAGTATATATTTACATAATTATCCAATTTCAAGGTGCAAAGAAATTTTGAAATTTAGTTAAAACATTAATTAATTAGTATTTAGTATCCCTATTGTTCTTTGTTTTAGCATTTGTATGGTCCTTTATTAGGAATCTATTTACTTTGTTAAGGACCTATTTCTTTTATTTGGCCTACTTTTCATGATTCATATTGGACATTTTTTAAAGGCTTTTGAGATGGCAATGATGTTAGATTTGAGCTCATAATATATCATTAGAATAGTCTTGATGAGTAAAATGAAGTTTTTTCTTATCATACCTCCAACTTCAAATATTTCCATCTTTATTTTTGCATTTTTCTCTTGTTGCATTGTTTTTTCAAATTGAAACTCTCTCTCTCTTTTTTTTTTTTTTTTTTAATTCAATTTCAATACAAGGGTAATTTTATTCAAAAGCCAATAAGTGTCATTAAAACTCAAAGTAATGATTTGACTACAATATCAAAACAGTGCTATTTTAAAAAAGAACTCATCTAAGAATGTATTGTTATTAAGCTTATGTGTGTGTATAGAGATATATATATATATATATACACACACACATTGATATTAAACATGTCTAATTATTTAACTAAGCAGCTGGCCAAGTATTTAGCCAAATTGGATTCACCAACATAAGAAGAAGAAGAAAAAATTTCTATAAATGTACAATTAACAATCTCCAAATATTTTAATTGCTATGATATATGTTTAATTAGTCTATTTCTACTAAATTACCAATATTGTTATTCACCAATTTTCCGCATTATGGTTGTTTTCATCTTTTCTAGAGTCTGCTATTAGACATGTTATTATTTGGGCTCTCACTTGCAAGTTTTTTTTTTTCCCTTAATTTTAGAAATTATTACACATGGTTTTAATTAACACCACTTCTAAAAGGACTTTAAAAAAAAAAAAAAATCTATCTGTTAATTATTGACATTGAAAAATATAATAATTGACTATAATAATAATAATAATAATAATAATAAATAAAAACATAACACAAAAATATAATAGTAAAAATTGCAAGAGCACTGCCTTGGATCATGTGAAAGTGCTTCTCTTGCTTTCTTTCTCTTTTTCATTTCTTTCCTTGGCCTGCTAAGAAGTGATCTGGCAAAGGCACGTTGACAGGGAACCAGTTGAGCCCACTAAGAATTATTGGTGTGCTCCCCAACTCTATTACACATTATTGCTGTCAACATGTGCGACGTTTGCAGGCCCAGATTTCATAGAAAATTAAGGACCATACTTTTATGACGTCTCTAGTATGTCACTTGTAAATAGTAATATGTAGTTCAAACATATTATCTAGGACGTATAACGTATATTATGGCAAATGATTTCTAATTGACATATAGATTATGAAAAAACATGATAAATAATGTAATAGTTCAAATCAATTATCATATGATTTGGAATGAATTTTAAAATAAGTAATTTATTCTATTTAATATCAACTTTAAGAATGATACTACTAAAGGGGTATTTATTCTAGAGTTTATTAGAGTTCAATGAATTTTTTTTTAATGGTAAATTTTGGTGACGGTTAGTTCGCAATGACCATTAATTGAACATCCATCTCTACCATTCTTCTCTACAAGATCCATCGCTGAGCTCGCTGCAACATCCATTCTTCGCTTCCATTGGAGTGAAAACAATGAAGAAGAAGAAGAAGAAGAAAGTGGAGAGTTGCAGTCATGTTGTGGAAGACAATGAAGAAGAAGAAGAAAGTGACAGTAGTAGGTTTTTAGTTTGAAAATGTTGTGGGGTGGTTCATTGGAGTGAAAACAGAGACTTCAAGTTAGGTTTGAAAATTTCATGGGTTTTTATTTTGAAAATTTTGTGGGTTTTGTTTGGCTTGTTTGCCTGTTTTTCTTCTCCTTTTCATTGCTTGTGCTTCATTGCTTCTGTGTTTTGCTTTGCCTGTTTTCCTGTTTGCCTATTTTCATTACTTTGCTTCCCTGTCTTGCTCTTGTTTTCATGTTTTGCTTCTCCCTGAGATCGCAACTACTATTGCTTTCTTTTGATTTTTCTCATTCAAAAGTTGATATTATAAACCAAGGGCAATTTTAATATCAAAATATTTGAACAATAAAATAGTACTATTAAAATTTATTTCAGTTCATTGATCATCAGTTTTTTGGCACTGTATAAAAAAAATGCTTCAAAAAAATAAAGAAATGCCAATGACTCAAAATTGCACGTGTAACACACGCCTTTACCTACAAAAAAAAGTCCAAATCATGTGTAATAGAGGCCTTTCCGCACAGAGGAATGTCCAAATCATGTGTAATATTTGCCGGTAGCTCCAACAACTCTATTATTGTTAAGATTTTGATTTGTATTTCTGATAAATTTTAATGGATGTGAAAGTAGTACAAATAGAGTCATAATAGGGATGATTGAGATAGTGTTGGAAAACTTAGCTCAAGAGGAAACCAACATTTTAAACAAAGCCACAAACAAAGGCAAGACATGCTGGCATGCGCCAAAAAGATATCAAGGTTAATTTTGAGTGAAAAATGACTGTAACTGTGCAAATTTTCTATTCTAATAGGTTCCTGACTGTTTTAGAAGCCAGAAATTATAGATTTATATTTGTGACAAGAAAAGTCATGCTATAAATTGAGGTTTATTCTTTGTTTAAGAGGTATACGAGGACATAGCTAAATACCTAAAAAGTTCGAGCAGTGAGCTTAATTGTGAGCTCTAGACTCATTATGGCTCAATAATGAATTTAGGACCCAGTTAAAATTAGGATTTGAGTTTTAGAGAGAGTATTAAGCATGAAGTTGTAATATATAATTTTCTACGTAGTGATATTATTGCCTTTGTCATCTTGATAGATGCATTTTTCCTTGATTTTGAGTCTTTCATATAAATTCTATTTAATGTGATAGTGGGATTAAATCCTTTTAAAGTTATTACATATCATATGTTTATGCATTATGGTGAATGTTAAGCACGACTTCTGCATCGCATTCTCCTATCAATAGATATTAAGGCTTGGGGGAAAATAAAGCAATTCTTAAATATAATTTATTAGTATGTCTAATGATCATATTGCATGTTAATCAATAATTTTTATCATATCATAAGATTGAGCAAGCTGTGCCATGCACCAGCACCGAAAAAGGGATCACACAATTTAGTTAAATCAAAGCAATATAAATTAACTATATCATATTGTGTGTTTCTGACTTGTATCACTATCAGCCTCCCCTGTTAGGTGATCATGATTGGAAGAAATTTTATCATGATTTAATTAAAGAAATAAGAAAATGATACAGAAGTTTTCGTTCACTACATTCATGATTCAAATTATCATATCGTGAACAGATGTGGCAAGATTAATTTCTAAAGCTGACCTGATAATACTATTAGACTCAAGCAGCTTCAGCTTATCGAAAAGTTATTTATATTTTGTTATCAGTCCATATATATAGTTGATAGTTTCAGCTTTGTAAATCAATGAAAATCTCACTTTGAGCCCCATTAATGGCTTCGTTCTTTTTATTTTTTCCTGTTTTTCCATAGCAGTTTTCAGTCAATGTAAGAAAAATAAAAAAAAAAAAGTCAATGCTATTACAAGGTGCAAATATTTATATTTTGTAATTATAAAAACTAAAATAAAATATTAATATTGGACGATTTTAAGAAGTTAGAATATTACTAATAAGATAATCTTATTCATCTATTATATCTATTGAATTAGTTATACGTATAATTATCGAAATCAATTCAATTATTATAATTGGTAGGTAACATATTTTTCCCAGAAATCCATCCAGAGGCCCATTAATACTTATCAATAATCATTACACAACCCGGCAAGTCCAAGAAAAAGAAAACAAAAACAATGTAAACATAGTATGATCAATGATGTTTCCGCGTTCTAATCCATTATGAGTCAAAACTCTTTCATTTATTAATTTATTTTTTCGTTCATCGCGTTTTCTATTAAAAAAATTTAACGAACGTGGTTTCGTCAGTTTTTGCTTTTGTAAAACGTGAAATAGGCCTTGAAATCGGTGCCGAACTCACATCACACGAAATTTCTCTCGGCTGACTTGAACAATCATTTAATTCTTAGCAGACTATATGATATATATACATAAAGTAATTTACAAAGTTAAAAAACCCCCCGATGATAGAATTATTTATATAGAGTAATTTTATATAAGTATTTATAGAATTACTTATATAGAGTAATTTTATCATCATTATCTTCTGATTTTAAAAAAGCTAGAACCTAACAATATCAACTGTAAATTAGATCTAGTGGACATAAGAAAGAAGATAAAAATGGAAGCAAATAATTATAATATATTAGAATAATAAAATTTTATAATTCACTTCTGTAAATAATTATATTAGAATAATAAATTAGGAATTTTATTACTCTAATTATTTATTTCTATTTTTGTATTCTTTTTTTCTGTCTATTAGATTTAATCTACAGTTGAGACTAATTATTTGGTTTTAACTTTTTAAAATTAGGAGGTACTAATGGTAAAATTACTTTATATATATATTTAAAAAATTAAATAATAATCTATTTGTAAAAGTTTAAATGATTCTAGAAAAAAAAAAAATTGTTCTAAATCTTTAAAGATCGTTAAGATAGTGTTTAAATTTTAATCAAAATAGATAAATCAAAAAATAAATAACGGAAGCAAATCAAACAAACAAGCACAAAATAAACACAACAATAATTTTACGTGGTTCGTCCAATTATGCCTACATCCATGGCAGCAGAAAGAATACTAGAGATTTTAATATGAAATATAGAGAATACAAGTGTAACAAGTCTTTTCTCTCAAGTCTCAACCCTACGCTCAGTTACACCCAAAGCTCACCAGAACACTACATACAATTACAATTCTAGGGTTTTTTATTTTATTTTATTTGATTGATGTGGTCTAAAAACAATGAATGATTTCCTTGCTAATCAAGGAAAAATTACAAGAGTAATTTTCTCTCTAAATCATATTGTGTAAGAAAACAAAACCTCCAAAACAGAAAAAATCTTTTACTTCCTTGTATGAGAATAAAGCCCCTTCCAACCATAATTATTGGTATTATAAGAAAACGTAAACAAGCATCTTTTGTCACAAAATGCTTGTTTCACATGATCACAGTCAATCTTATCGGCAGTGATGATTTTTTGTTTTAATCAATGAAAAAGGTTAGGTTATGATATATTAAATTAAAATTATGATTTGAATTCATGAATATAATACTTATAAATTAAAAGTGTAATTTTATTTTTTTAATTAAAAGGAAAGGAAAGCAATGGTTCATTTGGTTGCATATTAAGGATGCATTTGGATATGTTTTTAAAATGATATTTTTTAAAAGTATTTTCAAAAATGAAAAACATATTTTGAAAATGATGTTTCAAAAACGATATTATATTAGTAGCATTTTTTAAAATACATTTCGAAAATAAAAAATGATAAAAAGTTGTTTACTATCATTTTTTAAAATAGGTAAAAATTAAAAATATGTTTAAATTAAAACTATTCTTAAAAATGACGATATGACTGTTAAAGATAAGTGTTTTTACGTTTTTGAATTTCACTCTACAAATGAAATGATGTTTGAAAATGATAGAAAACGAAAAACAAAAAAGTCGTTTTTTACTTCACTTTCAAATTTTTGAAAACATGTTTTTCATTTAAAAAAAAACTTATTTTTAAAAACAAACAACCAAACACATTTTCCTCCATTTTTTGTTTTCAAGAATGAAAAATGAAAAATGAAAAATGAAAATGAAACCAAACATGCCCTAAAATATTTGTTTTTAAAAGTGCTTGTACACAGCATTCAATTACTAACAAGAATATATATAACGTAACTTATACCGGTTACGTGCAGTGCCATTGTGAAATGTAATGGGTAATTTTTATATAAGTCTCATGAGGAAGGAGTCTAAGAAACCGAACATCGGAGTTACTCATTTTCTCAATGGGTGTCAAACTAACTTTTTAAATTGTGTAATGATAGGTTGTCAAAATATTTCGTTAAGATTTTTGACCAAATGAATAAAGTTTTTTCTTTTTTCTTTTAAATTTCGAGCATATTTTTTTTATTTACTATAATTTTTTCTTTAATTTCATAAATAATTAATGCGAGACAAATATACATATTTTTTATAGTGGAAATAAATAGTGACTTCTGTCAAATTTGAATTGGTTTAGGGTATTTATTTTTTGTATATTAAATTTATAGTGATATGTGCTAGATACAGGAGCGGAACCACTTGAGAACCAGGTGGCTTTTGTACTGAACAGTTTTATCTAACTTAATTTATCGTTGTTTGTGTCAATCCAAGTCTACTTATATACTACAGATGTTGTAATTCGGAGCTCTCTAGTAAGTTCAAATTTTTTGTTTCAGCCATATTTGATAAACATGGTACCAACACCGGCTCACCCCCTTTATATATATATTTTTCAAATTAAAATTTTTGGATCTATTAAAATTAATTTTTAGGATAATAATAATAATAAAAATAAAATTATAAGAATGCACTAAATTTTATGTAACCTCTTCCGTTGCTCGGTTATTTTTACTTAGGTATTCTTCATTTCTTTTCTTGGTTAAGTAAGAAAGTGATTTAATGTAACCAGTTACTGCCAAACAAAATAACACAAAAGATCATTTAAAAATAATAATAATAATAATAATAATAATAATAACAACACAAAAGATTGATATTAGCTTTTCAAAAAACAAAAATAATATAAGGGGACAGTTGGGCCTACTACATTGATATACATAGCTATGAATAGTACGATCAGGCAGTTATGAGCCCAACGTTTTATACGGATTTAAGACCACATATTTTACACACTACCAGTTAATGAGAGTAGTTGAATATCCACCTTAATTCTAAAAGATAAAAAGTTCAAATTTCACCTTTATTATTATTATTATTTAAAAAAAAATAAAAAGGTTGTGGATTGTGAATCTCCTTCTAATAAGAGTTATCTTCTCTCTGATTGTGAAAGTAGTAATCTGGACTGCGTTATCAATGATCCATCTCAATAGGTCCTAACAATTATGTGACTCGTAAAGTGTTAGCGTTTAAAAAAAAAAAACACGTTTTAAAGATGTCTATGGCACAAATAATTTATGAGTTATGCCCCTAGCAGTGAGATTTTTCATGATCACCATACATATGGGTATCAATAATTATAGCTAGTAATAATGTGATGGTATTGTTCAAGTTAAAATCAATGTTTAAGAAAGCATTAGTCGCTAAACGGTCGATTGCCTAGCGACTAGTGATTAGTCGTCTAGTTGGTGAGTATTCGATGACTAGTCAGTTTGACTGTCCATCAACGATCAATCTATTGATTGATAATAAAACTTAAAAATAATAATAATAATAATAATAATAATAATAATATGGTTAAAATAAAATCATATGACCACAACACATCAACAAACCTATCTCATATAAATACAAAAGTAACTTTAACACAATCATATGACCATAATATACTAAATACTTTAGAAAATATGTATTCAAACGTCTCATCTTATCTGAAAAAATCATAAAAACACAATCCAAAGTCATAAAAGCATAAGAAAATGTCCACATAATCACATAGCAGGTGCCAAGTAGCAACAAAAGGAAAAATCCAAAGTCAAAAATCCAAACAACTAAATGGAAGTAAACAACTAAAAGAAAGTAGGTAAAGACCCTAAACATTCAAATGATTCGACCACTTTCTATCTTTGTCAAAGTCTTTCACAACTAATTCATGGTCAGACTCAAATTTCTCAAATCAAAATTTTTGAAGTGGAAAGAAATTAAATTAAATTAATAAACAAATAATTTATTTTAAATTTTTTAGAAAAATTAAATAGTCACTGAGGTTGGCGGCTGCCTACCATGTGCAATGATATTAGGTAAAAAAAAAAACTCATCGTCATGTAGTTATAGCTTATTTTCTCACTCGCAATATGTCATCAATTCTGTTACCACACTTGATAGGAACACACTAACATGCTTCACTGTCTCAAACTCAAACCAAACCAAGAAAACTTCACTGTACAAGATGTACAACTACATAACCAAACTTGAAAGTATCCAAACAAAACCCTAGATACACCATTTCAAATGTTCTTTGTTTAATCCAATTAAACCAAATCATATTCGAATGGGGTATCTCAACTTTTACCCGCATCTAAGCGGAACTCCCGCTAATGGAAGCTTCTAGACATCGTCTCAGCCGCCTTTTTTAGCCTAGTCTTCATCTTCTTCCTCATGGTCTTCACTCCATTCAATGACTCCCTCACTGCCTTCAATTGTCAGACACTTTGGTGCCCAATCCACGACAGCACTAGCGGGTGGTAGCTCTAATCGAGTTTGGACACCACCACCAACCAATCGACTCGTCTCGTGAACTTCGTGGACTGATTTGAATGATCAAACTCAGCCGAATAGTTGGCCCAGCAACTAGAACCCTTGAATTGGGGATTCTCAGGTCGTCAGAGTACCGCCAAGCAACTTCTGTTGAATTAAAACTTTAATAAGCATAAACCTATACTAAAATCTAAAAACTCATATTAAATCATTAAGAATTGTTACAGAAAAGACATATCTAAATTTATATTGATAAATTTGAAAGGAATGAGTCTTCCACAGCCAAATCATCTTATATTACTCTATATTTTTCTTCTTGAATGGGGAAGGAGAAAGAGCGTAAAATATTACGTATATTAATTTAACTTGGGGATCATAACCTTTTATAATATTCTTTATATACTAATCTAATTAGGTTTCTATTAACCCTAATTCATTAGTATTAGGTTTTTATACATTTAAGCTCATACCCAATAAATATTTGTAGAGCCCAATTAATATGTCACTTACTTAACTCTATTAAAATTGATAATTTATAATATAATTATTATTTAATATATAAATCCACGATAAAAAATATTAAAAATTCCAACAACTTCTTGACTAGAACTTAATGTTAGTCATCGAGTTCAAAAAACACTGCAGGTGGGTTCCCCCCTCCCCACGCCAAGATTTTTTTTTTAAAAAAAAGGGAAGAGAAAGCAAAATTGGCTAGAGAGTACAGTGGAGTCTAATAAATTAGAGAATGGAGTGTAATGATTTTTTTGGGGGGAAACTTTATTTTAATCCCCGAGATTTTTAAAAATATCAAAATTTTAAACATCTATTAGAAACAGCTCTTTTAATCCCTAACTTTTCCAAAACTCTTCAAAATAATTCAAATAGTCAGTCAATTAACAGTCAAACCAAACAAAAAAATTAAAAAGACTTAATTACCCTCAACAGTCAAAATGACCATTTTGCCCTTAATAAAATCAAAATATTATATATTTTTTTAAACAATAAAAAGTTGACACATATTTTTGTAAATGATTATTATTTTTTTTTAAAATTAAACAATAATTAAAAAAAAATGAAAACCCTAAAAATGAAAACTAGATCACCATCCATCAAACTCATCTCTCTCGCCTCCATCTCGTTTTCCCTCATTGTCTGCTTCCGGCGTCGCCTCCATCGCCGTAGACGAGCCCAACAACCGCCATCGAGAACCCATAAGCTGCAGCAACCTCCATCTCTCTCTTTCTCTCTCATTCCTTCAATTTTTTTTTTTTTTTTGTGATGTTGTGGATGTGGTTCTGGGTTCGTATCGAACCCAGAACCCAAGTTTCTGGGTTCGATCGAACCCAAGAACCAAGTTTCTGGGTTCGATAAGTTCCTGGGGTTCGCATCGAACCCAGAAACTTGGGTCCTGGGTTCGCATCGAACCCAGAAACCTGGGTTTCTGGGTTCGTCGAACCTAGGAACCAGGTTTCTAGGTTCGATGCTAGTGGTTCTGGGTTCAACGAACCCAGAACCAGATATATATATATATTTTTTTTGCTCTTAATGTTGCTGATGATTTCTTTGTTGAGGGAGATGATGTTGATGATGTTGTGATGTTGTTGATGATGTTGTGGAATTGTTGATGATGTTGAATACTATGGGAGATGATGTTGATGAACTGGGTTGGGTTGATTGGCTTGATATGTTGAAGATGATGGAGATCCACCAGATTGATAAACTGGTTGGAACTAGTTTGATGGTGGAGATGGAGATGTGTTGAAGATGGTGGAAATCCACTAGATTAATTCTCCATCGTCCATCCATCATGGATGGACGGTGGAGATCCAATATCTTTTTTTTTTTTCAATTTTTTTATAAAATTAATTTGAAATATATAATAAATTATTTAAATTAATTTTTTTAATGTTTAAAATCTTAGCCATCCACGTGTCACGATCTTAGTCTTTCATATGAAAATACCATCTTACCCTTCTCATTTAAGTTTTCTATCACCGTTGACCGTTAATTGACTAACAGTTTGGACTTTTTTGAAGAGTTTTGGAAAAGTTAGGGATTAAAAGAGTTGTTTTCAATAGATATTTAAAAATTTGATATTTTCAAAATCGCAATGACTAAATTGAAGTTTCCCTTTTTTTTTTTTTTCACGGTTGACTGGGTTGCTGTTCACATGTCTTTTTTTTTTTTAACTTTTTTTAACAAAGTTGCTCTTGTCGTTTTCTTATTGGTTTTTTTTTTTTTTTTTTTGCTATTTATCTTATTGGTTATTAGTAATATGGCTTTTAATAGCAGTTTTGCTGTTTTTACCTGTGTCCTTTTTTTTATTATTTCCTTTATTTAACACTATTATTTATTATTTTTATTTCTAATATAATTAATTAATTTTGATTACTCTTCTTATACATTCTTTTCATTCTCCTAATATTTTTCATATTCCTAATAATTAATGTTTTCTTTTCCTACACTTAGTATTTTTCCTACTCTTAATTAATTAATATTTTCTTTTTTACAATCTTTTCTTAGTTAGGTTCACGTTGTTTTCTATATAAGTATTATTTATTTCACTTTTAGTGTGTCACACAAACTCCATTGGCAATTTGTAGTTTTACCGAATAACTTTTTATTTTCCCATTAATCTTAACTTGACAACTCTTCATCTTCACTTGACATATTGTCACTTATCAGGTTAGTCTACTAAATTTATTACTTTTTTAATTTATTTATTTTTAATAATTTAAATTTAATATACATTTCATAAATAAATCCTGCAATCTTTACCTTTAAGTTATTACATTACAATCAATTATTGTTATATAAATTTATTGTTTTTCATTATAAAATAAGTATCCTTTTTTATTGCAAGTTTAGACCAAAATTATATTTTTTAATGAATACATATGGTTTTTGTCTTATTTAAATTAATAATTATTTTTTTTATTTTTTTTATTACTTTGTTCATATGTCCCTCTTAACAAATTTTATGGGTCCACCATTGATTAGATACCAATTGATTCTTTAAATAGTTAAATTTCAAGGGTTAGAGAGTAAAACAATACTTTTATCCTGTTTAAAAATTATCAATGGCAAAATGTTATTTTTGTGTTTTCTACTTCGATCAATTGATTAAATTTTAGTTAGAGGGATTATAAATTGATAAGTTCATTTAAGGAACACATAAGTTAAAAATGAAAACGCATTTAAAAAGTTAGAAATCATGAAAATATAAGGACTAAAATTAAGTTTTCCTTTTCACATTGTGTACATAAGAGAGAAATAAACCAGCAATCATGTTCATCTATTATTTTTCTTATGCTCATGTATCAATCATAAAAAGTTGACCGAAAAAAAAAGAAGATGTTAAAAGAGGGCCTTCAACTCTATATGTTTAGATAAAATTTGCAATATAACACAGTATTAGAGTGTTCTACTTTGTCGGCTAGCTTTGTTGCCTTCCTCAACCTCTTCCTACAAATAGCTTATCCTAAAAGACTGAATTAAGAGCTTGTGATCAGATCTCTCTCCCAGTTTCCATAATAGGATAAAAAAAAAAAAAAAGAAAACAACAACGACAAAGAAATGGAAGAGAAGATCTACAAAGCTCATGTTCTAGTACTTCCTTATCCAAGCCAAGGCCACATTAACCCAATGCTTGAATTCTCCAAACGCTTGGCTTCCAAAGGGATCAAAGTCACTTTTGCCATAACCCTTTTCATCTCCAAAACCTTCAATGTCCCTGAACTCTCCGACTCTATACAATTTGAAACCATATCAGATGGCTATGATGAAGGTGGGTTTGCGGAGGCTGGGAGCGTCCATGCTTACCTTCAAAGGATGGAAGCTGCTGGCTCCAAAACCTTAGTTGAGATCATAACAAAACACAGAAGCTCATCAAAACCTATTGACTGCATAGTTTATGACCCCTTTCTCTATTGGGCTTTGGATGTTGCCAAGAAGTTTGGCATTGTTGGGGCTGCCTTTTTCACTCAACCTTGTGTGGTTAATTACGTTTACTACCTTGTTCATCATGGATTGTTGAAGCTTCCTATAGTGGAGACTCCAGTGTCCATTCCTGGGTTGCCTTTGCTTGAGCTTCAAGACATGCCTTCTTTCATTTCTGTACATGGGCAATATCCAGCCTACTTTGAGATGGTGTTGAACCAGTTCTCCAACTCAGATAAAGCTGATTTCATTCTTGTCAATACCTTCTACGACTTGGAACCTGAGGTAAGCTTGTTAAAGTTCATTTCATTATTTCTTTATTTTTTTTTCTTGTTTATCTTACTTAATTATAGTTGATCATAGGAATATTGGTTGGATAATATTATCAGTCTTTTAAGCATACACACATATGCCTTGCACACATATCCTGATAAAGACTGCCAAGAAAATGGAAAACAAATTTAAAAAGAGAAACTTCTAGGTAGAGAATTTATTCCCGTGTTTATGATGCTGATACATGTTAGTTGATGAGAAGAAAATGGTTCCTCTTATGCACGAATAAACATGATTTTTGTTTTGTTCCTCGGTGGTAATTTTTTATTAAATCTATCTTTACAAGGATACGTGGATCAGCTAACTTCTCCTCTTACCAGTCTCTCATTTTACCTATAATTTTTGTTAAATATGTTATAACAATAAAAGTATTTAATATGTATCCACATCTATTATTATATCTTTTATTTATTTATGTTATAGATAAAAAAATATATCACTATATTAATTTTAAATTTTAAATATTATAATTAAATTATTTTTTAAATGAGTTATAAGGGATTTTACCTTTATGATTCGGTTTAAAAACTCTCATTTATAGAAATTAAAAAAAAAAAAAAAAAAAAGACCGGTTTCGACAGAGAGTGTCCGCTGCCTATATGAGTATTTTGGATTATAATATCGGAATTGTGCACACGTTTTGCTTGTATCTCTAAACGAAAGGTCTAATGTCTAATAATGTGTTTTCTATTCGTTCTTGGATATTTTCTCGAACGTGTTTTATATTTAACAACTCTACACGTCAAATTATATGAACTGTTGACCGATCAACTTGACTTTATGTTGACTGGACCATTTAAAATATGCCAATTATTGATGCTGTGTAACTTCCTTACCTAGGAACGCGTGAACGCCATAGTTGTCCCTGCCCATTTTATATACCTATTTATTTATTAAATTTTATTAATTTATTGATTGGATAATAATAACTATCAATAATAGATAATAATTGGATTGATTGTAATACTAATTAGTAAAGAATGTCAAAAAAATTATTATAGATGAATGATTTTAATTAGGTAGCAAAGTAGTGTAACTCTTATCTATATATTAAAAAGTAAATATATCAATAGATCCTTATGTTGATCTGATCTGCCTTTTGTCTCCTTTCGATCTTGATTGTATTGTCTTTACTGCACAGAACATATTATTATTATCTAAAGCTATAAAGTTAATAGTACCAATTATTATTAGTTATGTTAATAAATTTGACTGTATACCTAATTGCAAAATGTTGACCACCATTTTTTTTTAGGCTGTGGAAACAATGTCGAAAGTTTGTGCTTTGCTTACAATTGGTCCAACAATTCCGTCTTTTTATTTGGACAACCGAGTTGAAAATGACAAAGATTATGCTCTCAATCTCTACGAATTGGACCCATCCATTTGCATAAATTGGCTCAACACAAAGCCAGAAAAATCCGTCGTTTATGTGTCCTTTGGAAGCATGGCTTGTTTAAGCAATGTGCAAATGGAGGAGCTTGCATGGGGCTTAAAGCAAACCAATTATGACTTCTTGTGGGTGGTTAGGGCTTCGGAGGAACCAAAGCTCCCTAAACAATTTGTTGACGAGATAGTCAACAAGGGCTTGTTGGTGAATTGGAGTCCTCAATTGGAAGTGCTTTCAAACAAAGCTTTGGGGTGCATGTTTTCTCATGGTGGGTGGAATTCAACTATTGAGGCATTGAGTTTGGAAGTTCCAATGGTGGTGATGCCTCAATGGACTGACCAACCATTAAACGCCAAGTGTGTCAAGGACCTTTGGAATGTCGGAATTAGGGTTAGTATTGATGAGGATGGAGTTGTAAGAAGAGAAGAAGTTGAGAATTGTATAAGGCAAGTGATGGAGGGAGAGAAAGGAAGAATAATGAGAGAGAATTCTAAGAAATGGAGAGAGTTGGCTATAAAGGCAGTCGGTGAAGGTGGCTCCACGGATAAGAATATTGATGAATTTATGTCTAAGTTAATAAATCGTGAATAACCAGTAATTTGTTCCATAATAAAGAGTTTGCAATGAATAAATTTATTATAGTTTTTGTTTACTCTTTGGAATTTTGAGTATATATTTACATAATTATCCAATTTCGAGGTGCATAGAAATTTTGCAATTTAGTTAAAACATTAATTAGTATTTAGTATCCCTATTGTTCTTTGTTTTAGCATTTGTATGGTCCTTTATTAGGAATCTATTTACTTTGTTAAGGACCTATTTCTTTTATTTGGCCTACTTTTCATGATTCATATTGGAAATTTTTTAAAGGCTTTTGAGATGACAAATGATGTTAGATTTGAGCTCATAATATATCATTAGAATAGTCTTGATGAGTAAAATAAAGTTTTTTCTTATCATATCTCCAACTTCAAATATTTCCATCTTTATTTTTGCATTTTTCTCTTGTTGCATTGTTTTTTCAAATTGAAACTCTCTCTCTCTCTTTTTTTTTTTTAATTCAATTTCAATACAAGGGTAATTTTATTCAAAAGCCAATAAGTGTCATTAAAACTCAAAGTAATGATTTGACTACAATATCAAAACAGTGCTATTTTAAAAAAGAACTCATCTAAGAATGTATTGTTATTAAGCTTATCTGTGTATAGAGATATATATATATATATACACACACACATTGATATTAAACATGTCTAATTATTTAACTAAGCAGCTGGCCAAGTATTTAGCCAAATTGGATTCACCAACATAAGAAGAAGAAGAAAAAATTTCTATAAATGTACAATTAACAATCTCCAAATATTTTAATTGCTATGATATATGTTTAATTAGTCTATTTCTACTAAATTACCAATATTGTTATTCACCAATTTTCCGCATTATGGTTGTTTTCATCTTTTCTAGAGTCTGCTATTAGACATGTTATTATTTGGGCTCTCACCAGCAAGTTTTTTTTTTTTCCCCTTAATTTTAGAAATTATTACACATGGTTTTAATTAACACCACTTCTAAAAGGACTTAAAAAAAAAATCTATCTGTTAATTATTGACATTGAAAAATATAATAATTGACTATAATAATAATAATAATAATAATAATAATATAAAATAAAAACATAACACAAAAATATAATAGTAAAAATTGCAAGAGCACTGCCTTGGATCATGTGAAAGTGCTTCTCTTGCTTTCTTTCTCTTTTTCATTTCTTTCCTTGGCCTGCTAAGAAGTGATCTGGCAAAGGCACGTTGACAGGGAACCAGTGAGCCCACTACGAGTTATTGGTGTGCTCCCCAACTCTGTTACACATTATTGCTGTCAACATGTGCGACGTTTGCAGGCCCAGATTTCATAGAAAATTAAGGACCATACTTTTATGACGTCTCTAGTATGTCACTTGTAAATAGTAATATGTAGTTCAAACATATTATCTAGGACGTATAACGTATATTATGGCAAATGATTTCTAATTGACATATAGATTATGAAAAAACATGATAAATAATGTAATAGTTCAAATCAATTATCATATGATTTGGAATGAATTTTAAAATAAGTAATTTATTCTATTTAATATCAACTTTAAGAATGATACTACTAAAGGGGTATTTATTCTAGAGTTTATTAGAGTTCAATGAATTTTTTTTTAATGGTAAATTTTGGTGACGGTTAGTTCGCAATGACCATTAATTGAACATCCATCTCTACCATTCTTCTCTACAAGATCCATCGCTGAGCTCGCTGCAACATCCATTCTTCGCTTCCGTTGGAGTGAAAACAATGAAGAAGAAGAAGAAGAAGAAAGTGGAGAGTTGAAGTGGAGAGTTGCAGTCATGTTGTGGAAGACAATAAAGAAGAAGAAGAAAGTGACAGTAGTAGGTTTTTAGTTCGAAAATTTTGTGGGGTGGTTCATTGGAGTGAAAACAGAGACTTCAAGTTAGGTTTGAAAATTTCATGGGTTTTTATTTTGAAAATTTTGTGGGTTTTGTTTGGCTTGTTTGCCTGTTTTTCTTCTCCTTTTCATTGCTTGTGCTTCATTGCTTCTGTGTTTTGCTTTGCCTGTTTTCCTGTTTGCCTATTTTCATTACTTTGCTTCCCTGTCTTGCTCTTGTTTTCATGTTTTGCTTCTCCCTGAGATCGCAACTACTATTGCTTTCTTTTGATTTTTCTCATTCAAAAGTTGATATTATAAACCAAGGGCAATTTTAATATCAAAATATTTGAACAATAAAATAGTACTATTAAAATTTATTTCAGTTCATTGATCATCAGTTTTTTGGCACTGTATAAAAAAAATGCTTCAAAAAAATAAAGAAATGCCAATGACTCAAAATTGCACGTGTAACACACGCCTTTACCTACAAAAAAAGTCCAATTCATGTGTAATACAGGCCTTTCCCCACAGAGGAATGTCCAAATCATGTGTAATATTTGCCGGTAGCTCCAACAACTCTATTATTGTTAAGATTTTGATTTGTATTTCTGATAAAATTTAATTGATGTGAAAGTAGTACAAATAGAGTCATAATAGGGATGATTGAGATAGTGTTGGAAAACTTAGCTCAAGAGGAAACCAACATTTTAAACAAAGCCACAAACAAAGGCAAGACATGCTGGCATGCGCCAAAAAGATAGCAAGGTTAATTTTGAGTGAAAAATGACTGTAACTGTGCAAATTTTCTATTCTAATAGGTTCCTGACTGTTTTAGAAGTCAGACATTGTAGATTTATATTTGTGACAAGAAAAGTCATGCTATAAATTGAGGTTTATTCTTTGTTTAAGAAAAGTCATAACTAAATACCTAAAAAGTTTGAGCAGTGAGCTTAATTGTGAGCTCTAGGCTCATTATGGCTCAATAATGAATTTAGGACCTAGTTAAAATTAGGATTTGAGTTTTAGAGAGAGTATTGAGCATGAAGTTGTAATATATAATTTTCTACTTAGTGATATTATTGCCTTCGTCATCTTGATAGATGCCTTTTTCCTTGATTTTGAGTAAATTCTATTTGATGTGATACTGGGATTGAATCCTTTTAAAGTTATTAGATATCATATGGATCATGGTGAATGTTAAGCACGACTTCTGCATCGTATTCTCCTATCAATAGATATTAAGGCTTGGGGGAAAATAAAACAATTCTTAAATATAATTTATTAGTATGTCTAATGATCATATTGCATGTTAATCAATAATTTTTATCATATCATAAGATTGAGCAAGTTGTGCCATGCACCAGCACCGAAAAAGGGATCACACAATTTAGTTAAATCAAAGCAACATAAATTAACTATATCATATCTGTGTTTCTGACTTGTATCACTATCAGTCTCCCCCGTTAGGTGATCATGATTGGAAGAAATTTTATCATGATTTAATTAAAGGAATAAGAAAATGATACGGAAGTTTTCGTTCACTATATTCATGATTCAAATTATCATATCGTGAACAGCCATGGCAAGATTAATTTCTAAAGCTGACCTGATAATACTATTAGACTCAAGCAGCTTCAGCTTATTGAAAAGTTATTTACATTTTGTTATCAGTCCATATATATGGTTGATAGTTTCAGCTTTGTAAATCAATGAAAATCTCACTTTGAGCCCCATTAATGGCCTGGTTCTTTTTATTTTTTCCTGTTTTTCCATAGCAGTTTTCAGTCAATGTAAGAAAAAGAAAAAAAAAAAAGTCAATGTTATTACAAGGTGCAAATATTTATATTTTGTAATTATAAAAACTAAAATAAAATATTAATATTGGACGATTTTAAGAAGTTAGAATATTACTAATAAGATAATCTTATTCATCTTTTATATCTATTGAATTAGTTATAAGTATGATTATCAAAATCAATTCAATTATTATAATTGTTATGTAACATATTTTTCCCAGAAATCCATCCAGAGGCCCATTAATACTTATCAATAATCATTACACAACCCAGCAAGTCCAAGAAAAAGAAAACAAAAACAATGTAAACATAGTATGATCAATGATGTTTCCGCGTTCTAATCCATTATGAGTCAAAACTCTTTCATTTATTAATTTATTTTTTCGTTCATCGCGTTTTCTATTAAAAAAAATTAACGAACGTGATTCCGTCATTTTTTGCTTTTGTAAAACGTGAAATAGGCCCTCAAATCGGAGCCGAACTCACGTCACACGAAATTTCTCTCGGCTGACTTGAACAATCATATAATTCTTAGCAGACTATATGATATAAATACATAAAGTAATTTACAAAGTTTAAAAACTCTGATGATAGAATTATTTATATAGAATAATTCCATATAAATACTTATAGAATTACTTATATAGAGTAATTTTATCATCAGTACCTTTGAATTTTAAAAAACTAGAACATAATAATATCAACTCTAAATAAGATCTAGTGGACATAAGAAAGAAGATAAAAATGGAAGTAAATAATTATAATATATTAGAATAATAAAATTTTATAATTCACTTCTGTAAATAATTATATTAGAATAATAAATTAGGAATTTTATTACTCTAATTATTTATTTCTATTTTTGTCTTTTTTTTCTGTCTATTAGATTTGATTTACAGTTGAGACTAATTATTTGGTCTTAACTTTTTAAAGTTAGGAGGTACTAATGGTAGAATTACTTTATATATATATTTAAAAAATCAAATAATAATCTATTTGTAAAAGTTTAAATGATTCTAGAAAAAAATAAAATTGTTCTAAATCTTTAAAGATCATTAAGATAACGTTTAAATTTTAATCAAGATAGATAAACCAGGAAATAAATAACGGAAGCAAATCAAACAAACAAGCACAAAATGAACACAACAATAATTTTACGTGGTTTGTCCAATTATGCCTACATTCATGGCAGCAGAAAGAATACTAGAGATTTTACTATAAAATATAGAGAATACAAGTTGTAACAAGTCTTTTCTCTCAAGTCTCAACCCTACGCTCAATTACACCCAAAGCTCACCAGAACACTACATACAATTACAATTCTATGTTTTTATTTATTGATTTTATTTTGATGTGGTCTAAAAACAATGAATGATTTCCTTGCTAATCAAGGAAAAATTACAAGAGTGATTTTCTCTCTAAATCATATTGTGTAAGAAAACAAAACCTCCAAAACAGAAAAAATCTTTTACTTCCTTGTATGAGAATAAAGCCCCTTCCAACCATAATTATTGGCATTATAAGAAAACGTAAACAAGCATCTTATGTCACAAAATGCTTGTTTCACGTGATCACAGTCAATCTAATCGGCAATGATGATTTTTTTTTTTTAATCAATGAAAAAGGTTAGGAAATGATGTATTAAATTATGATTTGAATTCATGAATATAATACTTATAAATTAAAAGTGTAATTTTATTTTTTTAATTAAAAGGAAAGGAAGCAATGGTTCATGTGGTTGCATATTAAAGATGTATTTTGATATGTTTTTAAAATAATATTTTTAAAAAGTATTTTCAAAAACGAAAAACATGTTTTGAAAATGATGTTTTCAAAAAAGATATTATATTAATAGTATTTTTTTAAAATACATTTTGAAAATGAAAAATGATAAAAAATTATTTACTATCATTTTTAAAAATAGGTAAAAACTATAAATATATTTGAATGAAAACTGTTTTTAAAAATAACGATATGACTATTAGAGATAAATGTTTTTACTTTTCTGAATTTCACTATACAAATAAAATGATTTTTGAAAATGATAGAAAACGAAAAACAAAAAAGTCATTTTTTACTTCACCTTCAAATTTTTAAAAACATGTTTTTCATTTCAAAACACTTATTTTTGAAAACAACCAACCAAACACATTTTCCTCCATTTTTTGTTTTCAAGAATGAAAAATGAAAAATGAAAAATGAAAATGAAACCAAACCTGCCCTAAAATATTTGTTTTTAAAAGTGCTTGTACACAGCATTCAATTACTAACAAGAATATTTATAACGTAACTTATACTGGTTAGGTGTAGTGCCATTGTGAAATGTAATGGGTAATTTTTATATTAGTCTCATGAGGAAAAGGGCTGCAGATGAACCCCTGCACCATTAAAGACCTTTTCAGTTCGCTGCAGTAGATGTAAAATCCTTGGCCACAACAAACGAACTTGTCCAACTCTGGTAATATTAATTTCATTTGCATTTTGCTGTATGTAAGTTTACATAAGTTGAAACTTAATGTTAGTTTTGATTTTGTAATATAGGGTTTAGCTGGCAGAGGAAAGAAAGCTGGTGCAAATGGAAAAGGAAAGAAAGGGAAGACTACCTCACAGAAATCAGCATCTGCACAGTAAGTTTATACTCTCAAAATTTTAAGTTTTCTATCATATATCTTTATTCATACTGTTTTCCACCATTTTAGGATCCATGCAAGTTCTAGTTCGACAACCCAACATGAGTCCATTATACTAAGGTATATTATTTATTCACATGTTATTTTGGATAGACAAGATGTATGATATAAATTACTAACATAATTTATTGCAGCATGCCAAATCATTGCAGCACATCCAATGAACCACCTACTGCCCCGACGCCTAATAGACCACCACATGTTTTTGATATTTGCTCGCAAATAGGTTCCACTTCCCAATCTTGAGGATTGTAGTTACTTTCTGTTTTTGTTAGATTTGGATACCACACTAAACTTTTGCATGAGTTCTTTCTATGTCCAAATCTACTATGCATGGTTGGTGCATGGTTTTTATAGCTTTTGCAGACATCTGTTGTTACGCATGCAATTAAAGGTGTTGACAGTGTGGTAGTTTATTTTTGGGACAGCATGCATGCAATATTATTTGTTGTTACATTATTTTTTGTTAGATGTTGACAGTTTGGTGTCAGCAACTATTAGATATTTGGACCACATGTTGAGGATATGGTGACTATTTTTAATATTATATTTATGTTCACATTTGTGGGATTAAAAATGCAAATGATTGTTGTATGTTTGTTTTGCAAACTATGTTCCATGTTTGGACCACATGTTATTGTCACTTTTCTTACTATTTTATTCTCATTTGCATAGGCAAGTGGTCCACACATTATTGATTTCAGTGTTTTTTTCATTCAATGTCAAAACATCATGCATCCAACATTACAGGTCATTTCTTATATATGAATATCATCCCCATGCATATACTAATTATGCCATAAATATCTGTATATAAAGTATATAATATTACTGAAGAAAATTAATAGATGCAGCAAAAATATTAAACAAATGCAGCAAAAATATTATTAGGTTGTTGATTGGATTCAAACACTAAGCATACTTGATGGTGTTTCTTACATGATTACAGACAGTATTCACATTCAAAATATAACTCCAAATTTTGGCTCTTAGTTCCTAACAACATTGTTTAGGAACATAAATCATAAAAAATAATAGGCTCGCATGTCGCGTCACTGTGCAAGGTGCGGGAGAGAGTTTGGTGTGATAACCAATCATTGAGAACCACACAAACTGGATAAAGCTATTGCTGAATAAAATAGTGCAACATTTCTCAATCACACATATCATGTCTGAAAATAAAACCCCTTTATTACCATAAATTATGTCGCACTTAGTATAGTATGGTACATGCACGCTTCAAGAGAGGACAGAGAATTACAAAGAAAGCGTCTCCCATCATGCATATACTAATTATGCCATAAATATGTGTATCTAAAGTATATAATATTACTGAAGAAAATTAATAGATGCAGCAAAAATATTAAACAAAGGGAGCAAAAGCAAAAGCTGTAAAAATATTACATACATGGAGCAAAAATGAGTTTAAAAGAAAAAGAAAAGAAAAGGAGCAAAAATTATAGGCTGCTATAAACTGCAAAAAAAAAAAAGAAGAAAAGAAAAGAAGGAGCAGAAATTATGGGCAGCAACATAAACTGAAAAAAGAAAAAGAAAAGAAAAGAAGAAGCAAAAATTATAGGCTGAAAAAAGAAAAAGAAAAGAAAAGAAGGAGCAAAAATTATAGGCTGAAAAAAGAAAAAGAAAAGAAAAGGAGCAAAAATCATAGGCTGCAGTATAAACTGAAAAAAAAAAAAAAACAACCAAAAATGAAAAGCTGGAGCCTAAGCATAAACTAAAAAATATATATAATAATAATAAAAGAATCACATTTTCATTAAAAGATTTAAGAAAAATTTTTACTATAAGGGTAACATGGTAATTTTATAATAAATGAATATACATCAGGAATATTATATTATTATAATATTTAACTTTAGTTGGGGGCATAATGGTCTTTTTATTTGTTGTAATTGAGTGTAAGGTTAAATTAGTCTTTTAACATTTTCTGTTAGGTTTAACTGTTAGTTGACCAGTGGGAGGGACTAATTTGACATTTTTTTTTAAAAGTTAAGGTTCATTTTGTCCTTTTTCGAAACATAGTTAAAAATTTGATCATTTCCCAAAAGTTAGGGACTAAAATGATTTTTCCCCTACTTATAAATTAAAAGTGTAATTTTATTTTTTTAATTAAAAGGAAAGGAAGCAATGGTTCATTTGGTTGCATATTAAAGATGTATTTTGATATGTTTTTAAAATAATATTTTTAAAAAGTATTTTCAAAAACGAAAAACATGTTTTGAAAATGATGTTTTCAAAAAAGATATTATATTAATAGTATTTTTTTAAAATACATTTTGAAAATGAAAAATGATAAAAAATTATTTACTATCATTTTTAAAAATAGGTAAAAACTATAAATATATTTGAATGAAAACTGTTTTTAAAAATAACGATATGACTATTAGAGATAAATGTTTTTACTTTTCTGAATTTCACTATACAAATAAAATGATTTTTGAAAATGATAGAAAACGAAAAACAAAAAAGTCATTTTTTACTTCACCTTCAAATTTTTAAAAACATGTTTTTCATTTCAAAACACTTATTTTTGAAAACAACCAACCAAACACATTTTCCTCCATTTTTTGTTTTCAAGAATGAAAAATGAAAAATGAAAAATGAAAATGAAACCAAACCTGCCCTAAAATATTTGTTTTTAAAAGTGCTTGTACACAGCATTCAATTACTAACAAGAATATTTATAACGTAACTTATACTGGTTAGGTGTAGTGCTATTGTGAAATGTAATGGGTAATTTTTATATTAGGCTCATGAGGAACGAGTCTAAGAAACCGAACATCGGAGTTACTCATTTTCCCATTGGGTGTCAAACTAACTTTTTAAATTGTGTAATGATAGGTTGCCAAAATATTTTGTTAAGATTTTTGACCAAATGAATAAAGTTTTTTCTTTTTTCTTTTAAATTTCGAGCATATTTTTTTTATTTACTATAATTTTTTCTTTGATTTCATAAATAATAAATGTGAGATAAATTTATTATTTTAATAGTGGAAATAAATAGTGACTTGTGTCAAATTTGAATTGGTTTAGGGTGTTTTTCTGTTGTAGATTAAATTTATAGTGATATGTGTTAGATACAGGAACGAACTCATTTGAGAAGCAGTTGGCCTTTTTATATACTAAACAGCCTTATTTAACTCAATTTATCGTTGTTTGTGTCTATCTAAGTCTGCTAATATATTAGAGATAATGTAATTCGGACCTCTCTAGTAAGTTCAAATTCTTTGTTTTAGCCATATTTAATAAACATGGTACCAACACCGCCTCACTGCCTCTATATATATATATGTATATATTTTTGCAAATTAAAATTTTTGGATCTATTAATATTAATTTTTAGGATAATAATAGTAAAAATAAAATTATAAGAATGCACTAAATTTTATGTAACCTCTCCCGTTGCTTGGTTATTTTTACTTAATTATTTTTACTTATTATTATTATTATTTTAAATTTGGATTGTGAGCAATGGGATTTTTCACGATCACCATTCATATGGGTATCAATAATTATAGCTAGTAATAATGTGGTAGTATCGTTCAAGTTAAAATCAATATTTAAGAAAGCACTAGTAGCTAGACGGTCGACCGCCTAACAACTAGCGACTAGTCGGCTAATTGGCTAGTATTCGGTGACTAGTCAGTTTGATTGTCCATTAACGATCAATCTATTGACTGACAGTAAAACTTATAAAAAAAAATTCATATGATCAAGATAAAATCATATGACCACAATACATCAAAAAACGTATCTCATATAAATGCAAAAGTAACTTTAACACAATCATATGACCATAATATATTAAATGCTTTAAAAAATATGAATTCAAATGTCTCATCTTATCTGAAAAAATCATAAAAACACAATCCAAAGTCATAAAAGCATAAGAAAATGTCCACATAATCACATAGTAAGTGTCAAGTAGCAACAAAAGGAAAAATCCAAAGTCAAAAATCCAAACAACAAAATGGAAGTAAACAACTAAAAGAAAGTAAGTAAAGACTCTAAACATTCAAATGATTCAACCACTTTCTATCTTCGTCAAAGTCTGTCACAATTAATTCATGGTCAGACTCAAATTTCTCAAGTAAAATTTTTTGAAGTGGAAAGAAATTAAATTAAATTAATAAACAAATAATTTATTTATGTTTATTTTTAATTTTTTTAGAAAAATTAAATAGTCATTGAAGTGAACGGCTGCCTACCATGTGCAATGATATTAGATAAAAAAAAAAAAAACTCACTGTCATGTAGTTATAGCTTATTTTCTCACTCGCAACATTTCATCAATTTTTTTACCACGCTTGATAGGAACACACTAACGTACTTCACTATCTCAAACTCAAACCAAACCAAGAAAACTTCACTATACATGATGTACAACTACATAACCAAACTTCAGAGCATCCAAACAAAACCCTAGATACACCATTTCAAATGTTTTTTGTGTAATCCAATTAAACCAAATCAGATTTGAATGAGGTATCTCAACTTTTACCTACATCTAAGTGAAACTCCCACTAATGGAAGCTTCTAGAAATCGTCTCGACTACCTTTTTTAGCCTAGTCTTCATCTTCTTCCTCATGGTCTTCACTCCATTCAATGACTCCCTCACCGCCTTTAATTGTCAGACACAGCTACTATTGGTGCCGAATTAGAGGTGGTAATATGGGTCACAATACGACGGGTTGACACGAATTCGCAAAAAATAAATGGATATGTGTTAGAGTTAAATGAATTCGTGTCATAATCGTGTCAACCGACTTAATCCGTTTATTAAACGAATCGAATTGAGTTTGCTTAAACGAATAGCAGATTGACACGATTAAATTATGAGTAAAATTATAATATTGAAAAATTATAGGGGTTAGTATGTAATTATGCATCTATATGTATATAAACATTCACTCGCCCCCTAAACCTAATCCTTTCATTTCAAAATTTCAACAGACACCACCAACTCATTTTGGTCTCAACCACACCCGACGGCAGCAGCTCTTCCCCTTCTCCCACCACACACCCGACGACAACAACTCATCCCCTTCTCCCACCACATCCAATGACAGCTCCTCCCATACTTCTACACTTATATGGCCGCACCACACCCATACGGTAACTCCTTCTTCCCACGGTCACCACACTGGACGACAGCTCTTCTCATTCTCCCACACCCACACGACCGCACCACACCCACACGACAACTTCTTCCTCCCACGTTCACCGGTCGCAGCTCCTTCTTCCCGCGGTCACCGGTCGCAGCTCTTTCTTCCTCACGGTCACCAGTTGCAGCTCCGATCGCAACTTCTTCTTCCTCACGGTCACCGGTCGCAGTTTTTATGGATTTGTATTGTGTAGGTTGGAGGTCCCCTTGGAATCAAATAGGGAAGAATTTAAATTATAAAGTTTTGTGTTAGAGAATGATAATGTTAAGTGATTTTAAGTGATTTATAAAGTTTTGTGTTGGAGCATAATTTTATTTTGTTATGGTTTTTAAATATGGATGATATGGAATGTTATGTAGTTGATTTAATGTGTTGAATTAGGTGGTTAGTTGTGAATTATTTATTTTATTTGCGTTTAAAATATTATTTAGGTTAAACGAATTAAACGGGTTAAACGAATTAACGGATTGACAGGTTAACGGATTTGGATAATTTATGATCCTATTAATAAACGAATTAATCATGTCGTGTCGTGTCATTCGTTTATAAACGAATTCGTGTCGAATCCAAAAATATCGACCCATTTTATAAACGAATTCGTGTCGAATTGGTCGAATTCATAAACGAATCGAATCAAATACAGCTCAACCTGACACACCAACCCGTTTTGCCACCCCTATGCCCAATCCACGACAGCACTAGCGGGTAGTGGCTCTAATCGAGTTTGGACACCACCACCAACCAATCGACTTGTCTCGTGAACTCTGTGGATTGATTTGAATGATCTAACTCAACCGAATAGTTGGCATAGCAACTAGAACCCTTGAATTAGGGATTCTCAGGTTGTCAGAGTACCGCCAAGCAACTTTTGTTGGATTAAAACTTTAATAGGTATAAACCTATGCCAAAATCTAGAAACACATTTTAAATAATTAAGAATTATTATAGAGAAGACATATATGAATTCATATTGATAAGTTTGAGAAGAAATGAGTCTTCCACAGTCAAATCACTTTATGTTGCTCTATTTTTTTCTTCTTGAATGGGGAATGAGAAAGAAAGTAAAATATTACATATATTAATTTGACTTGAGGACCATAACCCTTTATAATATTCTTTATATGCTAACCTAATTCGGTTCTTATTAATCCTCATTCATTAGTATTAAATTTCTACACACTTAAACTCATGTCTAATGAATATTTATAGAGCCCAATTAATAAATCAATTACTTAATCCTATTAAAATTGATAACCTATAATATAATTACTATTTAATATATAAATTCATAATAAAAAATATTAAAAATCCCAACAACTTCTCGACTAAAACTCAATGCTAGTCATCGAGTTCAAAAAACAGTGTAGGTGGATTGCCCCCTCCCCACGCCAAGATTTAAAAAAAAAAAAAAAAGAGAAAGCAAAATTGGCTAGGGAGTACAGTGGAGTCTAATAAGCTAGAGAATGGAGTGTAATGATTTTTTTTTTTTTTCGCGGTTGACTGGGTTGCTGACTTGCTGTTCACATGTCCTTTTTTTTAAATTTTTTTTTAACAAGGTTGCTCTTGGCGTTTTCTTATTGTTTTTTTTTGGCAACTTGCACAGACCTCCCCTGAAATTTGACGAAATTACATAAATATTACGATATTTGGATAACTAACACGGACACTACTTGAGGTTTCAAAAACTCCGCACAAACCTCCCTTGTCGTTAGTCAACCATTAGTCAATCACGGTTAAATCAAAGTTTTGAAGGGTAAAATGGTCAATTAGCAGTTAATACATATTTTAATTAAAATTAATATTTTTAATTATTAAACTAATATTATAATATTTAAAAAAAAAAAAAAAACCCACCATCTTCTTCAACCTCCATCAACATCATCTCTCTCATCTCTATCTTCTACATTTATAAAAATCATCAAATCATTCATCATCATCAAACCAATCAGATCAATTATCATCATCAAACACCCAAATCAAACAAAAATATATCAAAATCATAAAAATTAAAATATTAGACAAAAATAATAAAAAAAAAGTTGGTCTCCATCGCTGGAGGGAGACCAGCGATGGAGACGGTCTCCATCGCTGGAGTCTCCAACGATGGAGACTGATCTCCATCGCTGGTCGACCAGCGATAGAGACTGACCAACGATGGAAATCAGTCTCCATCGCTGGAGATTCAGCGATCTCCATCGCTGGTCGACCAGCGATGGAGCATCGCTGGAGACTCAGCGATGGAGGCTCAACGACTAGCGATGGAGCATCGCTGGAGACTCAGCGATGGAGATTCGCTGATCTCCATTGCTGAGTCTCTATCGCTTCAGCGATGGAGACTCGCTGAGCTCCATCGCTGAGTCTCCAGCGATGGAGACTGATCTCCATAACTGGTCGACCAGCGATGGAGACCGTCTCCATAGCTGGAGACGGCGTCGGCCGTCTCCAGCGATGGAGACGATCGGTCTCCATGGGAGATCAGATCTGGTCTCCCATGGAGACCAGTTTTTTCTTTTTTCTTTTTTTCTTTTTTTAATTTTTTATATTTTATTTTCAAATTAAATTAAAAAAAATTATATATTAATTTTAAATTTATTGAAGGGTATTTTAGTCTTTTTATACTTTTAACCATTGACTATGATGATTTAACGGTTGTTGACTGACGATAGGGGAGGTTTGTGCGGAGTTTTTGAAACCTCAAGTAGTGCCCGTGCGAGTTACCCAAACATCGTAATATTTATGTAATTTCATCAAACCTCAGGGGGTTTGTGCAATTTGCCCTTTTTTTTTGGTATTTATCTTATTGGTTATTATTATTATGCCTTTTAATAGCAGTTTTGCCGTTTTTCCCTGTGTGTCCTTTTTTTTTAATTATTTCCTTTATTTAACACTATTATTTATTATTTTTATTTCTAATATAATTAATTAATTTTTTATTACTTTTCTTACACATTCTTTTCATTCTCCTAATATTTTTTATATTCCTAATAATTAATGTTTTTTTTTCCTACACTAGTATTTTTCCTACTTTTACTTAATTAGTATTTTCTTTTTTACAATTTTTTCTTAGTTAGGTACACGTTCTTTTCTATATAAGTACTCCTTATTTCACTTTTAGTGTGTCATACAAACTCCATTGGCAATTTGTAGTTTTAGGGAATAACTTTTTATTTTCCCATGCATCTTAACTTGACAACTCTTGGTCTTCACTTGACATCTTGTCACTTATCAAGTTAGTCTACTAAATTTATTACTTTTTTAATTTATTTATTTTTAGTAATTTAAATTTAATATACATTCCATAAATAAATCCTGAAATCTTTACCTTTAAGTTATTACATTACAATCAATTATTGTTATATAAATTTATTGTTTTCATTATAAAATAAGTATCTTTTTTTCCTGTAAGTTTAGACTGAAATTATATTTTCTAATGAATACATATGGTTTTTATCTTATTTAAATTAATAATTATTTTTTTTATTTTTTTATTACTTTATTCGTATATCCCTCTTAACAAATTTTGTGGATCCGCCGCTAATTAGATATCAATTGATTATTTAAATAGTTAAATTTCAAGGGTAGAGAGTAAAACAATACTTTTATCCTGTTTAAAAATTATCAATGGCAAAATGTTCTTTTTGTGTTTTCTACGACGAACAATTGATTAAATTTTATTCAGAGGGACTATAAATTGATAAGTTCATTTAAGGAGCACATAAGTTAAAAATGAAAACGCATTTAAAAAGTTAGAAATCATGAAAACATAATAGCTAAAATGAAGTTTTCCTTTTAACATTGCGTACATAAGAGAGAAATAAACCAACAATCATGTTCATCTATCATTTTTCTTATGCTCATGTGTCAATTATAAAAAGTTGACCAAAAAAAAATTGTTAAAAGAGGATCTTTAACTCTATATATCTAGATAAAACTTGCAGTATAACACAGTACAAGAGTGTTCTATTTTGTCGGCTAGCTTTGTCGCCTTCCTCAACCTCATCCTACAAAGAGCTTATCCTAGAAGACTGAATTAAGAGCTTGTGGTCAGATCTCTCTCCCAGTTTCCATAACAGGAAAAAAAAAAAACAACGACAACAAAGAAATGGAAGAGAAGATCTACAAAGCTCATGTTCTAGTCCTTCCTTATCCAAGCCAAGGCCACATTAACCCAACGCTTGAATTCTCCAAACGCTTGGCTTCTAAGGGGATCAAAGTCACTTTTGCCATAACACTTTTCATCTCCAAAACCTTCAATGTCCCTGAACTCTCCGACTCTATACAATTTGAAACCATATCAGATGGCTATGATGAAGGTGGGTTTGCGGAGGCTGGGAGCGTCCATGCTTACCTTCAAAGGATGGAAGCTGCTGGCTCCAAAACCTTAGTTGAGATCATAACAAAACACAGAAGCTCATCAAAACCTATTGACTGCATAGTTTATGACCCCTTTCTCTATTGGGCTGTGGATGTTGCCAAGAATTTTGGCATAGTTGGGGCTGCCTTTTTCACTCAACCTTGTGTGGTTAATTACGTTTACTACCTTGTTCATCATGGATTGTTGAAGCTTCCTATAGTGGAGACTCCAGTGTCCATTCCTGGGTTGCCTTTGCTTGAGCTTCAAGACATGCCTTCTTTCATTTCTGTACATGGGCAATATCCAGCTTACTTTGAGATGCTGTTGAACCAGTTCTCCAACTCAGATAAAGCTGAATTCATTCTTGTCAATACCTTCTATGACTTAGAACCTGAGGTAAGCTTGTTAAGGTTCATTTCATTATTTCTTTCTTTTTTCTTTTCTTGTTTATTTTACCTAATTATAATTGATCATAGGAATATTGGTTGGATAATATTATCAGTGTTTTAAGTATACACACATATGCCTTGCACACATATTCTGATAAAGGCTGTCAAGAAAATGGAAAACAAATTTAAAAATAGAAACTTTTAGGTAGAGAATTTATTCCCATGTTCATGGTGCTGATATATATTATGTTGATGAGAAAAATTGGTTCCGGTTATGTACAAATAAACATAATTTTTATTTTGTTCCTCGGTGGTGATTTTTTATTAAATCCATCTCCATGAGGTTAAGTGAATCAGCTAACTTCATGGGTTTTTTTTCATGTATGACTTGTAGGGTGTAAGTGTTGCCCTCAAATCTTAAATACTATAATTGAATTATTTCTTATCAATTTAAAATGTTAGATTTGATAGTAATTATCATTATATCAGTGCTTGAAGTTTTCTGATTCAAACCCTTATCTCAGATTTTTGTTAAACATGTTATAATAGTAGGGGATATTTAATATGTATCTGATAGTTGTCATCACATCTGTCATCTATTCACGTTATATAAGAGGGAGGTATATCACATGTCAAGTTCCAGTCTTCCTCAAGTATTTAAAACTATAGTTGGGCTATATAATATATCAACTTAAAGTCTTCCTCAAGTATTTAAGACTATAATTGGGTCAATACTATATATGAAAGAGTGTGTCTCGTGTCAACCTAAAATTTTTCATAAGTTTTAAATATTACGATCGAGTCATTTTCTAAATGAGTTACAACATATTTTTTGCTGTGATTATGATTAGAGACTCCTCTTCAAAAAAGGGCAGAAAAGATAAAATAAAATAAAAACTCCGGGCTAGCCGGACGGCATCCGATGCCTAAATGAATATTTTGGATTATAATATTGAAATTGTGCACAAGTTTTGCTTGTACCTGAAAGGTCTAATGTGTTTTCTATAGGTTATTGGATATTTTCTCATACATGTGTTTTTTCTATAGGTCTAATGTGTTTCTCGTACATGTATTTTATTTTTAACAACTCTACACATCACATAATATGACCTTAATTTTTGCATATCAACTTGCCTCCATGTTATTTCGGAACTTGCCTTTATGTTTTGACTGGTCTATTTAAAATAGAAAAAACTTTATTTTAATCCCTAAAGCTTCGAAAAGTACAGAATTTTAAAATTTTTTTTAAAAACAGTTTTTTTATCTTCAACTTTTAAAAAAATCCAAAATCGTCAGTCAATTGATTGTCAACATTAACAGAATGTATTAAAAATTAGTTTTACTCTTGATAGTTATTAGTTTCATATAAATTACCAGATTATCCTAATAAAATAATGAATTTACAATTTAAATTATTTAAAATATTCTGAATTTAAATTATTAAAAATTACTTAAAGTCACCATTGATCGTCAGTTGATTAATGGTTTGAATTTTTTTGAAAAGTTTTAAAAAAGTTAGGGATGAAAATGTTATTTTCAAAAGAGTTTTAAAAATTTGATACTTTCCGAAACTTTGAGTATTAAAATAAAATGTTTCCTTTAAAATATGCCAATTATTGGGGTTTTTTTTTTTTTTTTTTGAAATATATGCCGATTATTGATCTTGGCAACATCATTCCCTAAGAACGCGGTGAACGCCTTACATACCTGTCCATTTTATATACGTATTTATTTATATATTAAAAAGCAAATATATCAAAAAATCCTTATGTTGATCTGACAGCTTTTTGTCTCCTTTCGTCTTTTTATATGTTTTTAGGCAGCCGGCTTTCGTTCTTGATTGTATTGTTTTTACTGGACAGAACATATTATTAATTATAATTATTATCTAAAGCTATGAAGTTAATAGTACCAGTTATTATAATTTATGTTAATAAATTTGACTGTGTGATGTTGACCACCATTTTTTTTAGGCTATGGATACAATGTCGAAAGTTTGTGCTTTGCTTACAATTGGTCCAACAATTCCATCTTTTTATTTGGACAATCGAGTTGAAAATGATAAAGATTATCCTCTCAATCTCTACGAATTGGACCCATCCATTTGCATAAATTGGCTCAACACAAAGCCAGAAAAATCCGTCGTTTATGTGTCCTTTGGAAGCATGGCTTGTTTAAGCAATGTGCAAATGGAGGAGCTTGCATGGGGCTTAAAGCAAACCAATTATGACTTCTTGTGGGTGGTTAGGGCTTCGGAGGAACCAAAGCTCCCTAAACAATTTGTTGACGAGACAGTCAACAAGGGCTTGTTGGTGAATTGGAGTCCTCAATTGGAAGTGCTTTCAAACAAAGCTTTGGGGTGCATGTTTTCTCATGCTGGGTGGAATTCAACTATTGAGGCATTGAGTTTGGAAGTTCCAATGGTGGTGATGCCTCAGTGGACTGACCAACCATTAAACGCCAAGTGTGTCGAAGACCTTTGGAATGTCGGAATTAGGGTTAGTATTGATGAGGATGGAATTGTAAGAAGAGAAGAAGTTGAGAATTGTATAAGGCAAGTGATGGAGGGAGAGAAAGGAAGAATAATGAGAGAGAATTCTAAGAAATGGAGAGAGTTGGCTATAAAGGCAGTTAGTGAAGGCGGCTCCACAGATAAGAATATTGATGAATTTGTGTCCAAGTTAGTAAATCGTGAATAACCAGTAATTTGTTCCATAATAAAGAGTTTGCAATGAATAAATTTATTATAGTTTCTGTTTACTCTTTAGAATTTTGGGTATATTTTTAGATAATTATCCAATTTCATGGTGCAAAGAAATTTTGAAATTTAGTTAAAACATTAATTAGTATTTAGTATCCCTATTGTTCTTTGTTTTTGCATCTATAAGGTCCTTTGTTCGTAATCTATTTACTTTGTTAAGAACCTATTTCTTTTACTTGGCCTACTTTTCAGGATTTATATTGGACAAATTTTAAAGGCTATTGAGGGGGCAAATGATATTAGATTTGAGCTCATAATATATCATTAGAATTGTCTTGATGAGTAAAATAAAGTTTTTTTCTTATCATACTTTTAACTTCAAATTTTTCAATCTTTATTTTTGAATTTTTCTCTGGTTGCATTGTTTTTTCAGATTGAAACTCTCTCTCTCTCTCTTTTTTATTCAATTTATACACGAGGGTAATTTTATTCAAAAGCCAATAGGTATCATTAAAACTAAAAGTAATGATTTGACTACAATATCAAAACAGTGCTATTTTAAAAAAGAACTCATCTAAGAATGTATTGTTATTAAGCTTATGTGTGTATATATACATATATGCACACATGCATTATCTTCTTACTAGCACAAATTGATACTAAACATGTCTAATTATTTAACTAAGCAGCTGGCCAAGTATTTAGCCAAATTGGATTCACCAACATAAGAAGAAAAAATTTCTATAAATGTGCAATTAACAATCTCCAAATATTTTAACTGCTATGATATATGTTTAATTAGTCTATTTCTACTAAATTACCAATATTGTTATTCACCAGTTTCCCGCATTATGGTTGTTTTCATCTTTTCTAGAGTCTGCTGTTAGACATGTTATTATTTGGGCTCTCAGCCGAAAGTTTTTTTTTTTTTTTTTTTTCCCTTAATTTTAGAAATTATTACACATGGTTTTAATTAACACCACTTCTAAAAGATTTTTTTTTAAAAAAAAAAAAAATTCTACCTATTAATTATTGACGTTGAAAAATCGAATAATTGACTATAATAATAACAAAAAAAATTCTGTCTATTAATTATTGACATTGAAAAATGTAATAATTGACTATAATAATAATTAAAAAAATTCTATCTATTAATTATGGAAATTGAAAAATGTAATAATTGCTCCCCACTTTATTACACGTGCGACGTTTGCAGGGCCAAGATTTCATAGAAAAATAAGGACCATACTTTTATGACGTCTCTAGTATGTCACTTATAAATATTAATATGTATTTCAAACATATTATCTGGGACGTATAGCGTATATTATGGTAAATGATTTCTAATTGACATATAGATTATGAAAAAAATATGATAAATAATGTAATAATTAAAATTAATTATCGTATAATTGGGAACGAATTTTAAAATAAGTAATTTGGAATGTGTGGTATCATTGATGTTCTTTATATATACAGTATCATGCCTTTGAAATTTTATATATATAGATATATTATAAGTATCTATTATAACAATTGGAACCTCTATAATTATGACTCTAAGAAATGATCTGAAACGTAATACTATTTAATTCAACTCCCAACTAGATAGGAGAAACGGACTCATATAACCACACTAAAGTGGAAAAATTACCTTCTAATTGGAGAATCTTAAGCGTAATTTGTTTATACACAAATGGGATAGACTGAAATTATCTATATTGTGGACATTACAATTCGAACTGTAACCTTGCTTTGTGAGAAAGTACAGGGTGTACTTGATCATTGCGTCAAGCAATTTGTGAATTCTTTAAACCCTTATTAATCTATGATTTTTGGGGAGAAAAAAATTGTGGATGCATTAGAAGGATTGTAATTATTTGGTCAAGGTTTGTTTACATAAGCAATGATGTCAAGAATTTTGTTCGTTGCCATACAACCAAGAACTCTTCCCCTCTATTGATTTCTGATTGATGGGTGATACCTAAATATATTTAAGCTTGTGGTTATTATTCAATCACTCAAGTCCGACTTATGGCAAATAAACTAGCTTGTTAGTGTCATGACTTTAATGTTTGATTTTAATAATAAAAATATATATATGAATATTTAATAAAATTTAATTTGAATGTACTATAATAAATTTTTAAGTAGCCTTTTAAAGCTTAAAAGTCAAACCATAACTATCAGTACCAAATCTAATATCAACAGCGCCCTTATCCGCTCTAAAATAGGATTTGCACGCCCATTTATAAGTACACTTATATATAAAATTTGAAATTTAAATCATCATTATAAACATCCAACCGATGTCAGTAGTGCTTATCCACCTATAAATTACTTATATTGTACCCTATCTTTCTCCACGTTCATTCATGTATCAGACATGCTTGGGTTATGCTTTATGTATTTATTATGTGTGGAGATTATGCTGTCATGAATAGCATATATTCACCTCACACTTTTATGAGATGTCACCATCCTATATTTAATTTCGACACTTGAATGTGTACCAAAAAATATTAAATTGTTAATAGCTGGATTGTGATTTTGTTTGTTATTTTTTGGTTGTGTTGTTTCGATATGTAGGATACTGGTGGAAAAGTTCAACTTTCAATTTTTTTTTTTGAAAATTCCAATATAATCCCTAATGTTTAGTGAAATATAACTTTTTCACTAATGCGTTTTGAATGCTCGTTATCTCTAATGTTCTAGAAATTCATTAATTTAGTCCTTCAATCAGTTGACCATTATTCAAACTTAATGGTTTGAAGGGTGTTATAGTCTTTTTATTCTATTGATTATTTAAAATTAATAAATAAAAAACTGTAGATCTTCATCATCCATCAAAGTTGTGATGGATGATGGAGATTTAATGAGTTTAATTAAAAATATAATTAAAATACAAAATTAATAAAAAAATCATATAATTATTAGAAAAAACAAAATCCCAAATTCTTCGATCCACATTAAAATAAAAAACTTTTACAGAAACAATTTCTAAATAAAAATGAAAACACAACTTTCTAAAAAAAAAATTAAAAATTAAAATCAGATCCCGAAAATCATTAACACCCAAATCATCTAACACCATAAACACCACTTGTTGCCGCCACCTTCACCATCCACCAGATGCCTCTCTCTCTCCTTTCCTCTTTTATCTCGATCTCATTCTCTCTCTCAACCATACTCCATCTGTCGCCACAATCTTATAAGTTTTTTTTTTTTTTTTGTTGTTCTTTCTTCTTCCACCCATCTCTATCGTATTCTTCATCACTGTTCTTTCTTCACCTCTATCACATTGACCGAATCGAACCTAGAACCTCAAGTTCTGGGTTTGATCACCGGAACTAGATATGGTTTTTGATTCGATCGAACCCAAAACATGAAAACGTTCTTCATTTTGTTTTGATGTGGGGTTTTTGAATGTGAGAACTATGGTTGTTGGTGGAATTACAGTGTTTGTTTCGACTGTGCTAGTCATAAAACTTGTATGTGATCGCAATTGGTTGTGTTTGTGTTGGAGTTGTTCGAGATTGGTTCAAAATGTGTAAACCCAACCCAAAATTTTTATTTGTTTTGTTTTATGGAGTTTGTGTTTGGTTGTTTTGAGTGAGTGATGTGAGAGAGAGAAGCAATTGCATTTTCAGTTTCGTGGATGAAGATGGTGAGTTTTAGTGGAGGTTTTGGTCGAAGAACATGAAGTTCTAGGTTCGATCGAACCTAGAACTTCATGTTCTGGTTCTTCTTTTTCCCACTGACTAGTCTCTCTATTTTTTTTGTGTAAGTCATCTGCAATTTGAAGTGAGTTTTGGTTTGATTTTAATGTGATAGTGTTTAAGTTTGACATGAGGTTCTTAATTCTAGTTTTTTCATATATATATATTTAAATGAAGTCTGTTGAATATTTGTCTTCTGGATTTACAATGAAGACTGAGTTCAAAACCTAAATCTTTAATTTGAAGATCTGGGTTTCAAACCTAAATCTTTAAGTCTAGGTAATCATCAAGATAAATCACTTTTAATTTTAATTTTTTTCAACATTTTTTTTTAAATTATGAGTTAAAGACCATTTTTTTAAAAAAATTTTTTATTAAGGTCATTTTAGTCTTTATATAGTTTTTATCATATTTAACCGTTAGTTAAATAGTTAGAGAGACTAAATTGATGAATTTTTAAAACGTTTTTCAAAACACATAAATGAGTAAAAATGTAAAATTTCACCAAACGTTAGGGATTAAATTAATTTTTTTTTTTAAAAAAAAAATTCAAGTCTTTCCAATGGTAGTTTTTTTCTAGTTTAATGGTTTTTTTTTTTTTTCGGATTTGTGTGTTTCATGAGAAACTTTGATATTGAAGTAAAATGTGGGTTTAATTAGGGTTTCATGATTTGTTTTTTCTTTTTCTTTTTCTTTTCAAATAAAAGGTTTTAAAAGGTAAAATTTATGGGCGTTCATAGTATTTTATTTATTTTATGTAGGGATGTTTTCGTAATTAAAACTTTTATTAAACTACAAATGTATAAATCAGATTTATGGGTGACAAGATCAACACTTTTAGGATTAATTGTTCATTATATTGTAAATTGATTTATATATGTTTTCATTGTTTTGCTTAAATAACCTATTTTAGAATAGTTTTGCTCAAATGACCTAGTTTAAAGTTTAAACTTAAGGATTTTTTTTTTTTGAAGAATTTAAAATTAAGGATCTATTATATATGTTGAAGGGAATGAGAGAGAGATATATATATTGCATACTGATTTTTAATGCAATATTATAAACAAATAGGGTTCTAAAAATTTTATCAATACTAGGATCGAATTCAAATCAAGACACATTAAATTTAACGGAATTCAAGCCTCTTGAAAACAAGTCACTTTCATTAAACAAGTCTTGACGTATCAACCACTCAACCTTCTGCACCATCACGAATGTGAACTATCCTTAGAGTGTGCAGCGGCATACCCACCGTCGTGTCCCCCCGTAACTTAAAAAAAAAAAAAAAAAAAAAAATCCTTAAGCTTGCTGCTTTAAAAACAAACAAAAAAAATTGCAGTCGCCGCACTGCAGACATGCAGTGCAGAGGAGTGATGTACTGCAATTTTATCATTGACTGCTGACGCCTGACAGTGGTTAACAAAGCTGTTATTTTTAATTATTATTATTATTTTATTATAAAACCTGCCGGATGTGTTTTTTTGGGGATACGTTCTGTGCCCATTCTTCTTTCCTTTTTTGGTTTGTCCATAGCTATCAATCGAACTGCAAAATTCATCCATTTTACAATATTTTCTGATTTCATTTTCTAAATTTTGACAAGTGGCACCAATCAATCAATTTAATCATAGTTAAAATTTGACAATATTATAGACGTAAGGGTACTCTAACCATTCTGTTATTTAAATTTTAAAATATAAAATTTTAACTTTTTTTTTTTTTAATTTTAACTTTGTTATGTTGGTTACATATCAAAATTGATTAAAACATATTTATCACATTAATGATAAATTAAAACGCAAAAACAAGCTTCAATGCTTCCATTCCCTGTCCAAATCATAATTCATGAATCATGCCTTTTATACAATATATATATATATAGTTAAAAAAACTGCAATTTTTAATTATTATTATAATTTATTGTTATCGAATATTGTTTTACATAAAAACATTATATATATATATTGTATGTTTGTTTTTATTGTCTTATTCATGTGCCTCATAAAACAAAATTTCTAAGTCTGACACTGAAAGCATGGACACTTTTTTTGAATCATAATGTATATTGATGATAAATTTCTAGTGTTTTTTAAAAATTAATTTTAATGATAAAATTTTTTTAATTAAAACACAATATCAAATATTCATATTAGAAACTTATGCAAGTATAAATGGTTCATAAGTAATATAATAGTGAGTAGAGTATCATTTCCATGAAGATTATTTAAATTATTTATGTGTTAAGTAATTCACTGGTCAAGACAGTTCTTTATCCAAACTATAGAAATTGGATTTGAGTGAAAGAATTATAAATTAAGAAATTAATCTTAAGTTGAATTAGCAATTGAATAATATCTAGACATACAACTTCACTTAACCATATCATTTAATTTATTTTCCTCTCCCTAAAGATAGTTTTTATCTTGTATTTAATCGGATAATCCTAAAGTAGTAACTAACATCTTTCGATAGTCAAACACTTACTCAAATTAATTAACTTGACTATATTTCTATGTAGATTAACTAACCTGAGTTTATTAAGTTCAGATTATCATCATATGATTACACAATCATATGAATATATATCTATCTCATATGAATATGTTATTTTATTGGGTTTCGATCTCATAATACTTCTCTCGATATTATCAAATTCCTAAGATCCAATCAATTAATGGATCCAAATTAATTGACTAGTATCAAGCTTCAACAAAATAGAATATAAGAATAAAAATCAATTATAAAATATTATTGAATCATTAAATAAATTAAAATCATGATCAATTTGCATTGTAGTTTACATATGAGAATTTAATCTATCATCATTAAAATAACTAAAATAATAATCAACAACATATTTAAATAATTAAAAATAAAGCACAAAGAAAATCTTATTAAATAAGCGTAATCCCCTCGTCTCCAAGGTTGGGTTCGACCCTTCAACGCGACTCCCAATATGTTGTGACTCTCGTGCCTCTAATTGTTGATAATGACTTGAAAACTCCAAAACTTGCTATTGTGGTTGAGGGCAGAGCCCTCAACTCACGCACGAAGCTCCCTCTTTTCTCCTCTCTACTGCTCTTTCTCCTTGAATTGTCTTGAATGGTGTGGAGAGAGCACTTATTTATAGTGTGCTAGGGTTGGCAAAAAAGAAGAAAACTTGGTGAAAAAGCAAGGCAATCAATACACGAATGAAATCGAAAATCTGCCAAAAACAATTGTCATGACCTTATGTCGCGACTTTGACCATGCCACATGAGTATGCCACAATGTCGTAGCTTCATGTTGCAACTTCGAGCTTGCGACACGAACTTGCCACACATTAATTACGCATTTTTTTACTCTAATTTGACTGGCAAATTACATATTCAACCCCAAAACTTCTTTTAATTCTCTTGACATGTATGATTCTTCAAACTTTTGCAAATAAGCCCCTGACTTTGAAATCTTTCAAACTCTTGCAATCCACTTTTCAATCTATTTCCCAAAATTCTGCCAATTCCTATCTTTTCTTCTCAAAACACAATTTGCCTCAAAAATCAACAAATTAATTCGTCCAACTTGCTCATTTATTCTTCCATGACTCACAAATAAAAATATTAAATAATTAACGGGATTGACTCGAATATTTATAACAAATGCTAGGTAAATTGATACAAAATAGCAGTATAATTTAGCATTATCATATATAATTCTACCTACAAAACTTAGAAGAAATATCAAATCTAAGAGAAAAACAAAAGAATACTTTTACCCAATAATGTCAAGAATTTTGTTTGTTGCCATGCAACCATAGACTCTCCCCCTCAATTGATTTTTGATTGATGGGTGATACCTAATATCTACGCTTGCGGTTATTATTCAATTCTCAAGGTCCAGTTATGGCAAATAAACTAGCTTATTAGCGTCATGATTTTAATGTTTGATTTTAATAATAAAAGAGTATTTATGAATATTTAATAAAATTTGATTTGAATGTAATATATCCAATTTTTAAGTAGCCTTTCAAAGAAAACAACCATGCAAGGATTATATTAATCTAAAGTATAGAAAGGTAAACATTAATGTGGTGTTTGGCACCGTTTTTGAAAACTACTTTTCCTTTTTAAAAATAAAAAATGTTCGGAAATGTATTTATTAATTGTTTTCAAAAATATATTTTTGGAAATGAAAAACATGTTTTAAAAAATGTATAGTAAAACTTAAGGTAAAAAAAAATGTCCTTTTTTTTTTTAATTTTCAAAAACCATTTTCTTTAGTACTATAAAACTCAAAAAAGTAAAAACATTCATATCTAACAATCATATTATCATTTTTAAAAACAATTTTAATCCAAATACATTTTCAATTTTTACCTATTTTTAAAAATGATACCAAATAAATTTTTCTAATTTTTCGTTTTTGAAATGTATTTTCATAAATGTTACCAAACGCATTATTATTTTTGAAAACGTTATTTTCAAAACTTATTTTTCATTTTTAAAAAAACTCAAAAACACAATTTTAAAAACATATCTAAACACAATTTAAGCTTTTGGATGTCACATAATCCGTTGACGCTTAGGACAAAAAGATTAATTTAGGATTAGGGTAGTGATATTGCCACCTACAAATATGATTTACGCCCATATTTAATAAGTTAAATCATAATGAAAGCACCAAATCTACTATTACTAGTGGACAAGTTCAGCTCATAATTAGAATTTACACGCCCATTCTCGAGTACACTCATATATAACATTTGAAATTTAAATCATCACGATAAATCCAACTAATGTCAACAGTGCCCATGTCCGCCTATAAATAATTACGTACTTATATTGTACCCTCTATCTTTCTCTTTGTTTATACATGTATCAGACGTGCGTGGATTTTACTTTGTGTTTATTGTGTGTGGAGATTATGTGTTCATGTGTAGCGTATATTCACCTCACACTTTTAATGAGATATCATCATTCTATATATAATTTCGACTCTCGAATGTGTGCCAATAAATATTAAATTGTTAATAGGTGGATTGTGATTTTGTTTGTTATTTTTGGTTGTGTGGTTTTGGCATGTAGGATAATGGTGAAAAAGTTTGGCTTTCATTTTTTTTTTTTTTTTTTTAATTTCAATTTCAAGTACTTTGCAGTGGTAGTTTTTTTCTAGTTTAAGTGTTTTTTTTTTTTGTTGGATTTGTGTATTAATTTCATGAGAAACTTTGGTATTAAAATAATATATAGGTTTAATTAGGGTTTATGATTTGTTCTTTTTTATTTTTACATAAAGGGTTTTAATGGGTAAAATTAATGGACGTTCATAGTATTTGATTTATTTTAATTAAAATAAGTTGTTCTTATTACTCACTTTGTATAGGGATTTTTTGTAATTAATATTTTTATTAAATTATGGTTGTGTAAATCAGATTTATGGATGACAAGGTCGACACTCTTAGGATTAATTGTTCATTATATTATAAATTGATTTATATATGTTTTTAATGGTTTTGCTTAAATAACCTATTTTAGAATGGTTTTGCTCCAATGACATTAAGCTTAAGGATCTATTACATATGTTGAAGGGAATGAGAGAAATTTTTTTGTAAACCGATTGTTAATGCAGAATTATAAACAAATAGGGTTATTTTTAAAATTTTTCACAAAACTAGGATCGAATTCGAATCGATACACATTAAATTTAATGGAATTCATGCCTCTTGAAAACTAGTCGCTTTGATTAATCAACTCTTGATGTATCAACTACTCAATCTGTCGCACTAATCAGTAATCACGACTATGTACTATCCTTAGAGTGTTGGCACCTTTTCTTGAATCGTTATAATGTGTATGATTTCCACCTATAAAACTTTAGAAGAAATATCAAATTCCAAAGAAAAATGAAAGAACCCTTTTAAGCTTGTGAAGTGAGAATAAAAATTGAGCAAGCTCAAAATCTCATCTTCTTAGAAAAACATGTCTATTTATAGCTTTCAAGATGAATAGTTTGATTCCTTATTAGATTACACAACATAGTCAAACTATGATTTCCTACTTTTAATCACTCTAAAATAATTCTTTATGACTCTCATAATTTATTATATTAATTCAACAAAGAATATATTATATTGAATTTCTTTATTTAAGCACTTTAAATAAAAGTAGGGTGAGGCTATTGTTACCCAAAAAAGTTTGAATGATAGCCATTTACTCATAACGCCCAACATTATTATTTAAAAATAAATTTTACTTGATACACCTAATAAAATTTCAAAAATAACCTTGCATAAAAATATTTATTCTTGATTCTTCTTTATACGTTCACTAAATTCTTTCTAAGCTTTTCTTCATCAAAATCATCCAAGAATATATAAGATGATTATTATAAAGTAAAAAATATTAGATTTGACAAATTTTTTACTTATAGAATTATTTAAAAACATCACAAGTGATTTTATTTATAGAATTCGTTTTTTCACACTCTCTGAATGTGATTGGATTTGTCTATGAAAAGGCAGAGAGAGCCTCAAGAGTCACTAAAATGAAAAATGATTTTATTGCCTAATGCCTGGAAACATTTACAAGAACAGTATTTATATACTGTTGGAAAATATAAAAAAAAAAAAAAAAAACACCCGGCCACAGTGTATTGTTAGGCTTTTGAATTATGGTTTGGGTTTTATCTAGAACCCAAATATGTCAACCCAAGATCCAAGATCCAAAATCCAATTTTATTTGGATCATGATAAAAAATCTGTCAAAGAAGTTGAGAGCAGTTAAAATTGTTAGCAGTTTTTTAACACATATAATATATATATATATATATATTTTTTTTTTTTTTTTTCCTTCAACGTATAAAGGTTGCTTGCTGCAAAATTTACTTTGACAGAAAACAAACAAAAACACAAAAAAAATTTGTTCAAGGCTCTTACACTGTGTTGTGAGTTAACTTTCCATCTGTGATTGCTTACCATCCGTATTACTGTTTGTTTGATACAGTTACTTTTGTTGAAGATATATATTTCATCATCTTTTGTAATTTAATCATTGTTATTATTGCAAAATATTACATTGAGAAAATACCATTTATTTAGAAATAAAAATAAATTCATCATATACAAACTAGAAGCTTCTTTATATAATTTCCACTAACCTCTTACTAACTTTCTTAATCTAATGATTAATGACCATTAAATCTAATCAGTGGCTGATATAGAGTCAGTTATGACGGGCTAACAAACTTGTCCTCCAGCTTACTAATATAGAGTTTATGTCTCTTCCTTAATAGTCTATGTATATGTATTGTTTAGGGAAAAAAAACAAGAAATTGAACAACTTGATTGATCTAACAATATCTAACAATATGAAGAAGCATTTCTTAGACTATTGATATTTTATAGTGATGTTATGAATGCAGTAGTTTTTCCTTTTTTTTTAGAAATAAAAATGCAGCTAAGGATGATGTCTGGAAGATGAAGAAGAAGAAGGGGGCTGTTTAGTCATTTTGTTTGAGATTATTATAGAAAATAAAGATTTAAATAAATCTTGGGCGTGGGAAGAAATATTTTGGATGGCACACTAAAAAAAAATCATACTTTATTCCTTTTCCAATTAATGTTTGAGATTTTATTTCCACTTTAGAATCTAATTCCTAAAAGTCTTCAAGATTTCTAATCTTACTAGGAATCATAAATAGGAAAATTTGGAGAGGAAAGAAAGTATTTTGGAGTGGGTTAATCATAAAACCTAGGTAGCCAAATGGCCTCATGTTCTGCCTTAAGAAGCAGCCTAAAGTGACCGCATGGCCACCTTAGCCCAACAAGGTGGCCACAATTTTAAGGCGTGGATTCGACCCATCCTACCGTAGGATATCTTCTTGAGTGTCAATATTTACACCTTTGTAAAATTGTTTATACACCCATCGAGTAAGTTCATATCATTAAATGAGTCATAATTATACTTTGGGTTAATTATACAAAAGTACCTAGTATTTGTTGAAACTCCAACCATAGTAGGGTTTGAATTAACACAAACCTAACAGCAAACTTAACTTTGTAAGGGTAAGATGGTATTTGTCATGTCAAAATTATTTGGCCCAATCAGAAGTTATGATATCATCATATTTATATTTAAAAATAATTAACTAATTAATAATTTATATAATATTAATATTTAAATTAAAATATTTAAAAAAAGTTAAATAAAAACAGAAGAAGGAAAATGAAACCACCTTTAATGGCTTTGTTTTGGTTAGATCTGACAAGTTATCTCATCGAATCTTCACCAACGGTCTCCTCTTTGATACCAGAGGAGATTGACTCCTCTACCACCGTGAGGGAGATCAGTGTCTCCTCTGTGCCTAGGAAGAGACGACTCTTTTCCCAAACGTAGAAAAGATCGTTGATCTCCTCCGTGCTTGAGAGGAGATCGAAGAATCTCCTTCTCTTCGAAGGAGAGCCATGAGATCTCCTCCTCCTCACGATGGTGGAGGAGAGATTATCAATTTTTTCTACCACTGTGTAGAGGCCCACCTCTTGGATCTCCTCCTCTTTGGAGCAAATTCATGCAATGTCCACACAATGGCGAAAGAGATCTCTTCCGCCACCGTGAGGAGACCGCGGGTGAAGATTTCACCAAAGAGACTTATTAGATCTTCACCAGAATGAAGCCACCAAAAATGGCTTCTTTTTCTTTTTTTCCTTTGTTTTTGTTTTTTAATTTAAATATTAATATTATTTAAATCATTTTTAAATATAAATATGATGATATGGGAGCTTCTAGTGGTGCCAAGTAATTTTAATATGAAAAAAATCATCTTACCTTGAAAAGTTAAATTTGCCGTTAGGTTGGTGTTAGACAGCCCTAGTCAAAAGTCCTAATGTGTAATAATCTATAAACTGGCATTATGGTTGGATTTTCAACAAATATCAGGTAATTTTGTGAAATTAACCCTTATAATTTAATTTTTAAGAGAATCTTTAATGTGATGTGTGTACAAAAAAGGTGTACATATAATTTTAGTGGGATGGAAATATCATGGCTCTATTTCTTTTTCCTTCATTAGCCCAATTATTGAGCCCAATAATTCAATCTTGGATAATCCATACATATTCCTTTAGATTGTGGACCGAACGGGCCATTTTATTTTAAGCTCCAAAATTGGTCCAATTCTAATAAACTCAATCTATTAATTTTAATTTTTCAGATAATTTTAGTTTGTTCCACTGAAAAATTAAAATTGTACTCTTGATTCTTGAATATGATATAAATACATCATTTGGTTGTAGAAATAGTCATCCCGAGCGCAGACAATCTTTTAACGTGTAAGGTGTGAGTTTTATTTAAAAAAAAAATTGCAAAATGAAAATTTAAAATTAATTACCTTGAACTTTAAGGAAAAAAAAAAAAAAGAAACCTAATTTTTAAGCTAAAAGACTATTCTGCCCTCTTAAACCCAATATCATTGCCACAAAACTAGAAACCTTGTTGTCATCGCAAAAATTTTACTGGAAATTGTAGCAGCAACGAACTTGGGTTGACCTTTGTGACTTGGCACACTATTTTACAAGGTAAACATACATGCAACATGTCTTTGACGTTTCATTAATGGGTTTGGATTGTTTTGGATATCTAACATGGATTTATGTGAATGTTCATGTGTACATTTTCTTTAGAAATGTTGGCGTATGTTAACTGTTCGATTAAATGCCTAAAAGAAGAGTTCCCATGACTTTCTTTATTGGGACTGTGTACATATTTTTGGCTTAATGATGTTACCTGAGCCGGAAATGATTTTGAGAGATTTTGCGAGTAGTGTGTGTGTGTGTTTGCATGTAGGTGTGCATGCTTGAAATTGCTTAATGTATGTGTTTTCATGTGAAGGAGAGTGTGCAAAAGTGTAATGATTTTGTTTGCAAAGTATATGTTAATGTAGCATTGGTGCTTTAAGAAGTAAAGTGGTGTGTGTGTGTGTTTTTTCATTGGAATGATTTTAATGTTAATAGTAGGTCTTAGTTTCATGAATACAAAAAACATCTCTTAATTGAACTCTTCTCACAAGTGGTGTTTTTCATACAAATTGCCCTTTTAGGTTGTTCCTACATTTACTTTCTTGCTTCATAATTTTGTTTCGATTATGTTCTGTTTCCTATTTGTTTCCGTGCAAATGTAAAATTTTTGGTGTTGGAATAGAATTTGTAATGGTTTATTGTATAAGGCCCCGTAGCGTTTATGGTTTATGGAAAATATGGAACTTTTCAGGTTTGGTTAAAATATATATGCGTAACGGGTTTATGGTGTTTTTATTTTGTTGCCTGTCTGTGTAGATCAAAGAATTTACTTTAAATTTGTTTGGTGTTGGTTTTATGGGTATAGCAGAACCTGGGTTGTTGGCCTTGTAGGAATTGAAATCAAACGGACTTCACATGTTGCAGGTATTAGGTTTTTTTTTTTCCTTCTTTTGCAATATGTTTTGTGAATGTTTTTATTTTAGTTTTTTCTTAAAATAAATAAGGAAAAAATGGCATTGTACTCCAAAGTGTACTTCTTGCGGTGGTTTGAGACTATAATTTTTTTGTTCTTGAAAGGAAGAAGAGATGTTTCCAATTTTGATAGCATACAAAATAAAATATATGTGATATTTGTTTTTCCTTTATAGTCTCTGTTTGGTCATTTTTTATGCCTCACAGATGTAGTAGTTTTATTATTTTGTTTCTGTTGGTTGTTTCTGAACATGTTTCTCAGCATTCATGAGTCCTAGTAAGCTGAAATTTCTACTGAATAAAGCACGTAGCACTCTTGGTCTGGCCACAACCTCTGTTGTTGCTGCTTCTCTTTCGACATCCACCGCCCCTAAAGTCACCAACGCCATGGATGAGCTCCAGACCCTCAAGACAAAAGTGTGCATAATTGGTAGTGGTCCTGCTGCCCACACGGCTGCCATTTATGCATCTCGAGCAGAGCTCAGGCCTATCTTGTTTGAGGGATGGATGGCCAATGACATTGCCCCTGGTGGACAGCTCACTACCACCACTGATGTTGAGAACTTTCCTGGATTTCCGGAGGGTGTTCTTGGGTTTGAGTTGATGGACCGTTGTCGCAATCAATCACTCCGGTTTGGCACTCAAATTTTCACAGAAACTGTAAACAAAGTTGATATCTCATCCTTCCCTTATAAAGTCTTTACAGATTCCAAGACTGTTCTGTCTGATTCAATAATCATTGCTACCGGTGCTGTTGCAAAGAGGTTAAACTTTCCTGGCTCAGGTGATGGTCCTGAAGGATTCTGGAACCGTGGAATTTCTGCATGTGCAGTTTGTGATGGAGCTGCTCCAATTTTTCGGAGTAAACCATTGGCAGTGATAGGTGGAGGGGATTCTGCTATGGAAGAAGCGAATTTTTTAACCAAGTACGGATCCAAAGTTTATATAATTCACAGGAGGGATACTTTCAGGGCTTCCAAGATTATGCAGAACAGGGCACTCACAAACCCTAAGATTGACATAATATGGAATTCTGTTGTAGTGGAGGCCTATGGAGATGGAGAGAGGGGGGTTTTAGGTGGATTAAAGGTGAAGAATGTAGTGACTGGAGAGGTTTCTGATTTGAAGGTGTCTGGATTGTTCTTTGCCATTGGACATGAGCCTGCCACCAAGTTCTTGGATGGTCAGTTGGAACTCGATTCAGATGGTTACATTGTCACTAAGCCAGGGACCACGCAGACCAGTGTGCGTGGCATTTTTGCTGCGGGGGATGTTCAGGACAAAAAGTACAGGCAGGCTGTTACTGCTGCTGGCACCGGTTAGCTCTTTGTCTCTCATTTATTCTATTTAATTGCATGGTTTGAGACTTACATTCTTATATGTTCTGTATTTTTAAGCAACTGTGTACATCATGAGTTTCTTCTGGTGGATCATACCCAACCATCATAGCATAACTATAGATATCCCTCAACTCTAATATAAGGATGTTCAGTTACACTCTATTAGTGCAGTTATTCTGCACTAATTATGCACATTTGGATGCTGAAAATTTTAGAGTGTGTTTGGAACCGTTTTTAGAATGGTGTTTTTTAAAACCATCTTTAAAAACGAAAAGAATATTTTAAAAATGATGTTCTAAAAATGCAATGTGTTTGATAGAATTTCTCAAAATTTATTTTGAAAAATAGAATATGATGTAAATGTGTTTGGTATTGTATTTTAAAATGAGTAAAATAGTTGTTTGAAGGGAAAAGTAATGATTTGTTTTGAAAACATATTTTGAAAATGGCAAAAAACATGAAAAAATTATTTTTCATTTTTCAGTTATTTTTTTCAAAATGATATTTTTCGATATCAAATCACATTGTACAAGATAGGAAATCAAACATTTCCACCCATTTTTTGTTTTTGAAAATGAAAAACCATCTTCAAAAAGGGATCCAAACGACACCTTAGAAACTTTTGAGATTAGTGCTGTCAATTTGGATCTTATCACGTTGTTGTTGAGCTTAATGATGCATTTTGAACCTTTTCTAAAATACTCACTTGGATGACTGAGCACAGAAGTTCTCCATGTTCTTGCTGTTGACCATTTGAGCTTATCATTTTATTCTTTTTGCATTATGGTTAATACTCAAGACTAGACTGAGTTAGTTGCCTTAAGGTGATGATTTACCTATAAGGGGCTTTGGTTGGTTCCAGCTGCATCCTTGAGTAGTCATTTATTAGTCATCAGCCATGTGCATGCTAAGCTCAAACTTGAGTAGTCATTTGTTAGTCATCAGTCATTAATTGCATCATGAGTAGATTTCTAGTTAACTAGACAGGCTTTGGGACCATGTCTGTTGACCACTTCTAAGGATACGTGATATGCTTAAATTAATTTTTCTGTGCTTGAATTCAGCTTGCGTCTATATAGCTGAGTTGAGATTGGCTTCAGGTTAATTTAATGAACATCTATGTAAGCTTGAAAACACGGTTGATGCCAAAAGATGAGGTTCAAGTGTGGCTTAGCCTATAGAGAAATTGTTGTTTTTTTCATTGTAGTTCTATTTACATGGGAAAATAGTTTGACTGAATTTGACAATCTTTTGTGCTTATATGGCAGTTGAATCCACCTGCAAAATATAAATAAACATAATGGAAAAATATTTGACAGTGCTATACCATCCCTAGCAAACCATGACTTACCAATTAGAAGTAGGATTGTATGGCGGTGATACTCATATGCATACTTTTGTTTATAATAAAATTAAAATTAAGATTTATAGTTTGGGTTAACTTGTGAAAATTTTATCTGAATCTAAGAATTAAGTATGCAATCTTCTTGTGAAAATTTGTAAAATCATCAATGTAAATGAAAACCACGCTTTATCCAGCTCACTGAACATCATCGTTTTTTTCTTTTTTCTTTTTGCAACTTTTAGGGTGCATGGCAGCTTTGGAAGCTGAACATTACTTGCAAGAGATTGGATTGCAGGTGGGTAAGACTGAATGCTCACTGTAGGAAGTGTTTGTTTACAAGAAAAATGAATCACGGTAAGGAGGAATTCTACTCTCTCTCAACCGACTAAATAGTTGGATAGTTTTTGAGCTTGAAAGTTAGTTTGGAATAGAAAAATAATATCTTGGATTAATATTATGTTCTCAACAATTTCTGGTGTTGCATCATGTTTCTTCTAGTCTGAGAAACCACCACACAAATTGATATCCCTTTGAAAAATTGCATTCTGTTTGTTCAGTTATATTCTTGAAATTTGATAGTATAGTACATTAATCAACACATTCAAAGCATAGTCATGAGTCATGACTCATAGTTCTCATGCTACTTCTGCACTTAAATTTAGCCCGCGGGCGAAATCAAGATGGAGAATCTTATTTTGTTTTTTATCTGTAATCTGAATATGTAACTTTGATGAAATCTTAGTGCGAGCCAAGAGATCATAATGAAATCTATGATTTCCTCATGAACTAGTTTTTATATACATGAGATCAAAAAAGTGAATTCAAAGGACACCATCATGTAGTATACAAGGCTGCATGCTCCAATGATCATATTTTGTTCTTTCAAAATTATTTGGTTACTTTTATCTGGTGTTTGAAAATGCTAGGCTTTACTCATTGAGAGCATATACGCTTACATTGTGCCATTTGACATGAGTCTCGTGTGATCAATCACACCATATAACATAATATAGTATGAACGTAAGCTTAATTCCGATGCTCTGAAGCATTATTTATTTATCAACTACGTCAGGTATCTCCGTTTTAAGTCCTTGATATAACGCTCCTATAATGGTACAAAATAACCACCCAAAAAAAACAAAAAAAACAAAAAGAAAAAATTATTGTACGAGTATAAAATGATATATTGATCATTTCCATGATAGATTCTAATTATGATATTGGTTTATATGAAATTAATTTTCCTGATTAATTGATCATATCATATTCAAATTTTATATTTTCAGAATAACTGAAAGTGACATGTATTTATTCTTAGAAGGTTCATATAAGAATAATTAGTTAGTTTCAAAAAGAAATCAAATAATTTAGTTTTTGAGCTCTTCGTTTTTTAGCACTAATATTAGGTTGTACATTTTCTTTGGTATTATTTGTTGGAATTTTTATAAAAACTAATTTTTGTAATTGGGTACTAATTTAGTGCGTATTATTTGATAAGATTTCACTTTAGCTGTTTAAATATAATTCTTTTGTCTAGCAAGAGGGTTAATGTCTTAACATTTTAGATTCTAAGTATATTTTTTATTTGAAAGTTGACATCAAATGTCAAATGTATAGCAGAAGTTATCGAGATAAATCACTACGTGAGGTATTGCGTAATTAGCATATCTACTCTTATAATCCGAAGACATTTATTCCTATAAAATAAAATAAAAAGTAAAAAAAAAGGCTTCTCATGTATGATTATAAATAAGAATGGTGGGACTTGAATTTGCCTTACAAAGGAGGCTAGTAGATGTATATAATGAGACTTCAACCCTGTTACTAGAGTGGAAGAAGAGGATGGAGAACTGCATAACTATTTTAGCTCAAAAATAATTTATTTTAATTAAACTTGATATCTGATATTATTTCAACTGTGAATTTCATTAAACTCTGTTAAGAACATAATTCTACTCATTGCCCGGGCTCTTGTCACAAAGACAAATAAATTTCTAATTAGTAGTTGAAGAAGAATTACATGAAAGAACAATATGCTTTCTTTTTGAATAACTTTTGTTGGATCGGGGTTCATGGCGATCCTAGTCATAATGTAGCTACATTCATGATTTTTTTTTCATTTATATAATTACATGATAATTTTACATAAATGGTCAGTTATTTATTGGGTTTTATTTGGATTAAATATTATGTGTGATTTAGAAATATGCATTCTCATAATATTGGTATATATTTACTCCCACAAAATGAGAGTAAATTTTTTTCACTATAATTACATATGATAAGATTCAAACTTTTATCATGTGAAAAAACAGACTAAAATAATGGATAACTGTTACTAGACATCTAGCTCGAACTTCAAACTCAAAAGAACTTGAAACAGTAGAGAATTTTTTATGGATCCAAATTCTTAACCAAAATACCGGTAAACCAACGCACGTTATTACTTCTCATGTCCCATAGCAAGTAATTTGTCTTTTTTTAAGTTATGTCTTGTAGAAAGTTTATAATTAAACATTGGTTCCTCGAAAGGATTCTTTGGATAAAAGACACTATAAGGGCCCGCATTTGTGATTCTTTCACTAAGTTAATGCTCTCATAGAAAGTTAATAATTAAATGTTGGCTCCTCGTAAGGGTTCTTTGAATCAAATGCATTATAAGGGTTAATGTTTGTGACTTTGTCATTACATTAATACTTTGAATCTCGATGTTATTAAAGTATGTGTATAGACAAAAATATCCTTGCACCAAATTTGATTTTTGTGTGAGAGTTGTGTTTCATTCGAGAGAAAAGTTATTTATTCGAAAAATAAATTATTTATGAGATATTTTTTTCTTTTGAGATATAAGTCATTCTTTTGATAAATAAGTTATTTTTTCGATAAATAAGTTATTCTTTCGAGAGATAAATCTTTATTTTGATAGGTGAGTTCTTATTTCGAGAGATGAATTATTAGTTTGATAGATAAATCCTTGAAGATATGTTGTCTTTTTTCGAGAGATAAGTCATTCATTTGATAAATAAATCATTTGTGAAATATATTTTTATTTTCCTTTTCTTTCTACTTTTTTTTTGTTTTTAAGATCTTTAAATTATTCTTTCAATCTTTAAATTATTCTTTCATATTTGAGTTCTCTTTTTGTTTTCGACTTCTTGTTATTTAGATCTTCAAGTTATTTTTTCAAATTTGAATATTCTTTTAAATAATTTATGTAAGAATTGATACATAGAAATGATGAGAGAAAAAAGAAAAAGTAAAATTGAAAGTAAGTTGATGTCAAAAAAAGGGTAATAACGTAAGTTCGTAACTCGATAAGGTAGGATCACCTCTAATCAAATAAATGTGTGTATGTCTTTGCATCTCTTATTTCTAGAGAGAGAGAGAGAGAGAGATTTGGAGAGAAATGGGGAGAGTCACACACATTCTTGTGATCCCATTCCCAGCACAAGGTCACATAAACCCAATGCTTGAGTTCTCCAAACGTTTGATCTCAAAAGGGAGTATCAAAGTAACCCTAGTAACCACCAACTCAACTTTCACTTCCATGCATTTCCAAACCACCACCTTAACCTCCTCCATCAACATTGAGCCCATTTCTGATGGCTATGAAGATGGAAAACAAGACCTCCTCCATCAACCACATCTCCAATGTTTCGAAACCGTCTTCCCACAAAACCTAACCAAGCTCATTGAGAAGCATAGGTCCTCACCACATCCTGTCAAGTTTATTATCTACGACTCCATCTTGCCATGGATTCTAAAGGTGGCCAGGAGATCAGGGCTTGATGGGGCTCCATTTTTCACTCAAGCTTGTTCAGTAAATTCCATCTACCAGCTCTTCCACCAAGGAAGACTTGAAGTTCCTTCAAAAGGGTCTGCCGTATCGCTACCTTCGATGCCACCGCTAGGGTTTGATGATCTTCCATGGTTCGTTCAGGACACTTTCTCCTACCCAGGCGTGAGAAACCTTATCTTCAGTCAGTTCTCCAATATTGAAGAACCAAGTTGGCTGTTTTGTAACACTTTTGATAAGCTGGAAAATGAGGTACGTTTTTAAGGAGTCCCTGCCATCATATATATACATTTGCTTACATTTGCATACAAATGCATGCATATGCATTTTATTATTACTAGCACTAGTTGATACTAAACGTATGTCTACTTAATATTTATTTAACTAAGTGAACCAAATCGATTTGATTGACCCAAAAAATATAGAGAATTCTATGTTTGGTTTATATACTGAACCAAACATAGACTGAACAGTTTTATTTAACAAGATTTATCGTTACTAGTGTCGATCTAAGTCTACTATACATTAGAGATAATCTTATTCGGACCTCTCTAGTAAGTTCAATTTTTTTTGTTTCAGCCATATTTAATAAAAATGGTATAAACAAGGGTTCACCACTTTTATACATTGTTTTCAGATTAAAACTTTTCGATCTGTTAATAATTAATTTGTAGAATAATAACAATAGAAGTAAAATTACAAGAATGCACTAAATTTAATGTAACCTCTTTCCTTGCTCAGTTATTTTTACTTAATTTTTCTTCATTTCTGTTCTTGGTCAAGTAAGAAATGATTTAAATGTAACTAGTGCCAAACAAAATAACCCAGAAGATTGATACTTAGGCGACGGTTGGGCCTACTATATTGATGCATGGCTGTCAATAGTACGATCAGATCTTTATGAGCCTGACGTTTTGTACAGGTTCAAGACCAAACGCTTTAAAGATGTCTGTAGCACGCATAATTTATCATTAATGCCACCGACAATGGGATTTTTCACAATCACCTCACGTATGGGTATCAATAATTGTAGCTACTAATAATGCGATACTGAGGTTCAAGTTAAAATGTAACAAGTGAAATTAATATAATTCACGTGTTGATTTATAAATGTAGCATGTGAGAAGTTGATAATAAAATTTAATATAATAATACTAATACTTATAATTTTCAAATAAGTACATCTTAAAATTCATATTGCAAAACCATAAATTATACTTATCATAAATTATATTTACTCATTTTCAATGAAATTCATCATATTGATGAGATCAGTTAAAAATAAATGATTATAAATTAGTGGTTCTAAAATAAAAATTTTAAAAGATTCTTACTAACGAAATATATATATATATATATATATATTTTTTTTTTTTTCAAAGCTCGATTGATTCCATAAGTGGTTTTATTCGTTTTTAATGAAAAACTTAGATGCATCTACTGCACCTCTGAATTGGTGTACTGGCCATTGAAGATTTGATATATGTATATATTAATGTATTTTCTTTATTAATGTCATTTAGATTTCTCCATGATAGTTGAGGTAAATTTGATTTTTATCTTATTTTAAATTTATAATAAAAAATGTTAAATTTTGAGTGATTGGGTGTGCCACTCAATGTGAACTTGAGATTGCTTATATTTATGAAATAATCACTTATTTCATAATGAAAAGTCCATAATACTTTTACTTTAATAAAAATTTTATAAAATGCAAAATTCAAATTTAAAATCAATTATAAATTTCTTAAAATAATTTTTATTTTAATTAATCAAAATTAAAATTAAAAATTAAAAATATCTAAAAATAGTGATGGTCATGTGGCCACACTGTTACCAACTTCCTCCATCGTCAAAGCCTCCTTCGACAACTATTGAAGTTGTCGGAGGAGGCTGATAGTGGTCACATGGAGGAGTCAAATCGGTTCTTCATTCTACTTATGAAATAATCATTTATTTCATAATGAAAAGTCAATAATACCCTTACTTTAATAATAATTTAAAAAACTAAAAATTCAAATTTAAAATAAACTATTAATTTTATATTTAAATAATTTTTATTTTAATCAATTAAAATTAAAATTTATATATATTTATATATGTATCTATATATATAACAATGGTAGCCACCGTGGTGACCACCGCTATTCATTGGCGATGGAGAAAGCTTCATTGTCAAAGCCTCCCCTTCTGGTTATTGGACAAGGCAATCAACTCCTCCAATGCAGTGATGTTGATTGCCGACGTCACCAGAGGAGGAACCTGTCTCCTTTGATATTGCAATTGGAGGAGTTGCGATTGCTACATGTGATGGAGGAAGAGATCTCATCTCCTTAATTACCGAAGGAGTAATGGCTTCCTCCAGCGACTTCAACATTTGTTAGAGGAGGATCCAACGACGCCATTATGAAATAAGTAATTATTTCATAAGTAGAATCAGGAGCTAAATCAGTTCTTCGTTCTACGTATGAAATAATCATTTATTTCATAATAAAAAATCAATAATACCCTTACTAATTTAAAAGACTAAAAAAATTCAAACTTAATAACGTTGGAGGAATCAATCGACTCCTCCAACAATGGAGGAGCTGCGGCTGCTACATATGATTGAGGAGGGGATCTTGCCTCCTTAATTGTCGGAGGAGGAACAACTTCCTCCGGAGACTTCAACACTTGTCAGAGGAAGCTTCAACGACGACATTGCTAGCGGACAATGGTGGCTGCCATACTGGCCACCACTATTTTATATATATATAAATATATGTTAAATTTAAAATAATTAAAATAAAATTTAATAATTATTTTAAATTTGATTTTTTTTTTTAGTTTTTCAAATTATTATTAAACTAAGGGTATTATTTATTTTTCATTATAAAAAATAAGTGATTATTTCATAAGTAGAAGCAATCCCAAACGAAACCTCAACAGTGCGTAGAGTGCCCCTTAATTTTCTCTTGTTTTCATTTATATAAGTAATGATGTCAAGAAATTTGTTTCCTACCATACAACCAATTAAGAGCAGCCCTTTAAAATGATTTTGTTTTAATGAGTGATATTTATTTATTATTTATAAGAATGTGGTTACAGTTTAATCACTCAAGGTCCAATAATGGCACATGAAATATAAACAATTTATAGATTTTGACGTAGCAAAACACTAGTCAAGATGAACTATATCAATTCTTGACCTAAATGATTTTGTATTTTTTTATTTATCAAAGTGGTGAAGATTCAATTTCCACTCAAATGTGTGTGCGTGTGTGCATTGAGAATCAGTAATTTCATAGAAAAATCAAAGAGAGGAAAACTTCATTACTATCAGTTTTAATCAAATACAATAGCCAACTTGGGTAATGACCTAACCACACATTGGGTGTGCCATGGGTTGCTGAATCGACTGCTCTAAAAACATGACACAAGGAGCTAAAATTTGAGCAATTAAGAGTTACATTAATGTCATGAACAATGTTATCAACATCACTCTTAGCCACCACAGACCTCTTACAAAGGCTTACAATAGATAAAGCATCTTATTCTACCCTAAAGACCCTTAGGTTTTTGTTAGTAACAAGTTGGAGACCTTTAAGGACAACTTTAGCTTCCGCAGTATTAGCATTTGGTATGCTCTTGACGTTAAAAGCTACTATCGCTGCATAAATGTCTTCCTCATTCCTAACAATTGACTCATAATCCAATTTCATTTCTCCTTGCATCAATTGTAGCATCAACGTTCATTTTAAAACACGAGTGGAGAGGGGGAGTCTACTAAGTAGCTCTAAGATCGACGCAGGGCTTAGAGCAGTAAGGGGGACTACTACAGAAAAAGATGGATTGTCCATGATATGGATTAAATCAATAGTTTTCTCCTAGACTCCTAAAGCTGGGCCTCCATTTTACTATGATTCAAAAGATTTCTCCTTCTTTAAGTCAGCCATGTAACTGTAAGGAAAGCTTTGATCTCATCTTTGCTTCTTAATGAGATTAAATGGTTAAGCTTGTCAAAGAAATCAATGAAACAATAACTATCGAAATCAAGGGTTAGCAAGCAGCAATTTCAAACTTTCACAACCTCTGAACATCTCCAAAGACTTGTTTGCAAAGGAAACACAAGTCTGAATCGATTATGTTCTTCTAGCTATCAGGTTTCTACCTAAAAATTATAATCTTGTTAGGGAGGTTTAAGCTCCATAGTGATTTCCAAAAAGAATGGGGGAGGGGGGCATGGGAGTTGGATGTAGTATCTCTGTTATGAGATTGTAGTGCTATCTTGTATGAACTTTTGACAAAAAACATTCCTCTCTTGTCAAACTGCAAGAGGAGTGAATCTTCTCTTTGATTAAACTTAAAGGAATAGTAATTATGAGCCCTGCTTCTTTGGGGGTCGAAACTCTTTCTGATTAGTTTAACTTCCTAAGTTCCTTGATTAGTGATGAGGTCAGAAACCATAACACCTTCATGAAGGGATTTTGGGGACGTAATTGTAGGGGTTGATTATCACAGAATCCATGGATCATCATACACCAGAACATTATTACCATCACCTATCCACCATCTGATGTCCCTAAGAAGAACCTCTTAACCCTAGAGAATACTCTTCTAAATCAAAGACAGAGAATGTCCAAAAATGTTTTTTTAGAAAGAATGATGGGAAATATATGGCTTTGAGAATCCTAAACGTAAGTGATTACCGGTAAAGGAGAATACGCCACCTTTGTTTCGCGATCATGGCTTGATTAAAGGCTGTCGTATCTCAAAAACTCATTCCTTTGTAGTCCTGGGCTTTACACATTTTTTTCCATGAAAGGCGGTGAACTTTCTTCTTTTCTATATTTGCAACCCACCAAAATGAGGACACATCCGCTACACCACGAAGTAAAGGCTAGAGGGTAGTCTAAAGTAGCTCATTGTGAAGGTTGGAATAACTTGCACTAAGGCTTTGATGAGGATTTCTTTCGCTCCACGAGAGAAGAGGTTTTGTTTCCACCCTTGGAGTTTTCGCTACACTCTCTCTTTGATAAACTCGAAGACTTTCCTTCTATTTTTATCAACCATCAATGGGAGTCCCAATATCTCTCATGGCAAGAAACAATCTACATAATGAAAATGCACTTGATCTCCTCCCTAATTGTTAGTAGGGTGTACTTTGGTGCTACTAAAACTTAAATTATTAATTAGAGGACAATGATATACATACATATATATATATATAAGAGATAAGAAGGTGCTAAGAGATCAAAGATCTCTTTCTAATTATGTCTAGAAGTTTTCTACCCTTATTATGAGAAAAAATTTTTAGGTTATACATAATATTTAACCTTAATAAGTTTATAAATAAAATTATAGGGTCACATATAATATGTCTACTTGTCAAACTAAGGGTTTTTCAAATAAGTCTTATCATATTATTGAACATGTGTCTTGAACATATGATCATATGCTTTGTGCATATAGCCTCACGTCTTGAACACATAACCCTATGTCCAGAACATATGATGACGCTATGTCTCGAACAAAAAATAGATTTTGCTTTTCTCAAATATAAAAACCAGCTGCAACTCTTTATCCATCGTTTCCTCAGACTATTTTTACATTTAATTTCACCACCTACACTCATTTATTACTGATTCATCTTATTTTCCATCTCAAAATCCCTAGAAAACTTAACTCTCAATTTCAATAAACTCAAAATGCAATCAATTAATATTGTTAAACTCTCCATCTAACTTGCTGTGGAACTAGCCATCGTAGTTCCTATGGAACTCGTCGTTGGTATTCTCATTTCATCTTGTTGAAATCGCTGCCAATTTGGATCGTTCAACCATCATGTCTTCACTCTTTCCCTCGCTTTCATTTCTTCGTTTGTGTTAAATGACAACGTTTTCGTTTAACATTATATAGAGAGACAATTTTGTTCCAAATCTAGAATAAGTGACACAAAAATTCAAATTATTAATTCGGTCATAGAGACAAAAGTCACTCAACAAAGAAGAAAAAAAATCTTAAAAAAGATAGAACACTTTAATAATTATCTTTTAACTACACATGATCTGCATAGTATAGTAGTTAAATTCTAAAGCAAATTACTAGGAACCTACATGGTGTTTACCTTATTACAAGCGGAAACAATATTTTCATTTTTTCATATTAACCTTCCTTCCACCAACGGTTTGATTGAAAAAAAAAAGTTAGATTGACCCTCAACATAAGGTAAAAGATGGAAATGCCCTAAACACATTTAATTAAAAAAATTAGAAATTTAAATTAAAAAATAATGAAAACTAAAACTTATTATTTTTCATTATTTTTAACTTTTTAAAATTTATAATTCTTTTTAAATTAAATGAATCTCTGCTGTTTAGATAGATGGTGGTAGATCCAAACACCAATAACATTATACATTTTTTAAGGAAATATTATAAATAATTTAAAATGACTATATTACCCCAAAGAAGTTAAAATTAACCATCAAACTTGATCAAATTATTAGTGAAAAGATGGTTAATGTAAAACAAAATGAAAACGATATTCTCCCTTGTAATAAGTTAAATGTCAAGTAAATCCTCAATAATTTGCCATTAATTCTAGGTTTATTATCAATTTACCCCTTAAAAATTAAAATAATATCAAACCACCACTGATTTTAAAAATATTAGCAAAATAAAACTCAATCGTTAATTGAAATAGTAACTCAGTCCACAAAATAATGGTTCTGTAAAATCCAAGGGTGAAAAAGTCATTGAAGATTGAATTGATAAATGGATTCCAGCTGGACCACTCAGAGTGTGACGAGTGTGGAATCAAAAAATTAAAAAAAAATAAAAAGAAATCATAAAAATTTTGAAAAACTGAAAAAAAAAAAAAAATTCACTCCTCAACAACCGCCACTTTCTCTCTCCCCCTTTCTCTCTTCTTCGAAGCCAGACATGGGTTCTCTGTTCTTCTTCTTCTTCTTCTTCGAACTCTCACTGCCTCATAATCTCTCACACGGTCACACCCTCAACCATCACTCTCACCGCCCTCCACTACATCAGCTCTGCCGTCACTCTCCTTACTGACGCTCTGACATCATCGCCGGTCAGACCCATAGCTCCCTACCGCCACTCTCCCCCTCCACTCGCACTTGTTCCTGGTAAAGAATGAGAGATCGGCGGCCAGGGGAGGCGAAGATACGAGTTTGCTGCCGCTCTTGGTGTTCTTGGTGGAGGTGTTCTGCTGTTGATGTAGGTGGCGACGGTGGCCGTATTCTTCATCAGACACTCTCGGTGGCTTCTTCATCAGACGCTCTCGGCGGAAGTGGGTTTTGCTTCTGGGTTCGGTGGCTGCTTCTCTCCAAATCTGCTTCTGGGTTTTGCTTTCGTGTTCGGCGACTGCTTCTTTCCAGATCTGCTTCTCTCCAGTTTCCTCCTTTTCATTGATCTGCTTCTGGGTTTTGCTTTTTGTCGAATTTTTGTTGGTGGAATATTAGTTTTTGCTGCTGATATGTTGTTTTGAATCATTTCTAGTTTGTTTTGTTTACATCATGTTATGTGTCATCTGGGTTGAATCATTTTTCGGTTTGTATTGGATTTTTGGTTTATGACAATGGACTGTTTGGGTTTGATTTTAATTTTTTTTTTCTGCATTTACATTGAATCTTCAATATGCCCAGGTGCCTGGGTTCATTGTTCAACAAACCCAGGTACGTGGGTTTGTTTTTTGTATTTTAATTTTTAATTTGTCAAATTTTTTTATAAAAGAGATTTTATAATTAATTATTAATAATAATAAATTTAATTTAGAAATTAGTTTAATTTAATACAATTTAACAATTAACAAAAGTTAATAAAGATTTTTATTTTTTATTAATTTTTAAATTTATTTTATTTTGGTTATGAAAGGGTATTAAAATATTTTTTTATTTTTTATTTAATTTTTATTTAATAATAATTTTTATTTCAATTTTATTATTTATTTAATTTTGGTTATCAAAGGGTAGTGTGGTAATTGACTAATTGTTTGTTTTTTATTTTTTTAATTTTTTAATATTGTAAGGGTATTTTGGTCTTTTATTATTTTTGTCACAAAACTACTAACAATCTGGATGAAAACCGCTTCTGGGGGACGGTAATGGGTGTTTTGGCTAATACTTTCAAATTAGGGGGTAAATTGAGGTTATTTTCATTTTTAGGAGGTTTTTTTAGGATATTCCCTTAATTAATTCTAATATATTAGTAATAACGTAAGTTAATGTCGAAAAAAGGGTAATAATGTAAGTTCGTAACTTGATAAGGTAGGATCACCTTTAATCAAATAAATGTGTGCATGTCTTTGCATCTCTTATTTTTAGAGAGAGAGAGATTTGGAGAGAAATGGAGAGAGTCACACACATTCTTGTGATCCCATTCCCAGTACAAGGTCACATAAACCCAATGCTTGAGTTCTCCAAACGTTTGATCTCAAAAGGGAGTATCAAAGTAACCCTAGTCACCACCAACTCAACTTTCACTTCCATGCATTTCCAAAACACCACCACCACAACCTCCTCCATCAACATTGAGGCCATTTCTGATGGCTATGAAGATGGAAACAAAGATGAATATGACGAGTATCTCCAATGTTTCGAAACCATCTTCCCACAAAACCTAACCAAGCTCATTGAGAAGCATAGGTCCTCACAACATCCTGTCAAGTTTATTATCTATGACTCTGTCCTACCATGGATTCTAAGGGTGGCCAAGAGATCAGGGCTTGATGGGGCTCCATTTTTCACTCAGTCTTGTTCAGTGAATTCCATCTACCATCTCTTCCACCAAGGGAGATTTGAAGTTCCTTCAAAAGGGTCTGTCGTATCGCTACCTTCGATGCCACCGCTAGGGTTTGATGAACTTCCATGGTTCATTCAGGACACTTTCTCCTACCCACGTGTGAGTAACCTTATCCTCAGTCAGTTCTCCAATATTGAAGAACCAAGTTGGCTGTTTTTTAACACTTTTGATAAGCTGGAAAATGAGGTACGTTTTCATTGAGTCCACAATAGATACTTATACCATATATGCATTTGCTAATTACATTTGCATACAAATGCGTATATATGCATTATTTTATTACAAGCAATAGTTAATTTTTTTTAACACCTTACGGATATGAAATATATTACTAATAACTCAGTCTGTACGATTGTACTCACAATCAAAAGATAATAACTCTTACTAAGAGAAGAAAAATACTCTTATATTATGTTTTAATAGAACAAACGTGGGACTCGAACATGCCTACTAAGAAATAGTGTGTTTATTACAAGCACTAGTTGATACTAAACATGGCATCAACACCGGTTCACCACTTTTATAGTTATATATTTTTTTCAAAATTTTTGTTATCTATTAATAATTAATTTGTAGAATAATAATAACAAAAATAAAATTATAAGAATGCACTAACTTTTATGAAATCCCTTCCCTTGCTCGGTTATTTTTACTTGTTCTTCATATAATTTCTTGGTCAAGTAGGAAAGTGACTTAACGTTACTAGTGCCAAACAAAACAACACGAAAGATTGATATTAAGGGGAGACAGTTGGACCACCATACCGATAAACATAGTTGTCAATAATATGATGTGATAGTTATCTAATTGCAGATTCAAGACCATACGTTTTAAAGATGTCTATTGCACGAGTAATTTTATGCTTTATGCCCCCGGCAATGCGATTTTTCACGATCATCTTACATATGAGAAATAATTCTAACCAGTGACGAGGTGATAGTATCGTTCAAGTTAAAATGTAATAAGTGAAATTAATATACTTCAGGTGTTGATTTAAATATCTAGCATGTGAGAAGTTGAAAATAAAAATTAATATTATAATAATAATAATAATAATAATTTTTAAATAAAAACATCCCAAAATTTTTATTTTAGAATCACTATTTATACCCATTTATTTTCAATCAAGTCCATCATAACGAATGGATCACTTAAAATTAAACAGATATAATTAGTAATCCTGAAGTGAAATTTTCAAAATATTCTTATCAAAGGACTATATATATTAATTATATTTTTTTTATTTGTTTTTATTGAAAATCTTGGATCCATCTACTGCACCTCTGAAATGGTGCAGCGGTCACTCAAGATTTGATACATATATATATATATATATTACCATATATATAAGTTCCTTATATAAGAATATTTTGAAATTTTTATTTAAGGATTACTAATAACATCTTTTTATTTTTAAAAAATCCCTTCATTATAATGGACTTTATTGATAATGAATAGGTATAAATAGTGAATCTGAAAAAAAAAATTTAAAACGTTTATTTAAAAATTATTATTATCGTTATTATTATTGCACCTCTGAATTGGTGCACCGGCCACACTACTCGTTTTAGATGAAAATCTTGAATGCACTTACTGCACCTCTGAATTGGCCCACCCGCCACTCAAGATTTGATCTATGTATTTCTCTATATACACGTCATGTAGATTTATATACATTTGAAGCATGATTGATTCATGATTTTTCACTCGTTTTAAATGAAAATCTTGAATGCACCTACTGCATCTCTGAATTGCCCCATCGGCCACGCAAGATTATCTCTCTATATGCATGTCATTTAGATTTATTCATGATAGGTGAGGTGAATTTGATTTTTACTTTATTATATTTTATATTTATAACAACAAAAATTTTGAGTGGTTGGGTGTGCCACTCAGCTTTGCATAGGGTGCACCCAAATTTTCTCCTGTTTTCATTTATGTAAGCAATGATGTCAAGAATTTTGTTCCCTGCCATACAGCCAATTAAGAGTAAACCCACAAATGATCTTGTTTTCATGGGTGATGTTTATTTATTATTTGTACTTGTAAGATTGTGGTTACAATTCAATCACTCAACGTCCAATAATGACAAATGAAATATAAGCATGTTATAGGTTTTGATGTGACAAACAATACTAGAGATTAGAAAAGAAAACGTACATCAATTCTTAGCCTAAATGATTGTATGTTTTTCTATTTATAAAAGTGACAAAGATTCAATTTTCACTAAATGTATATTATATATTTATATAAATAGTTTTTCTTTTTATATTATTATAAGAATATTTTATCTTTTAATCATAGGACTAAATATTCAAACTTATTCTAGATTAATTTAAAATGAAAAAATGTAAAAGAAAAAGTATTATCTACGTCTTTCTTAGTTGGACCGAGCATATGTGCTCAGGGTCTTTTTCTTTTTTCTATCAAGATAAGACAATACAACTTTATTCCAACATTTAGGTTCTGTATTGATTGCACATTTTTATTTAAACACAATTAAAACTTTTTTTTTACTAACAAGACATTTATATTAATGTTCTAATGAGTCATCTGATCTTAAAAAGCTCAATAAAACTAAAATCAACGGGATTCAATCACATGCATTCATTTATAATTTAAGTAATTAGTGTAATTTTTCTACACATTTATGATTGAGAGTTAAGTTTCATTATGCAAATTTCTAATTAGCGAAAATATAACATGACACATTTTTTTTGGAATCTTTTTTATACCCTCTCTCCATAATACCATCTTTTATGGAAAAAAATAATAATAAATTATTTTGGTGTTCAGAATAGTGGTTTGATTTGTTGTTTATAGTGAAAAGAGAAATATTTTATGCAATGTGTTTGTGAGAGGAAGAAAGATTTATTTCATCCCTCAACCGGTTGCAGCTATTTTCCTTATTAAAAATTATAATTTTTTCTACTGTTTTTTTATAGCCTTTGGATGTCAATTTTTCTAATCTAATGGCCATGTATGTAGTTTGTATCATACAAAGGTTTTTTTTTTCACCAAGAAGGCAGACCTCCGATAAGTTGAACAATTTTCTCTCTAGTCAATAGTCATGTGAGTCTTTGCATATGTGAGCCTTTGCATGTATATATTTTTTGTTTTACCCTCCTTAGCGCCTAACGCCTTTTTATATATTATTGATTATAACCTAAATATAAAAATTAGATAATAAATTAGTATCTAAAGCAGCATGTTTCCTGTTTCAAAAGCTAATGCCGTGACAGTTGACTTCTTAACAATACCGTGAGAACTAAATTGTTGTTTAGGCAGAGAAGTATAAGAATGAGAGTCACCCAAGCAAATCTAGATTGGGATTGTGATAAACCTAATTTATGTACCAAAACACTACCCTAGACGAGCCAAATCTAATTATGCATATTAGAGCAAGCTTACACACACTAGGCCAACTTCATACACGCACAAGGAAGTTAATATAATATTGTGCATAAGTTTTAATGCACGTAAACCCAATCCTCCAATTATGTAAGCGGTTGGCCTCAAAAGGCCGGAAGTTACATTAATTTCCACCAACTCATCTTTTGCCAACTTCTTACAAACACAAGCCAGTTGCGTTAGTGTGGAGCACATATTTCATGGGCTCAAAGGAGGGAAGGTAGCAACCCCAGAAGCATTTTTTTAGAGATTGCATCTCATAAGGGTTGGCTGAGCTGATTGAGAAACTAAGTAGTAGCCCTAACCACCCACCTAAGTTTCTGGTTTATGACTCAATCATGCCATGGCCTTGGGACTGATGGACAAGTGTGAGTGCTAACCAAGAATAGTTGAGGATTGAGTGTGTAAGTGCTTGAGCATCTATTAAAGGAAATGAAATAAGTGGATGATGCATGCATGCACGTGGGGCTCCAATTGTGAAGATTTGAGTGCCTACTTTTCAATTGGATATTTGTTGATACTTTTGATAAGCTGGAAGATAAGGTACAATTTCGAAGGTTTTCCATTTTACTTGCATGTTCAAGCTTGCATGCATGCATGCATTATGTTTATTACACACATTAGCTCTACATTCATTCATTAGCTCTATATTCACTTGAAATCGAACTGGATTGCCATCAGGAATTGAATATTTACATCTACTTCTACTATATCTTGAAGCTGCTTTGATGATTGCAACAGATAATAAAGTGGATGGAGACTCAATGGCCAATAAAGACAATCGGACCAACGATTCCATCAGTATACTTAGATAAACGTTTGGAAGATGACAGAGCTTACGATCTGAGCCTCTTCAAACCGGAGACTGACGCTTGCATCAAGTGGCTAGACTCGAAGGGAACTGACTCGGTAGTCTATGTTTCATTTGGAAGCTTGGCCGCCCTAGGGGAAGAGCAAATGGAGGAATTAGCTTGGGGGCTGAAGAGGAGTAATAGCTACTTCTTGTGGGTGGTCAGGGAATCAGAAAAGAAAAAGCTTCCAAGCAGCTTTATTGAAGAGACTTCTGAGAAGGGTTTGGTTGTGACTTGGAGCCCTCAACTACAAGTTCTAGCTCACAAGTCAGTTGGGTGCTTCATGACACATTGTGGGTGGAACTCCACTCTTGAGGCACTGAGCTTGGGAGTGCCGATGGTGGCAATGCCACAATGGACAGATCAAACGACGAATGCAAAGTTCATTGCCGATGTTTGGGAGACAGGGGTAAGAGTAAAAGCGAACGAGAAAGGAATTGTGACGAGAGCAGAAATAGGAGATTGTATAAGGGAAATCATGGAAGGAGAGAAGGGGAAGAAACTCAGGAAGAATTCGGAGAAGTGGAAGGAATTTGCGAAAGAGGCAGTCGATGATGGCGGAAGCTCTGACAAGAACATAGAGGAATTTGTCAAAAAAATTGCATGCAACTAATCATGATGTAGATTTCTGAAACAGAAGAGATGATCTTCAATAAAAAGTAGATTTCATTATGTCTTTCTATTACTAACCGCTTTGCATACACATCAAAGAGAGAACAAATAATGACAAGATAAAGGAGGAGAAGATTTTATTGAAAATGGAGGATAAGTACAAAGTAATGAAAGGAGAACTATTAGTCCATCCCATCTTATATAAATATTCAAAGAAAATAATACAACATATCAATGGGAAAGATGAATATCCATCCTAAACAACACCACAGAGCTTCAAGAAATACTTCCAAAACTGTTAAAGCTGAAGCTCACGCTAAAACGAAATACATAACCGGTCATTTCTAATATAGCCAAGGACACTAAATTTCCTACTCAAATACGAAAGATATAACTGGAAAGCCAAACGAGAAGGCTTCAATGTTAACTTCTGTGTACATGTAGTTTGTTTTCATCTATCAGTATATTATTTTGTACGGCACCAGCAAATATGTCTGTTTCATCTGAGTGCTGGAAGGAATGAAAATATTTCTATATATGATGTTAAAGAAGCTTGCCTTGGTATTGTACAAGAAAAAGCCAACGTGCACAGAAAAATTGAACGTTGGAATTTCGAGGGCCATGAAATTGCTCAGAAATTCCAGAGAGCCCTGACCGCATCAAAAAACAGGGACAATGAACCAAAGAGTTGACTGGAAAAAGTAATATTAAGGTGCTTTGAGTTAAAACAGGCAGTTACCCATTACATTCTCCTCTCTTCAGCTGAGCTGGCATTTTCTGTCCTGCTGCCCAGTCTGACAATGTCTTCAACAAGAATCTTCCCATCTGTTAAAATATTTATAAGTTGGTATTAAGACAAGAAGTCATATTAGTGAGCTAATAAAATACAATGCGAAAAGATACGATGGAACGCGAAAAAAATGTTTTTTTTTTGTTTTTTTTTTTTTGGAGTAGGGAAGAAAATATATTTTACTATTTGAAGAAATTCACAAAATTTCATAGAAAGAATTTTCATCAACACCTGCTAGAATGATAATAATAATTATACTGTAAACAAAATATACACTCTTGGTGTTTAAACTCTAAGATGTCTAATTATAAACTGAACATACAATTGTGTCCAAATCTACATGAAAATGCAACAAGTTTCTTAGACTGATAAATGCACTTAGATTCAGTAAATTATCTCTTTTCGTTGGTACCAATTAGCAAGTAGAAATAACTTTAAATTAGCTCTTTCTTTGGTACTAAATACCAATTCGCAAGATAAAATAACTCTCTTTTGACCATGTAATGTGCAAATTTCAATCAATTGAAGACAAAATTAACTGCACAAATATTGCGGATAATGTAGTTAAAATATAGCTATCTATTCGCAACTATAAAACTGCCCAAAAAAGTGTACTAATCTTCAACTGTAGTGAAAATAAACTTTACTTTAAAAACCATCACAATAACACATTATACATTCTACACATACATGACAAAAAAATATACATATATATATCAGTGGACTGTGACAAAAGTACAAAAGCTCCACTGACTGACTGACTGACCTTTGTCTTTGGAAAGATTGCTGATGAGTTCTTGGACGCCCTGCTTCCCTAATGTATCTTTCAAGTACAAAGCAGCACTTGCCACCTCTTCTGGAGTAACTTTCCCATCATGATCCCTGCTCAACATACATCACAGTTGATGAAGCATACATTTTAGCATAACAGAAATTGCCATCACTGCTCAGCATAACAACATAAAACAGCGATAACAAAAATTGAAAAAGAAAAAGAAAACATAATTAGAAAACAGCGTAAACCTGTCAAGGAGCCGCCAACGATCACCAATTATAGCATCCACATCATCAATTTCTTTCTCAAGATTGTGGAGCATAGCATCAACCTGAAGTACGACCAAAAATTCAAAATATGACATCTGAACTGCAGATAGTGTGTGTGTGTGTGTGTAAAGAAGGAGAAGCTAGTGAACCTTACCCTATCTATGAGTGCTGAAGAAACCTCCTCCCCTTCAGCCACTTCAGCATCATGGTCATTTTCGTCTCGAGCAGCTCTGTATGCCTTCATCGCATCTTTCTCACCATCAGTACCCTCTACCATGCTATTGTAAAGTTCAATCTGAGAAACATCAAGACAATCAAACGTATGGGGGGAAAAGAAGTAAAATGAACAAGACAACAGAAATACAAAATTTCAAAGTTAAAACTATGACATCTGAAAATGGTTTTTTTGATACATTATAAAACCAAACCACCTTTCCATATGCTTACATCAAGTAATTTTTTTTATCTGGGAAAAAAAAAAAAAAAAAAAAGGAAAGAAGAAAGAAACACACACACACAAAAACACAAGAAAAGAAACAGAAAAATCATATTACAAGATAATGAGTGACAGTCCCTAAGGCAACCATACAACACAAAAATACAAGCATGTGAAATTACAAGAAATGCAAAAAATACAATTTATAGAGCCAACTTGTTCTGTCAAGTGCCAATTTTACAAATTTTCTGTTTTAAACGTAAGAAAAGGAAAGAACTTGCATGGCACAGAAATTCAAAATTTGCATGTACCTCCTTATTGACAAGCCTCAGGAATTCTTCACGCTCACTACGAACTGACTGCAAGATTGGTGGAAACAAAATTCAAATACGGTACAGATGGTAACACTGAGAGAGTTGGTAACTACAGAAAGCAAATGAGAGAGAAGAAAACAATCAGCAGAATCTTCATAACCGAAACAGGCAGTCTTACAGAGGCTGAAGCTAAAACAGCCAATGCTTGACTGAGTTTACACAGCTGCTCCTGCATTTCCAGTGTTCTTTCTCTAGCTTGTTCTTGTGCTTCTCTTGCTGTTGGTACAGTCATCTCTTTTAACGCAACATCCTCCTCACTACCTTTAGATTCCTGTATCTTAGCTAACTCTTTTTCCTCTTTTTGTTCCTCCTCCTACAAAATATTTGAAATAATTCAGAAGATGATTTTGAGTATTATCAGATGCTCTGCTTTTTACCACAGACTGAAGCTTTAAGCGTGACAGACGCCTTCAATTCAAAATTTCAATCATATTTAGCTATTTGCTGACTATATTTGTCAATGAAAGCATAAAAAAATCTGGCATGTGAAAAACAAACATGGCAAATCTAGCATGTTCATAAACAAAACGATCAACATTACCCTATTTCATCCTAGAGTAGTAGAGAATCTAGAAACATGATATAGAGAACATCATAATTTTGCACTTTCCTTGCTAATGAACAGATCATCCATTACAAAAATAAACCACATAACATATACTAAAAATGATTTTGTCCTACACATAATACATCACTGTTAAATTTGTATTGTGCTGATAAATATTGATAGCTTACGTATGACAACACACTTTAAATTCAAGGATTCAATCATATTTAGCTACTGCTAACCAAAAATAACCAAATGTGGCTTGTAATTAAAAGATCGTTAGTTCGGAATTTACATAAATACAAACATTGTCTAATTTTCACCTTGATCAATTCTTCCTGCATCTCAAAGTATTCCAGTTTCCTTCTTCTTTCTGAAACAGAATCTTCCGATGGCAAAGATGTAACACCAACAGTATCCACAACCTCATCAGGCAAAGAAGACAGTGTAGCTCGAACAGCTTCTTCTGGCCTCAATTTTCTCAATTTTCCAGATACAGTAAAGGCCCTGCACATGGCATCAGTACACAGTGAACTCGAATTAATTTCAAGAGACTAAGACTAATCATGTACTTAACTGACAGACTGCCAAAGCAAACAAAAAAGGCAGAAGAAAGTCGGGGTGGGGCGGGCTTTCAATCACCTCCAAAGGATCAGAAGGGAAGATGGCACGGAGTACAAAATGATAATTATTAGTGAAGAGATGGTCAATGTAAAACAAAATGAAAACGATATCTTCGCTTGTAATAAGTTAAATGTCAAGTAAATCCTCAATAATTTGCCCTTAATTCTAATATATTAGTAATAACGTAAGTTAATGTCAAAAAAAGGGTAATAACGTAAGTTCGTAACTCAATAAGATAGGATCACCTCTAATCAAATAAATGTGTGTATGTCTTTGCATCTCTTATTTCTAGAGAGAGAGAGAGAGATTTGGAGGGAAATGGAGAGAGTCACACACATTCTTGTTATCCCATTTCCAGTACAAGGTCACATAAACCCAGTGCTTGAGTTCTCCAAACGTTTGATCTCAAAAGGGAGTATCAAAGTAACCCTAGTCACCACCAACTCAACTTTCACTTCCATGCATTTCCAAACCACCACCACCACAACCTCCTCCATCAACATTGAGGCCATTACTGATGGCTATGAAGATGGAAACAAAGATGAATATGACGAGTACCTCCAATGTTTCGAAACCATCTTCCCACAAAACCTAACCAACCTCATTGAGAAGCATAGGTCCTCACCACATCCTGTCAAGTTTATTATCTATGACTCTGTCCTACCATGGATTCTAAAGGTGGCCAAGAGATCAGGGCTTGATGGGGCTCCATTTTTCACTCAGTCTTGTTCAGTGAATTCCATCTACCATCTCTTCCACCAAGGGAGATTTGAAGTTCCTTCAAAAGGGTCTGCCGTATCGCTACCTTCGATGCCACCGCTAGGGTTTGATGAACTTCCAGGGTTCATTCAGGACACTTTCTCCTACCCACGTGTGAGTAACCGTGTCTTCAGTCAGTTCTCCAATATTGAAGAACCAAGTTGGCTGTTTTTTAACACTTTTGATAAGCTGGAAACTGAGGTACGTTTTCAGTGAGTCCACAATAGATAATTATACCACATATGCATTTGCTAATTACATTTGCATACAAATGCGTATATATGCATTATTTTACTACAAGCAATAGTTCTTTTTTTTTTCTTTTTTTCTTTTTTTCTTTTTTACACCTTACCGATATTAAATATATTATTAATAACTTAGTTTGGATGACTATACTCACAATCGAAAGATAATAACTCCTAATAAGAGAAAAAAAAAACTCTCATATTATGTTTATAATAAAATAAATATGGAACTCGAACATTTCTATTAAGAAATAGTGTGTTTATTACAAGCATTAGTTGATACTAAACATGGCATCAACACCTGTTCATCACTTTTATAGTTTTATATTTTTTCAAAATTTTTCGATCTATTAATAATTAATTTGCAGAATAATAATAACAAAAATAAAATTATAAGAATGCACTAACTTTTATGAAACCCCTTCCCTTGCTCGGTTATTTTTTACTTATTCTTCATATCATTTCTTGGTCAAGTAGGAAAGTGATTTAATGTGACTAGTGCCAAACAAAAGAACACGAAAGATTGATATTAAGGGGAGACAATTGGACCACTATACCGATAAACATAGTTGTCAATAGTATGATGTGACAGTTATCGAATTGCAGATTCAAGACCATACGTTTTAAAGATGTCTATAGCACGAGTAATTTATGCTTTTTGCCCCCGGCAATGCGATTTTTCACGATCATCGTACATATGAGAAATAATTCTAACCAGTGATGAGGTGATAGTGTCGTTCAAGTTAAAATGTAATAAGTGAAATTATACTTCATGTGTTGATTTAAATATCTAGCATGTGAGAAGTTGAAAATAATAATAATAATAATAATTTTTTAAATAAAAACATCCTGAAATTTTTATTTTAGAATAACTATTTATATCTACTCATTTTCAATCAAGTCCATCGTAACGAATGGATCACTTAAAATTAAATAGATGTAATTAGTAATCCTGAAATGAAAATATTCTTATCAAAGGATTTTATATATATATATATATATATAGAAGTTCCTTATATAAGAACATTTTGAAATTTTTATTTAAGGATGATTAATTATATCAATTTATTTTAAAAAAAAATCCCTTCATTATGATGACTTTACCGATAATGAATAGTTATAAATAGTAATTCTGAAATGATAATTTCAAACGTATTTATTTAAAAATTATTTTTTTTTCTAAATTAAAAATTATTATTATTATTATTATTGCACCTGTGAATTGGTGCACCGGCCACTCTACTCGTTTTAAATGAAAATCTTGAATGCACTTACTGCACCTCTGAATTGGCCCACCGGCCACTCAAGATTTGATGCATGTGTTTCTCTATATACATGTCATTTAGATTTATATACATTTGAAGCATGATTGATTCATGATTTTAAATTTTCACTCGTTTTAAATGAAAATCTTGAATGCACCTACTACATCTCTGAATTGGCCCACCGGCCACTCAAATTTATTTCTCTATATACATGTCATTTAGATTTATTTATGATAGGTGGGGTGAATTTGTTTTTTACTATATTGTAATTTATATTTATAACAACAAAACTTTTGAGTGGTTGTGTGTGCCACTCAGCTTTGCATAGGATGCACCCAAATTTTCTCCTGTTTTCATTTGCGTACGCAATGATGTCAAGAATTTTGTTCCCTGCCATACAGCCAATTAAGAGTAACCCCACAAATGATTTTAATGGGTGATGTTTATTTATTATTTGTACTTGTAAGATTGTGGTTACAATTCAATCACTTTAAGGTCCAATAATGACAAATGAAATATAAGCATGTTATAGGTTTTGACGTAACAAACAATAGTAGAGATTAGAAAAGAAAATGTACATCAATTTTTAACCTAAATGATTGTGTATTTTTCTATTTATCAAAATGATGAAGATTCAATTTTTACTAAACGTATATCATACAATTATATAAATAGTTTTTGTTATATTATTATAAGAGTATTTTAACTTCTAATTATAAGAGTAGGGGTTGTTTGTTTTTTTTGTTTGAAGTCTGAACAATATCGTTAAAGATTGAAGACTGAATAGTGACTGAAACCTGAAATCTGAATGATATGTTTGTTTGTTTTTTTCTTACGTTTGAATGTATAGTAATCTTGTTTATTTTTTAAAATTAAAATTATCTGAAAACTAATAATGTAACATCTATATCCTTTTACTATTAACTATTATGTAACTTCATTTAATATAATACAAACAATTATAATAAATTATTTAACATATTGAAACACTTTTATGTATATATTGATAATATTTTTATTCATAATTAGAATATAATTAATTATTATAATAAAGTATTTTTTTTAAATTATATATACATAAATAAATGATTATAGTAAAGTAAATTAAATTTATGTATTTAAATAAAAATAAACAAAATTTTCTTAAGTTGAATTATTATTACAATAAAAGTTGAAATTGTAAAGTAATATACATTTTAATTATTGCAATATTTCATTAAATATACATTTAGAAGGAATCTATCTAATGGAAAATTAAAACAAATTTGAAAATATGTTATTTTGGAAATGATAGATTTGGAATAATATATTTAAAAAACTACTAAGTGATTTGATATTCAGATAAAATTTAAAAATTATAGTTATTATCTTTCAATGATTTTTAGATGATTTTAAGTGATATGATCATTTAAAAAAAATAAAAATCACTTAACAAGAAAAAATGTAAAAGAAAAAGTATCGTCTACGTCTTTCTCTGTTTGACCGAACGTATATGCTTAGGGTCTTTTTCTTTTTTCAATCAAGATAAGACAATGCAACTTTATTCCAACATTTAGGTTCTGTATTGATTTCACATTTTTATTTAAACACAATTAAAACTTTTTTTAACTAACAAGTCATTTATATTAATGTTCTAATGAGTCATCTGATCTTAAAAAACCCAATACAACTAAAATCAATGGGATTCAATCACATACATTCATTTATAATTTAAGTAATTAGTGTAATTTTTATACACATTTATGATTGAGATTTAAGTTTCATTATGCAAATTTCTAGTTAGCAAAAATATGACATGACACTTTTTTATTGGAATCTTTTTTATACCCTCTCTCCATAATACCATCTTTAATGGAAAAAATAATAAATTATTTTGGTGTTCAGAATAGTGGTTTGATTTGTCGTTTATAGTGAAAAGAGAAATATTTTATGCAATGTGTGATTGTGAGAGGATTAGGTTTATGCAATGTGTTTGTGAGAGGAAGAAAGATTTATTCATCCCTCAACCGGTTGCAGCTGTTTTCCTTGTTAAAAATTATAATTTTTTCTATTGTTTTTTTATAGCCATTGGATGTCAGTTTTTTCTAATCTAATGGCCATATATGTAGTTTGTATCATACAAATTATTTTGTGTTTTTTTTTTTCACCAAGAAAGCAGACCTCTGATAAGTTGAACAATTTTCTCTCTGGTCAATAGTCATGTGAGTTTTTGCATATGTGAGCGTTTGCTTATATATGTTTTTTCTTTTACCCGCCTAGCGCCTTACGCCTTTTTATACATATTATTGATCATAACTTAAATATAAAAATTAGATAATAAATTAGTATCTAAAGCAGCATGTTTCCTGTTTCAAAAGCTAAGGCCGTGACAGTTGACTTCTTAACAATACCGTGAGAACTAAACTGTTGTTTAGGTAGAGAAGTATTAAGAATGAGAGTCACCCAAGCAAATCTAGATTGGAATTGTGATAAACCTAATTTATGTAGCAAAGCACTACCCTAGACGAGCCAAATCTAATTATGCATATTAGAGCATGCTGACACACACTAGGCCAACTTCATACACACACAAGGAAGTTAATATAAGATTGTGTATAAGTTTAATGCACGTAAACCCAATCCTCCAATAATGTAAGCGGTTGGCCACAAAAGGCCAGGAAGTTACATTAATTTCCACCAACTCATCTTTTGCCAACTTCTTACGAACACAAGCCAGTTGCGCTAGTGTGGAGCACATGTTTCATGGGCTCAAAGGAGGGAAGGTAGCAACCCCAGAAGCTTTTTTTTAGAGATTGCATCTCACAAGGGTTGGCTGAGCTGATTGAGAAACTAAGTAGTAGCTCTAACCACCCACCTAAGTTTCTGGTTTATGACTCAATCATGCCATGGACTTGGGACTGATGGACAAGTGTAAGTGCTAACCAAGAATAGTTGAGGATTAAGTGTGTAAGTGCTTGAGCATCTATTAAAGGAAATGAAATAAGTGGATGATGCATGCATGCACGTGGGGCTCCAATTGTGAAGATTTGAGTGCCTACTTTTCAATTGGATAGTTGTTGATACTTTTGATAAGCTGGAAGATAAGGTTCAATTTCAAAGGTTTTCCATTTTACTTGTATGTTCAAGCTTGCATGCATGCATGCTTTATGTTTATTACAAACATTAGCTCTACATACATTCATTAGCTCTATATTCACTTGAAATCGAACTGGATTGCCATCAGGAATTGAATATTTACATTTACTTCTACTATATCTTGAAGCTGCTTTGATGATTGCAACAGATAATAAAGTGGATGGAGACTCAATGGCCAGTAAAGACAATCGGACCAACGATTCCATCAGTATACTTAGATAAACGTTTGGAAGATGACAGAGCTTACGATCTGAGCCTCTTCAAACCGGAGACTGACGCTTGCATCAAGTGGCTAGACTCGAAGGGAACTGACTCGGTAGTCTATGTTTCATTTGGAAGCTTGGCCGCCCTAGGGGAAGAGCAAATGGAGGAATTAGCTTGGGGGCTGAAGAGGAGTAATAGCTACTTCTTGTGGGTGGTCAGGGAATCAGAAAAGAAAAAGCTTTCAAGCAGCTTTATTGAAGAGACTTCTGAGAAGGGTTTGGTTGTGACTTGGAGCCCTCAACTACAAGTTCTAGCTCACAAGTCAGTTGGGTGCTTCATGACACATTGTGGGTGGAACTCAACTCTTGAGGCACTGAGCTTGGGAGTGCCGATGGTGGCAATGCCACAATGGACAGATCAAACGACGAATGCAAAGTTCATTGCCGATGTTTGGGAGACAGGGGTAAGAGTAAAAGCGAACGAGAAAGGAATTGTGACGAGAGCAGAAATAGGAGATTGTATAAGGGAAATCATAGAAGGAGAGAAGGGGAAGAAACTCAGGAAGAATTCGGAGAAGTGGAAGGAATTTGCGAAAGAGGCAGTCCATGATGGCGGAAGCTCTGACAAGAACATAGAGGAATTTGTCAAAAAAATTGCATGCAACTAATCATGATGTAGATTTCTGAAAAAGAAGAGATGATCTTCAATAAAAAGTAGATTTCATTATGTCTTTCTATTACTAACCGCTTTGCATACACATCAAAGAGAGAACAAGTAATGACAAGATAAAGGAGGAGAAGATTTTATTGAAAATGGAGGATAAGTACAAAGTAATGAAGTAGAACTAGTAGTCCATCCCATCTTATATAAATATTCAAAGAATAATACAACATATCAATGGGAAAGATAAATATCCATCCTAAGCAACACCATAGAGCTTCAAGAAATACTTCCAAAACTGTTAAAGCTGAAGCTCATGCTAAAACGAAATACATAACCTGTCATTTCTAATATAGCCTAGGACCCTAAATTTCCTACTCAAATACCAAAGATATAACTGTAAAGCCTAACGAGAAGGCTTCAATGTTAACTTCTGTGTACATGTAGTTTGTTTTCATCTATCAGTATATTATTTTTTACGGCACCAGCAAATATGTCTGTTTCATCTGAGTGCTGGAAGGAATGAAAATATTTCTATATATGATATTAAAGAAGCTTGCCTTGGTATTGTACAAGACAAAGCCAACGTGCACAGAAAAATTGAACGTTGGAACTTGAAGGGCCACGAAATTGCTCAAAAATTCCAGAGAGCCCTGACCGCATCAAAAAACAGGGACAATGAACTAAAGAGTCGACTGGAAAAAGTAATATTAAGGTGCTTGAGTAAAAACAGGCAGTTACCCTTTACATTCTTCTTTCTTCTGCTGAGCTGGTATTTTCTGTCCGGCTGCCCAATCTGACGATGTCTTCAACAAGAATTTTCCCATCTGTTAAAATATTTATAAGTTGGTATTAAGACAAGAAGTCATATTAGTGAGCTAATAAAATACAATGCTAAAAGATATTGTGGAACAGGAAAGAATGTTTTTTTTTTTGAAGTAGGGAAGAAAATGTATTTTACTATTTGAAGAAATTCACAAAATTTCATAGAAAGAAACTTCATCAACACCTGCTAGAATGATAGTAATAATAACACTGTAAACAAAATATACACTCTTGGTGTTTAAACTCTAAGATATCTAATTATAAACTGAACATACAATTGTGTCCAAATTTACATGAAAATGCAACAAGTTTCTTAAGACTGATAAATGCACTTAGATTCAGTAAATTATCTCTTTCTTTGGTACCAATTAGCAAGTAGAAATAACCTTAAATTACCTTTTTCTTTGGTACCAAATACCAATTAGCAAGTTAAAATAACTTTCTTTTGACCATGTGATGTGCAAATTTCAATCAATTGAAGAGAAAATTAACAGCACAAATATTGCGAATGATGTAGTTAAAATATAGCTATCTATTCGCAACTATAAAACTGCCCAAAAAAGTGTACTAATCTTCAACTATAGTGAAAATAAACTTGACTTTAAAAACCATCACAATAACACATTATACATTCTACATATACATAACAACAAAATATATATATATATATATATATCAGTGGACTGTAACAAAAGTACGAACGCTCGACTGACTGACTGACTGACCTTTATCTTTGGAAAGATTGCTGATGAGTTCTTGGACGCCCTGCTTCCCTAAGGTATCTTTCAAGTACAAAGCGGCACTTGCCACCTCTTCTGGAGTAACTTTCCCATCATGATCCCTGCTCAACATACATCACAGTTGATGAAGCATACATTTTAGCATAACAGAAAATGCCATCACTACTCAGCAGAACAACATAAAACAGCGATAACAAAAATTGAAAAAGAAAAAGAAAATGCAATCAGAAAACAGCATAAACCTGTCAAGTAGCCGCCAACGATCACCAATTATAGCATCCACATCATCAATTTCTTTCTCAAGATTGTGGAGCATAGCATCAACCTGAAGTACGACCAAAAATTCAAAATATGACATCTGAACTGCAGATAGTGTGTGTGTGTGTAAAGAAGGAGAAGCTAGTGAACCTTACCCTATCTATGAGTGCTGAAGAAACCTCCTCCCCTTCAGCCACTTCAGCATCATGGTCATTTTCGTCTCGAGCAGCTCTGTATGCCTTCATCGCATCTTTCTCACCATCAGTACCCTCTACCATGCTATTGTAAAGTTCAATCTGAGAAACATCAAGGCAATCAAAAGTAATGGGGGAAAAGAAGTGAAATGAACAAGGCAGGAGAAATACAAAATTTCAAAGTTAAAACTACGACATCTGAAAATGGTTTTTTTGATACATTATAAAACCAAACCACCTTTCCATATGCTTACATCAAGTAATTTTTTTTATCTGGGAAAAAAAAAAACATATTACAAGATAAGGAGTGACAGTCCCTAAGGCAACCATACAACACAAAAATACAAGCATGTGAAATTACAAGAAATGCAAAAAATACAATTTATAGAGCCAACTTGTTCTGTCAATTGCCAATTTTACAAATTTTCTGTTTTAAACGTAAGAAAAAGAAAGAACTTGCATGGCACAAAAATTCAAAATTTGCATGTACCTCCTTATTGACAAGCCTCAGGAATTCTTCACGCTCAATACGAACTGACTGCAAGATTGGTGGAAACAAAATTAAAATACAGTACAGATGGTAACACTGAGAGAGTTGGTAACTAGAGAAAGTGAATGATAGAGAAGAAAACAATCAGCACAATCTTCATAACCGAAACAGGCAGTCTTACAGAAGCTGAAGCTAAAACAGCCAATGCTTGACTGAGTTTACACAGCTGCTCCTGCATTTCCAGTGTTCTTTCTCTAGCTTGTTCTTGTGCTTCTCTTGCTGTTGGCACAGTCATCTCTTTTAACGCAACATCCTCTTCACTATCTTTAGATTCCTGTATCTTAGCTAACTCTTTTTCCTCTTTTTGTTCCTCCTCCTACAAAATATTTGAAATAATTCAGAAGATGATTTTGAGTATTATCAGATGCTCTGCCTTTTACCACAGACTGAAGCTTTAAGTGTGACAGACACCTTAAATTCAAAATTTCAATCATATTTAGCTATTTGCTGACCATATTTGTCAATGAAATCTTAAAAAAATCTGGCATGTAAAAAACAAACATTGCAAATCTAGCATGTCATAAACAAAACGATCAACATTACCCTATTTCATCCTAGAGTAGTAGAGAATCTAGAAACATGATATAGAGAACATCATAATTTAGCATTTTGCTTGCTAATGAACAGATCATCCATTACAAAAATAGACCACATAACATATATTAAAAATGATTTCGTCCTACACATAATACATCACTGTTAAATTTGTATTGTGCTGATAAATATTGATAGCTGTAAGTATGACAACACACTTTAAATTCAAGGATTCAATCATATTTAGCTATTGCTAACCAAAAATAACCAAATGTGGCTTGTAATTAAAAGATCGTTAGTTCGGCATTTACATAAATACAAACATTGTCTTATTTTCACCTTGATCAATTCTTCCTGCATCTCAAGGTATTCCAGTTTCCTTCTTCTTTCTGAAACAGAATCTTCCGATGGCAAAGATGTAACACCAACAGTATCCACAACCTCATCAGGCAGAGAAGACAGTGTAGCTCGAACAGCTTCTTCTGGCCTCAATTTTCCAGATACAGTAAAGGCCCTGCACATGGCATCAGTACACAGTGAACTCGAATTAATTTCAAGAGACTAAGACTAATCATGTACTTAACTGACAGACTGCCAAAGCAAACAAAAAAGGCAGAAGAAAGTCAGGGTGGGGTGGGGTGGGTCGGGCTTTTAATCACCTCGAAAGGATCAGAAGGGAAGATGGCACGGAGTGGTTAAGAGACAAATCCAACCAATCACGGAGCTGCACAGAGAAATTACTATTTAATAAATTAACAGTCAAAATTACATTTGAAATTTGATACTTGTCAAGTCACTAATAATTTCACCAAAAGTTACCAAGTGAGTAACTTATTTTAATACTCACATACTAGAACTTCTTAGACGCAAACATTCACTTAATCATCTTCTTTCTTTTCCTGTTCTTTTTATTTATTAAAAATGAAAATACATAAAGAGTAAAGGTCATTCACATATGCATCTGTAATTATAACATTTAAAAAAGAAACAAATAATTGTGCTAGAAACTTTTGAATGACAAAGTTCAATCAATTGAACATGAACAACTTAAAAATGAAATAAGAACATAAAATTAAAATAAATTTATGTGCGTTATTCTAGAAAATAACAAATTAAACTTAAAACTGGAAAAACGAAAAAGGAAATATGAAGTGGTGAATAACAGTATATCATATTATCATGCAACCCATGTAAAGATGCTCCTTAATATGTATTGGTTCTACTAGAACTAGTGTTGGCATTCAGCACCATCTAAGCATATTTGTCCCCTAATCAGGATATTCAAAATGCAAATTGATCTAGATATCATAGTTGACACATATATTGGGAGCAGAACCTTCACCTACTAATGGAACATAAGATAGTTAATATTCAATCTAGAATATTCACACTGATAAGAAACCACTGCAACTTGCAATTATCAGTGTCCGCCGATAAAAGCTCCTGTTCTGATTGCATTTAACATTGGAACTTAAATGAAACAATTAAACCATTCTTTACATCCTCAATTGACACACTGAAAAAATAAAAATAAACCATACACAAGACATCCATCAATACCTGTTGCCGCATTTCTTCCACAGAGAGCAATCCAAGCATGCCCCTCTCTCTACAATCTTCACGAAGTTCAGCTTCTGAAAGAGTCTCCACACCCTCAGCTTGAATCAACATATCATCATTCTTAATCCTAAAGAACACAAATTTATTTAAAAACAAAAAAGTTACAAATTGCATTTACCAATAGTACAGACAAACCTACTCCTACTCAAAGAGTCAAATCTAATATATACTTTTCCTCTCTCCTTTGCCATCTAGAATGAAGCCAGAAGAAACCATTACGACTCTTAACACTCTATTGAGGTCAATAAATGCCATTTTGTTCACATCTTTGTTTTTTTATACTGAAAGGTGCCACAAATCTATTAGTGTACTAAGAATAGATAGAATGTATCTCACCATTGGAGTCTTTTTCGGAGCATGAATCGCAAATATGCATCCGTTCCAAAAGGACTGATTCCCATATATTTGCACATATTTACTAGACGAGGCCTGAGAACAACATACAATATCACCCAGAAAGCAGATAGAATCAATTTAGATTTGGTGTAGATGCATTCAGTTCAAACACTAAATAAATTACAATGCAAGCCAACCTGCTGATATTGTCTAGAGTAAGTTCATCATTAAACAACTTAGCAAAACCCAAAATTTCCTCATTAGAGACACCAGCACCCCTTCTAACCTGCATGTTATCCGATGGTGAAGCTAGCAGAATAAATTTCAAATTTAAAATTAAAAAAAAAACAAAGGGGGGGATAAAACATTGAAAACTGATCCTGGTAATAGAATACTTTGTTCAAAAATTCATCAAGATCTTTAGCAGTTTTCTTAAGTTCCCCACTCCGCGAGTTTTGAACTTCCTTCGCCATTTCTTTGACAGTATCTTGTAGAAACTTGGCATATTCTATTCTAGCGTTCAGCCTCCTTTTTAGTGCTTCCTACACATAAAACAATTAAGGTAAAATTAATCATTCTGGAGCAGAAAACCACGATGTTCAAGTGAACTTATTTACTGCATATATAATTTGCTCATAACTATATCTGTCAATTCGTTGTGCTTTTGCATAGAACTAAAAACTACAGTCAATACACAGAAAGTAGAGAATTCATACTCAAACACAAAAGAAGAGAGGTGCATGAAGCTTTAAAAATAATGGACCCAATTAAACAGTGTCAAGAGAAACAATCAGCTCAGCTGTTTATTCCTATCACAGACAGCTAAGGATGTATATCATCAGCCATCTTTCAAACAAATCGCAATTGTTTCTTCTATCGTCATGAAGAAACCACAGTACATTTAGAAAGACCAATACCCTGCTGCAGACATGTGGAAACCTACCAATATGAACAAGAAATTCACAGTAGTAAACATTGTCACAGGCATTGACATGATAGTAGGAACATCTGCCACTTTGTTAGCCTCTTTGAATAAATGATTGATCTTGACAACTAAAATTTATGCCAAAATGTTCTTTTATAACATGACAATCCAAAGTTACTCGTAGGATTCCATTATTCTGGTAATAATACTTTTACAGACCCTATATTCTTCTATCCTGGTGCTAAAATACTGCTAGCTTTTTCCCAGCAAAAACAATGGCTTGAGCCTAAAGGAAGATGTCCAGAAAGTTTTACATGAACTTGGACCCTCCTTTAAGATATTCTAGTAATTAAGTTCTTACTGTGATCTTTGTATTTTTGAATGTACATGTACTATATTATGACACAAGTTCAATGTCAAGATACTTTTCAGGGACCTGCTTAACATAACAATTTAGCTATGGCAAAACTACTAAATATAGATTCCAACAAGGCCCCATCGCTATCTGTACCTGCTCTTTCATCTTGTCTTGGAAGGTTGATGGCAACATGTTGGGAAACAATTTGAGAAATACTGGCAACAGGAATTCCATAAAGGGAACTATGATAAACACTGCAAAAGGAACCAGCCTGAATATATCCGCTGTGGTTCGTGTTAGCTGTTGCCTCTCCCTTCTAGAAAGACTCTTCCCACCAGCAAGTTTTAACAGCAATCTCGAACTGATCCTTACATCAACCGATAGTAACTTCAAACCCAACCAATAATGTTGCAATGTTGATACAAATTCATGTTTCCAGTGAACAAGTTTTTTGGCCCAATCCTCCCTGCAAGAAGAAACAGCAAACCAAACAAGCAACCACATTAAACATCCCATTAAATTTAGCAAACTAGCTTGTACAAAAACAGTCCAAAAGCTTCACAGGATTAACATTAACCTGCTCATAGAAGCTACAACTCTCAATGCAGGGCCAATCCCTAGAAGAGTGGCCCACGTTTTTTGTAAAACGGTCTGAGCAACTTTCTGAGATTCTTGCAACTTCATGGCCTTCGCTTTCGCCTTTGCACTACTCAAACCTTCAACAGCTTGATCACATTCTTCAGCAGACGCTTCCTTCCTCTTTTTACCAACCAGCTCTTCCATTCCCTCATCATCGCTGCCCATTTCCGGTTGTTTCGCTGTAGCTGTGGAAGCGTTCCGAACCAAATGTGACATCAACCTAAACCCCATCGGAGACACATATTCACACCTTCCATCACCAACGCCAAAACCCGTGATCCCATAATATTTACGCTCAAACTGTCCAAACCGGAACAACCCCAAAAACCCTCCTTTTGCCACCGAACTACCATTTATTTCCTTTCCACAATTCAAGTCCACCAAGTCATGATTCCCTAATGCCCTATAACCACGCGAATCACAACATCCAACACCACACGCATGACACTGCAAGCTCTGAACAGTACGACCAGACACTTTCAACCAATCAGAAATCAATCTCCTCCTTCTCAAAACAGCACTAGAAGCCATTATGTCCTCCCTTCACTAACAACAAACACATTCACCTCCCTGCAAGACCATCCAATAATGCTGCCAAACACAACCATACCACTCAAAACCCACTACATAAAATACAAAACCATTCAAACAATATATATATATACACACACACACACATAATCTCAGTCATTCATCACATTCTCTACCCTAAAAACATTCCTATCTCCTATTTTATTCAAATACAATAAATGATTGAGATCAGTAGCCTCAACAATTTAAAAGTTAGGAGGCAATTAGAATATAAATATATATATATATATAAAAGAATTGAAATGGATTAAATGGCAACAGAAAAGAATTGAGAATCGAGATAAATTGATTAATTTGAAGATAATAGAAGAAACTGAATCAAAACTCACAAGCAATTATAATAGAAATGAAAAATGAGAAAGAGAAAGAGAAGAGAATTTGACGTACTTGGCTGGTGGAAGAAGACACAGATCATTAATTAATTGATATTTGTGATTCAGATGGTTTTTTTTTTTTTTTTTTATTAATGGGGAGACGAGTCCAGTGTCTAGACTCTAGACCAGCAGAACGAGCAGACAAACGAGGAAGGGTTTTAACAGAAAGGGAAACAAGGTTTATTGTTCCACGATGCTGCCACCTGTTACTTTTCAACGGCCTCCTTTTATCAGTGTGTTTTATTAACACGTGGCTTTCCACATTCCAAAATAAAAATAAAATTTAGGAATAATCCATTTTTCCCTTCTAATTTGATATAATATCAAAATCCTTCGATATTTTAAAAATCACTAATACCTTTTTATCAATTTGAGAAATATATCAAAATCTCTTATAATGTAAGAAAATATCCAAAAAACTCTATGTCATTAAGGTTGACTTTAAAAATAAAAATTTGATCATTAATGTGAAAACACAAAACCATAAAAACAATTTGATCATTTCAATTATTCAGTAAGAACAACAATGATGGGGAGTAAGATTGAATTTTTTGAAATCATAATAGATAATTAATGATTATATCAAATAAAAGTGAGATTTTTCCTAAAATTTATGAAGTGAAAAAACAATTTATTACTCAATAGTTCCTAGGGTTTTGGCTTCTTATAAACAGAAATCGTGAATAAATTGGCACTTACTACCTCTCCCCTCTAGCATCAATGTGACCAACTTTAATCTTTTTAAGGGCTAGTATAGTCATTTTATTTTAGAAACACAAAATTTGGATCTTCATTGTTTTTATATTTATTTTGAAATTAATATATTATTCACCGCAACAAGTTCTGTATTAACTTTTTTTTTTTCTAAGATAACATATGTTATAAGAATGATTTAAATTTATATTGAGCATAAATTCAAGCAAAATTTTTAGATAATCTAGCATTATTTCTAACAAAACTTAGACTAAAATCTATGTTGCTAATTTTTTATTTGATCCATGAGAGAATAGCTTCGATGAAGTGGGCACGTTCCGATCCAACATATCACAAAATTACTCCATATGACGTGACATTAATTCTTTTTCATCCATGGGGCTTTACAGGATAATCCAACTCTAATAAAGCTTTTTATGATGTTATTGTTCTGCTGTTCCATGAAAAAGATACATTATTTTTTAAAATAGAGTTCAAATAACTAACTAAAATCATTGTTGCAAGTTTTTCCTTTTTGTAGGTCATGCACTATAATAGCAATGTTAGGCAGATAATCTCACAAGTACTATAGAAAAAACGGAGTGGATATGTCTGATGACTGTGACCGTATATTAAAATTTATATGATCATATCATTATATATGAGCCATCATCATTATATTTAATTATTTATTAAGCATTACAGTTTCTAATCCTTCCATATATCAATAACGAAGAACAAGGACCCAAATCTCAATAATAAGTACATCACTGTTTTACCCACTTATAATTTGATCTAAAATTGTAGTTTTCTCACACATACTTAGCAAAGGAAGTGTTCCAGTTCCATTACAGAACAAAGAATGAGGAAGTAACACTATTTCCATTTGTTTTCAAGTGTTTTGTGGAACTCATTTTTTTGACATAAAATTTCCTCACTTTTTACTTCGCTATGATCACAGAAGCTCCAAAATCTTAAGACTATAAGTCTCACATTCTAAATCTCTTTCTTCTTTTCATGATCGACCTGAATATGTCTCCGTCATTTCCTGCATATATCAGTAAATTTGAAAGGAAGATTAATATTTGCTAATAACAGCTTTACTTTAAAAGCTAGAATGCATTCTTGTTACTCTCAGACACAAATCAGCTTTGAAATACTTACTGCAGCCTACTTAAAATTCCACGAAAAACAAATGAGAAAACTAGAAACTTTTGTACAATTATGGCCATCTCTATGCAGGAAAACCGATTGCTTCTTGCCAAGTTACAAGGAACTCTGCCTGTCAACCGTATAGATGAGTGATTTATTAAAATCAAAGATAACCAACCCTTTTTCCATCATATTAGAACCTATAATCTTCGTTATAAAGGAAATACACCAAACTGCCCCGCGTGAGATTGTGCAAGGTGCGTAGCAGGAACCTTTTAGCATGGCTTCGTTTAACCTAAAGTATGATATATAACTTCATCTTAAAATAGATTTGGTAACAGAAGCATACCATGGAAGCTTGAAAGTGTCTTTCCACCGTCCCTGTTTTGAGCAGTTAGCAACTATTCTATCCAACCGTACGATGATCTCAGAAAATGTTGGTCTAACTACAGGTTTTGGATCCCAACATTCCTCAATCAACCTGCATATTAAAATCAACCACGGTCATTGAAAGTTCAGGTTGAGAAAGGAAGTTTAATAAAACTTTCTTCTGTAAAATTTTGTATGACTCAGATTGTTGAATAAGGGAAAAAGTAACTAATGTCCTCTAACTAAACAAATATCTCTATAACTTTTTCTATTAAGTAACCTTGTAACTTTAATCAAAATTTGATGAAGACAACCTGAGATCAAACAACAGATTAGAAGCACTATCTCCCACATTAGATTATTCAACAAGTTGAAACTCTACTTTACATTGGATCTCATCTCAAATATATTACTTACTCTTTTAGATCTGGAGGATAACTTTTTGCCTTTATTTTAAATGCTGGTCTCTTTCCTTCCAAACACATTAATTTCAGAGTCTCTTCGGGACTCCTTGGATGAAAAGGCTGCAATCCCTCGATCATCTGCACCCATACAGAAGGAAATTATGGAAAAAGCAGTCAACACTTCAGTCCCTATTAGTTAAAAAGTGTGATACCTTCCTCAAATAACACACTAGGTAGTAAATAAATCAATAGGTTAAGAAATGCTCGGAAATCAGTAATGAAGTGGTAGTGGGTCTGTGGCAAATACATGCCAGCAGTAATTGAAAATTTTCAAATCAGAATCGCGGCTTTATTCATAGACATCCATTCCAACAAAATACTTAAATGAAACAAACAATAGTCATTTCTAATTTAGAAATGGAATGATGTATGATGAGCAATACGTGAATAGGAAGAAGGAAATATTAACACAAGCACCAAGAAAGTAAAGATTATGATGCCAAGTGAAAATAATCAAACCATTGTATGAGTCATGTTAGTGTATGACAGATTTTGAGAGTAGAAATTACCTCATATAAAATGATACCGAAAGAGTAGGAATCAACACTTCTATCAAACACTTCATCATTATATACCTCAGGTGCCATGTATAGATCTACAATTTGTAAAGAAAAACCATCAATTGAACACCATTACATGCATGGTAAACATTTTATGGCCTCTCTTGGCTGAACTGTAGTTGATGAGAATTTTATTTATAAAAATGTAAGTCCTACATATAATGTCATGTAAGCAATATTTCAGATAAACATACGATTAATACTTCTTGTCACAAAGGTCAAAACTTCTGAGTCTTTAAAAACTCTGAGGGCCTTCAAGTCCATATATTTATTACAGCTAATCTCACCCAAAACCAAAAGCAAGTAGTGTTCTTCCTATCTCAGTGCAGACATTATAATTGGTGTTCACATATCAATTTAAAAAAATAAGTGCAGCAGAGAAGAGTTTAGGGTAGTACTTACTTGCATCCATCTGACCAGTCGGTTGTTCTAATTTTACTTTTTCAGGTGTAATCTTCGACAATCTTAACAAACCAAATCCAGCTACCTTCAATTGACATCCATTGTCCAGCAAAATATTTCTGGCACCTTACGAAAATTTCAAATATTAAAGAACAGTACATCCCTCTGTATAGATCAATTAAATTTGATTTTACAAATATCATATCAACTTCTGCATTTGGTTGTCTTACTTTGGCCTTAAATCACCGTGGATGATTGGTTCTGGTTTACATTCATGAAGATAATTCATTCCCCTGGTAACAAGAAATTAAACAAGATATCATAATCACAGAGTATTGCAGTAAAAGTGCAAACACTTCAATGCATTATTAGATACTATATACAAGCAAACAATTAAATGGTACAGCAACGCAACAGAAGATGCAGGTTTATTTAAATCAATGAAAAATCAAGGTTGAATTTCTTATACAACTGAATGATGTACACAAATTTTAGAGATAACTTCAGAAAATTGAACATGCCTAGCAATATCAAGAGAAAATCTGAGGGCTTTGGATGGAGATAGACGCCCTTTCTTTTGAAGATAGCCTCCTAAGTCACCCTGAACAATCACCATCAAAATATAAACTTTAAAGTTGTGAATAAAGAATAAACAAAAAACAATCTTTAGAATGCAATTCCCTAGCCCCAATCAGTCCCCCGCCTGAACTAATTTACCCACCAAGTATGCGTGAAAAAAATGTAAAGCATGTCTCAGATCAAGTATTTTGAGTGATATAGTGCTTACTTTTGAGTGATACTCTGAAACAATCATCATAGGTATATTTTGGGTGACAGCTCCAACAAATTGAACCACATTAGGATGCCTGACTTTTTGTAGCAAAGTTAACTCATGTTTAAAGGCGTTTCTGTTTGAAAAGACAAGAAACAAGAAAATTTGAGTTAGAGCCCAAATAAATATCTATAGAGCAACAGAAATAGAAACAGATCATGTACGTGATTTAGTTAAGTATTTCACCAACTAATTTATTGACACAGTTACCCATTAGTAAATTACGGAGACAATGCCAACAACAGGAGAAACAAAGATCCACAAATATTTCTTAACTGCTTAAAAATGTAAGACCAAAATGACAAATGACTGTCAGCCTTGAGTATCCCAAAGTACAGACAAGGCAAATTCTAGGTTCTAGGATTGGATCCAAACTATATCTGTTACATTAGCATAAAACCAGAAAATGAGTACTTGTTAATAACAAAAATGCCAACAATTAGCTATACACCAAATTAACAATTAAAAAGCAAACAGAAAGTGGCTAGGACATGAAGACAAGAACAACCTGGCCAATAAGGAGGAGTTTTATACAAATAAAAATGGATTATGGAAAGGAAATGAAGCAGACATATTTTTTTCAACCTCAAATGGAACATATAAAAATAGTAGATTTAAGACTTAATGTTAACATCACAACTTGGCACCTACTTTAATGAGTTCCTTAAAGATCAATAAATAAACTTTTGAACATAATGCGATAACACATACATGCTTTCAGGATCAGAGCAACTGTCCTTATCTAATATCTTTACAGAAACCTTTGTACCATTCCATTTAGCTACTTGATATGATCCCTGCTAAGAGGAATTGAAAAGATAACTGTTAACATTTCATCTAAACATATAAAAACCAAAAATAAAGAAAAGAGATTTCTCGAAAACAACTTAGAACTTTTCCATGCTTCAATCCAAACAAAGAAAAAAGCATTTCCATGCATCAATCCTGAAGGTCCATGCAACAACTAATGTTCGACAAAAGAACAATATGACATATTGCATATCATCTTCAGCCTTCTTTTTTAAACCATAAATGGGTTTGCTAAGCAGCAACAATCCACTGAAATTAAGGGAAGGAAAAAACCATGCCTTGGTGATACCATCAGACTTCCGGACTTGAAGCTCTAGTGGATTAAGTTCATACTCAGGCACTTCTCGAGGATTTGCCACAGTCATCGGTGTCTTCCTGGTTTTCTAAAATGAAGGCAAATACATAAATAGTAAACTCCAAACAATTAAAGATCAAATGAACAACAAAATCTCTCAATCATGAACTGAAAAAATGAGGAGTTCGTGTTGTTACCGGAATTTTGGCTCCTCGTGCCTTTAAAACATTATAAACTTCCACATTTCCATAGTATTTCGCATCAGCTGCTGCCTGCCAATTAATCACTACTTCATTAATAACCCAACTCAAAGCAGAGTACTCAAAATCCAAACTATTTACAAAAATCTACCTCTTCCAACATCAATGACGATGCTACATAATCATCAATGACAAATAGATAATCGCAGCTAACAGTTTTCAAATATTAAACAATTTCATAAAACATAATCATTACATTTTTGCACCAATGATGACGTACTTTTAGAGTTTCGTGACCTAACGAAAATGTTAAAATCATCATAATTCAAAGTAATATTTTTAGAATATCGTGATGGATAACGTATTTTTAGAATTTCACAACCTAACAAAAGATGTTAAAATCATCATAATTCAAGTAGAAGTATTTTTAGAATTTCGCCAACTAATAAAAACGTTAAAATCAAGGCAATTCTAGCAAAACTTATTTCTAGAATTTCGTGATCTAACGAAGATATTAAAATCATCATAATTTAAGTAATACTTTTAGAATTTCGTGATGTACGTATTTTTAGAAAATCCAGAGCTAACGAAAATGTGTAATCATCATAATTCAAGTGAATTTTATTATGGACGAATTTATAGAATATCGCGACCTAACGAAAACGTTAAAATCATCGTAATTCAAGTACTTTTAGAATTTTTTGAATTTCGCGATGGATAACTGAAATGTTAAAATCATCATTATTCGAATTAAAACCAAAACAAATAGGTGTTATTATACCGTACTCCCCCATCGATCGCGAGCATCGATATTGGCTTTCCTCTTCAGCAACAACTTGACGACCTCTACATGTCCCTCACAAGCGGCGATATGCAAAGCAGTGCGTCCATCGAGATCAATACTGTTGACATCAATGCCTTCGTCCAGCAAGTCCTCCACTCCCTTGACGTCTCCTCTGCTAGCCATGAACAGTAGCTGCATCGTGCAGTCGAGGTTCTCCGGCACCGTCAGCTCGTCCTGAGTCGGACTCCTCCGGATCGGATCGAGCGAGGACTGCCGCCCGAAGCTGAACCGCATATTGTTCCGCCGTGGATCGAACGACGTCTGCCTCGTCAGCTGCCGCGTCAGGCTCCGCCGCAGCGACCCCGTCGAGAACTGCCGCGATATCCCCCGCTTCAGTTGCGCCGCTATGTTCTCCATTTTCGTTCAACTTTTTAAAGAAAAGTGTTCTTGGTTTTATAAAACCAAAAAAAAACAAAAACAAAAAAACAAAAACGTGTTGTTGTTTTGGAAATGGAGAGCATGCAAAGAGACCAGAGAGAGAGAGGGAGAGGAGAGGTTGGCTTGTATTGAAATGAGGGATTTCAAATTATTGTGGATGGTTTCGAGATCCGAAAGACGTGGGAGGACGATTGTTAGTTTGTTGATTTTTTAGCGCACTAGCATTACATAAAACAGTTATTTTTTCGTTTTTTGGTTGCTTCCAGGTGGTTGAAACGCCGTAAATACTCGCGTTTTTTTGGTATGGTTTTTGTCTTGATTTGATTGGCTGGCTGGCTGGTTTGAAATAGAGATGAATCTGACATTGATTACTAACAATCGACTTGTTGACCTCAAATATTTATTTATTTACGAATCTTCCCTACCCTCCAGTGTTTGTTTAAATACACGTTAGAACTTTCAGAAACTCATGATGTAAACCTTTGAAGAACAGTCCGGACTATACCTATTACTAATATAACTTACTGCTCTCTAAATAGGTGAAAAAGACTCACATATAGTTAAAAAATTGTCCACCAATTAATGAAGTTTTTTAATAGATTGCTCATATTTATGAATTGTTAAAAAATTATCCACCTAATAGATAGAGATGCTCGAACTTAGTTCTCTGTTGTCAAGTGATAAACAAGCTAGCTGAGAGTGCTGCACCGAGGCATTCTACTTCACAGCTTATGAATGTCAATGTTATTGAGTGGAATATAATGAGATATAAAAGATGAGATGTTTAGTATTATTGATTATTTTTAGAGAAGAATGTTAAATACATTCTCTTCACACACTCTTAATTCAATTTATGATAGGTATGCAAATTTATACTTTTATATCTTTTAACATAAAAATTCTCATAAATTTTTCGTTTAGATGTAAAATATATATGTAAGTATAATTTTGTATATGTATAGGTGCAAGATGAGCTCAATGAGAAGCGAACACAGTCAGCACAATAAGAACACTACATGTAGCATGTGATGTAAACTTTGAGCGAAGGAGAAATTACATACATTAAATGTACAGTTAGCATAATTAATCATTAAAGACAGAAAACCCCTCGTTGATGATAAAGAAGATCTTAAACTTGATAAGTCAGCTGAAGGAATTTGAAGACAAGAAATATTGACCTTTGAGGGCATTTTTCCAATAAATTAGTGATAAATGTCTAATATACAATGAACATTTATTAGCACGAAGATTATTCAAGCGACAAGTGGCAAACACCATTGCATGCATCATGACATCTGGAAAGTAAGTTCTTGTCCTTTTATAAAAATGTGATTTAGCAATTCATTAGAGATTGAGTGAATTACTAGATACTTTTAGTGAGATAAACTAATTTTATAGAGATTAACATCGACTTAAGCATTGGAGGGTGTTTCCAGAGACAACCTCCGAGCCACCTTAACGAATGTGTTATTTGTTTTACAAGTTGCAGCAAATAATTCAAACAAACATTCATACGAATAAGAGGATCGTCCAAAATTATCAGGGACCTTCGTACGATAATTCAAGCTGCATTAGTATATATATCATGCATTAAAGGAGGAGTGTATTAAGAGAATACATTGAGTATACTTAGCATTTCCCTTTAGTTTGTGTAATTGGTTAAATTTTTAGTTTTATTAATTCGATTTTGTGGCATCGAATATAAAGATTATTCATTAATTTTATTGTTGTTTTGTTGTTGGGGACTTGAAAAACTTGAATTAATATGGACGTAGTTGTGAAAGTTGGTTTCAACTATATAGGAGTTGGGGCTGTTATCCGTAATCATTTTGGTTGGATTCACGCCGTAGTCTATGTGTGAAGGTTTGTTGTTGGCTAAGCAAACAATTTTAACCATTTCTATTGCTGAAGTTGATGCCAACCTGGTTGTGACAACACTTAACTCTAAGACTTCACTTAATGATTTTGCAAGTTTTGTTAGAGGATGTTTTAGATTCACGAGTTGTTCTTGGCAATTGTGTGTTTAATGTTATATCTCATCCAAGCAATAGTGCGACTCATCGTTTAGCCGTTTTAGCTTTTTCTTCTAGAGGCCAATTGTATTGGGAGAATGCAAACTTTATTTGTATCTTCTTCTGTTCTGGTTAATAGAAGTTCTGGTTGATTTTTTTTTTTTTAAAAAAAAACCTTTAATTATGTGGGGAACCTATTGTAATATGTGACATTAACATTCAAAATCTATATGGAGTATCATATGCACTTTACTTTGTTTGGAAAAATGATTGACTTTCATTTATTGATACTAGTTGAAACAACCAATGAAGTCTTTTTTTTCTTAGCGTTTAAATTTACATCTCATTTGATCATTTATGAAACTTACTTTATACGTAATGCACTAAAATAATTTAGTTCATTTTAAAATAAAATCTATTGAAGAGTCAACATGTAAGTTGTAATTTACTTTTGCACTTTCTAACATTATTTTGAAAAAATTAGTGGTATGTAATTTGTTATTTAATGAAAATTATAAATTAATAGTGATATTTGTATCTAATAATATTTTATAATAACAAAAGATGACAATTGTGCGTACTTACCTGATAATGTTTGAGAAGTTTTCTTTTTCTTTTTTTCTTTTTTTTTTTAATTGTAAGAATATTAATATCTTCATATAAGAATAATTTGTATCTAATAATATTTGATAATAACAAATTATACCTCAATGTGGAGTAGTTTTTTGCTTGTATAGTATAGATTTTCTATTGGTGTTAATTGATTTTTCATTTTATTTTGAAACGTTAATGTTTTATGAGTCAGATGACTACTAAGATCTGTCAAGATGGATCACTGAAAATGCGATTCGAATGACTACTCCTACAATTCACTTGTGTTTTAAAATATAATGATGAGATTTGAAACCATTAACCTCTTAAGATCAAGATGAAAACTCAACAACTCTTATTAAAGAATGATGTATAGTTAATTTTTTTATTATTTTCTAATTGTTAAAAAAAAAAAAAGAAAAAAAAAAAAAAAAAAAAGAGGGTTACTTTAACAAGTTTCACAAGAGCCAAAAATATTGTTTTCAAGTAACCACAACTTTATGCTGAAAGGGTAAAGAAATCGTTGTTCATATTCACACTTAAAGATGGGTGGTCGTTAAAAAGAAGGATATGGTGGTGCACTACCACAATTGATTAAAAAAAGTGTGGGGGCCCTCGGACGAAGTTGGTGATGATTTATTGGCTAGTGTTGATTTATTGGCTATTGGACCCCACATAAGCCAACACGTGACTGACCCTTTATTTAGTCAAGTGTCTTTATTATGGGAGATTATTAGTTTACATTATTTTCCAAATTACACCTCTAATTTTAATGTTTTCTCTATTTACTTCTTAAAACTGTAGTTTGCCCTTCATACATACATACATTAACTACTTTGTCCTTAAAGATATTACAAAATAATATTATAACAATAAACATTAAAATCGAACCAATAATAATAAGGCATTCACATATCAACTCCACATATAATAGGTATTATTATTTTTGTTTTAAAAAAATAGAAAGATGATACAAATTCAAGAATTAGAAGAAGGGTACTTAAATCAAGCCAATAATATCACTTAAATTGGCATAGCGTGCTATAGAGAAAACTTGGTTTCATGTAGTGCTTACGAAGATTGAACAATATCTCAAATCGGGACCACTTTCCTGTAGGAATTATTTTTCAATTTTTAAAACTTTGTACTATACAATTCAACAGAGTTTTGAAACTATAGATATTAGATTCTGACTAAATAAATTCACTACAAGACACTTATCATCCAAATCGTAGTTGTGTATCTAATCGGATATTTTTAGGTGAAGAAAGGGACACTAAGTTTGGTATCGTAACACTTTGGAAAAAAAGAACACAGAACATGCCAATAATAATGAAACTATAATGCAAAAGCAACACAATTATACCAGTCACAAGCTTTTTTTTTTTTTTTTTTTGTTTATTTTCCTTTAAATGTGGTGGGACACTTGCATGGATTTGTATATAATAACAGCCCAATTGTATGATATGACAAAAATACCCTGCCGACCTCGATGTGATGGGTTGACTTGACTGACGAACACATACAAACACCAATTAAGCAAGAAAATGAGTTGTCAAAGTAGCATGAGTTGTTTCATGTGGCTGTTATTTTTATAGGCAATATCATATTCCCAGACAAAAGCCAAAGCCAAAGCCTACGTTCCACTCAATTTTGTTGAATTTCATGGACACATTTTAGGTGGATGCTTAGTCGGAGGAGGGATAATTAAAGAAGAAAACTGCAATATAAAATTAAATTTAATAATGCAATATTCTTTTACCGCCACTCAATCTAGTTGGACGGAAAAAAAAAATCTAGTTCAATTTAATAATAATTGATGTGAAAGATTATACTATAAATAATATTAAAAAATCGTTATTTTATAATACTTAATAATGATTCTGGGTATGATAACTGCACCGAAAGTGGTAATAGAAAAAAAAAAAATAATAACATTATTTTACGACACCTTAGACTGTAACATTGGTTGCAATTATCATGAGGAGTTAAAGTAATGTTAAATTAGTAAACATGTTGGTGAAGTCTATAGCATCATCACGTGAAATTTATGATCCATGCAGCAAGTACTTCAACTTTTTATATATAATTTTGTTTCTTTTATCATCAAAGAATCTAATGGGAGTGGTGCAGCTATTTATAATTTAATTAGTTAGTATTCTTTATTTCATATTTGATTAAAATTCAGGTATTATTACACCCATTCAACAGTATCTATGGAGAATTTTCTCCTCTTATATTTAGACATATTTTTTTTTCCATTCTTATGCTAGCAAAATTTTAAGCTGTATATATTATTTAATCTTGGTAAGTTTTAATATATTTAATATATTTATGATATCTTTAGGGTAAGTGAATTTTCAATTAGATTGTGATTATATATATAGCAAAATAATGGGATTTAAACTTTGAGATCTTATAAGTTTTCATAGGAGTGATTGGGAATGTAGTTTAAATATAAGCAGTGATTTTCACACCCTCATTGCTTTTGTTTTTTCAAAAGAAAAATTCTAATTTATTAAAAAATATTTTTGGTGAGGTTTATTTACACAAAAATAATACAATAGAGTTATAGAAGTACTAACTTTGCTAGATGAGTTGTAATTTTTGAACAACTTCTTTTTTCTTTGGAAGCAGACAATTTTCTTATACGATGTATTTATGACAAGGGACACACATATGATTAATTAAGACAAGAGTGTCTGTGTAATTGTCTATACTCTTCACACTCTTTAATGTGTTTAAAGTGTTAATTAAACGGGTCGGGCCAGACTAACCTTCAAATTTAGGGTTTGGTTTTTGTCCAAGCCCCATGATCGAGTTCATTGCATCGAATGTGAATGTCGGTCATAGTACCTATGCATACTACAAATAGAGAAATGAGAATGAAGAAAACGCGCAAGAAAGATGGTTGTCAATAAATCCAATCCAATGCTTAGGGAACATAGGTGTCAATAAATCCTATCCAATGCTTATGGAATTCTTTAACTTTAACATATATATATATATAGTAATTTTATAATCAAGACTTCCCAACTTAGGAAAAATCAATCAAATTCATTAATTGCATTCTCACTCCTTAAAACAAATTCTTTCTCCTATTTAATTCAAATGAAATGAATGGATTTAATTAGTTTTTCCTAACTTTTTAAAGTTAGAGAGTACTGATTATAAAAATACTGTATATATATACAGAACTTTTATGGTCAGTGCCTCGTAACTTTAAAAAATTAGAATGAGAACGAATCAATTAAATTCATTCATTGTTTTTTCTCTCCTAAAATAAATTCTCTCTCCTATTAATTCAAATACAATGAATGAATTTAATTAGTTCGCCTTAACTTTTTAAGTTAGGAGGTATTGACTATAGAAGTTCTATATATATATGTATAGAAAAACTTTATTTTAGTCATCGAGGTTTTGAAAAATATCAAGCTTTTAAAGCTTTTTTTAAAACAGTTATTTTCATCCTAAACTTTTTCAAAATTTTTTAAAAAATCCAAACCGTTAGTCAACTGACGGTCGACAGTGATTTTAAATAATTTAAATTGTAATTTAACAACTTAAATTCAGAAGTAGTTAAAAAAATTTAATTTATAAAGTTATTATTTTATAAGGGTAACTAGATAATTTATATGTCAGTAACAATCATTAAGGGTAAATATATATTTATATACATTCTCTTTTATTGTTGATTATCAGTTGACTGACGGTTTGAACTGTTTTAAAGAATTTTGAAAAAATTAGAGATTAAAAGAACTATTTTCAAAATAGTTTTACAAATCTAATATTTGTTTAAACCTGATATATCAGCAGCCCCTAAATAGTATATAAATTGTTATACGATTTGTTGACCTTTGAATGACAATTATTTGAATGGCTTAGATCCATTTACACATTTAAATACAATCACAACTACACACTGTAAATAACTGTGTTGTCTCTCCTCTGTTTTCATCATTCATTATCTCTCTTCTCTTGTTATAAATGAAAAAAAAAATCACCGATTAATGTTTCTCTCTCCTGTAATTAAATGGGTTTGGATAGGAAGACTTTTCAATTTACTCTATTTATAAAAATAAAATTAAAATAAAAATTATGGAAATTAATAATGAGCAAATTTGGTTATGACACATGATTTTTTTTTTTTTTTTTGACAAATATATCACATGAAAATTTGAAACTTGGGGAGGAACATGGAAATGGTATAAATTAAAATTGAAAGTTCTAGGATGACTACATAAGAGGTATTTTGGCATCTAATAAATAAATTACCTTTGTTTTTCAAAATAAAATCTTGTAAATTAAATACATCCAAATTTTTTAAAATTCTTTAAATTCTAATAAAATCTTAAATTGAATACATCCCCTACATGTAATGATCTTAAAGATCCATCTTGCATTGAGGTGATACTATGATTACCAACATACACGAATCCAAATGCTTGCTTCCTAGATGTTAGTATAAGCAACTCCAGAAAATGAAGTTTGGAATGACTTTAAAACTTACCAGCAAAGGGTTCCAAACTTCTTATCTATTTTAAAATAAATAAAGAAACCTAGACAAGATAGAACTTATTATCTCATGGCTTACAAAAGACATATTTATTTTCTTATTCTAAGTCGTCATCCTCTCATAACAGTTTTTTTTCTTAGATTTTTCACAATCCAACGACACATCAACATAAGAGATAATGGATGCTAATGATTGTTATATATTTTCTCTCTCATATATCACTAACTCTAACTTCTCTTATAAAAAGTCAAAGTAAAAAATAAAGTTAGAAGATAATTCCAACTCTCTTATTCTATCATCTTAGAGCAAAAGTGTGCTTTGATTGTATAAACATTGATGGTTTTTCTTTTTTAGTTTTGTTTGATCTTTTTCTAACCTAGTGTAAAAGCCCTGATTGTGAGTTGAGTTTGTTTTTCTAATAATTGCTTTCCGACTACATGTAATAATCCTGAAGATCCATCTTCCCCTCATGTGATCTATGATTACCAACATATAAAAATCCAAATGCTTACTTCCTAGATGTTAGTCTAAGAGAATAAGCGACTCTAGAAAAGAATGTTTGTAAAGACTTTAAAACTTACCAACAAAGGTTTCAAACTTCTTGCTTTGATAGAAATATTTTTAATGGAGAAATTCCTGCTCTATTTGCAATATCCGAATAATTTAGATTTTTTTACCAATTTGATTGAACATTTTGTTTATCCGAATTTTTAGATAGGAGACGAATTATCCAATCTAATTGACACCACTAGACTGCTAGGCCAAGTTTACATATATCTGTTTTGTGTGTGTGTGTATATATATATATATATATATTTAGACACAACATATGAAGAAAACAACCTATCTGTAATCAATCCAGGCCAATTTGTTTTTTATCTAAGACTTCATTGGAGACCTAAGCAGAGTGGCACCAACTTAGGATACATACATATACATATATATACATATATATATGTATATATATGTATATGTATGTATCCTAAGTTGGTGCCACTCTGCTTAGGTCTCCAATGAAGTCTTAGATAAAAAACAAATTGGCCTGGATTGATGATTTGACTATATATTCAATGGAGCTTGTAAAGTTCGAATCCAAATGGACCAAAAAAATTAATTGAAATTCAAATTTTAAATGAACCGAAATTTAAGAGAGCCCAAATAAAACAAAAGGGTTTAAAGGTATTGGGCTCAAATCAAGTGGGCTCTTATCGATCAATCAAGCTCAATTTAAATGTGCTATTAACAAGTCAAAAACGTGAATCAAAGGCAAAAGAAATGCTGGAATTGAAAGGGTCATGACGTGGCCGAACTAATGCCCAATTCAAATGGGCCCATATATCAATTAACAAAGTAAAAGATTTTTTTTTTTTTTTTTTAAATGGTGATATTTTCATCCCTAAAAATTTATATATACACCCCATATTAGTTTTTTTTTTTTTTTAAATGTGTAATATTACCCTTAAGTAAACTTACTAAAAAGATAAATATTTTATAAGTACACCCATCAATAATTAATTAAAATATCATTTATATCATAAATTTTTTTTTCTCAAACCCTAATTTTTTTTCTTTTTTGTTACTCTCCGAAACCTTAACTTTTCTTTTACATTCTAATCCTTTTGTTAAGAGATGCTTAGAAGAGGGTGCAGAAGATCTTTTTGAAGCCAATGAGACTATCAGATTTGAATAGGCTTAAACCTCATATGATTAAAACCAAGATTAAGGATCAACAAAATCTAGAAAAACTACAAGAATCCAAAGAAAATTTTGGTGTTTCGAGTGTCATTCCGGGAGATAATGTGGAGATTCAGCATGCTAAATTTGTTGGAAATTGAAACCGGATTTCTTAATCCAAACTATATCTGACCCACTAACCTCAAAACCCTAAAAAAAAAAAAAAACAAAACAAAACAAAACAAAAAAAAACCAAAAACAAAACAAAAACAAAAACAAAAATCCTCATATTTCAAAATCTCTTCGCTTTACAACTAAATCTTTGCTGGTAAAGTAGTAATCCAAGAATTCACTTCTGGGGTCTCTCCAATCATCACTAAAACCCAAAAAAAAAAAAAAAAAAAAAATCTAAAACATTATCTATACAACACAAAATAATTCAATTAATACACCCAATTAAATATCATTTATATCATAAGTGTATTTACAAAAATATATACAATAAAATTAAAAGAAAGGGTTAGTCCTGATATTAAGTGGGATTTAAAAACCAATTAGAAAAATTGTAAGTTTTTTATTAGGTTTGCAAATAAAAGGGGTGTACATACATACCATTTTTAAGGGGTAGAAATATCACCACTCAAAAAAAAAAATAAAGAATTGAAAAGAGATCAATTTGGTGGCCGACCAAAGCTAATGAAATGGACTGAATTTTTTTAGAAAAACAATAAGATTAGTGGCCATGTTTTGTTCTAAACGGGCAATTGTCCCATTAAAGATTTTTAAGGCAATATTAATGGAGATGAGAAGGGGTTAGGCGGTATATATATAAAGCGACAGGTACACAAAGCAAACACACACAGAACAGAATCGACAGCAGCCAATAGATAATATCGAGAGCAGGAAAAGGAAAAAGAAAAGCAAAATTATTGGAGCTAATTTGTGGGCTGATTTGGTGTATAATAAATTCAGTTTCAGGTTTAATTTTTTGTTTTATTTTTTATAAGTTCTGAATAGGTTCTTATGTTATTTTTAGGTGGGGAAGAACCCAAAGAGAATACAGATGTTATTAGTTCAGGAAAAAACTTAAAACTTAATTTGTGAGTAGATTATTTTTTTAATGTTGAATTAATTATTTATAATTATAGATTTCAGATTTTAATCATAGATTTCAGATTTTATTATTTATGGATTATTAGAAATGAATTATTTGATAGTTAATTAATTTCTAGATAGTTTATTTTAATTAAATTAATTTATTATAATTGTTGAAATTTCAGATTTTTCTTATTAAATGTTATTAGAAAGAAATTATATAATTGGTCTATTGATATATTGATTATGATTTATGATTTATGATTTGATTATAGAACATTTATTTATGTTATGAAACAAAAAAGGATTTATTGAGAATTATATTTATACTCAAAAATAAAATTATACCATTTGCATAGGAAAATGATTTGAGATTTGGAAACGATTGAAATGAGACTTTTAGAACACTAGGATTAATATACTCTTTCCTTTAACGGTCATCAGCTATGCGTGTGTAGGTCCTAGAGAGTTGTCTAACACGTATATGACAGATGTCTGGAAAGTCATTGAGTCGCCTATCGCATGTATGACAAATATTATCTCTTACTCTGCATGTGTGTTGAATATCTTCACCATATGTAACAGTTTCCTCAGTACTAGATTGGCGTAGATTAAGATTTTATATGTATGTAAAAATGATTTATACAGATATTTACAGTTTATTATGATTCAAAATGATATGAAATATGATTTCAGTATTATTTCCAGATTCAATGGAGTATGGATCATTGAGATTTTATTTTCATTACTAATATTATGTTATGCTAGTTATTATAGAAAGTAAATGATTTATGTGATTTTCAAAAGTTATATTTACACACTAGACGTTAGCACTTATTCTTTTATATTTTTAAAAATCATTTTTCAGGCAATCGTTAGGTCTTGACGGAAGTCTCCGAACAAGAGAGGTGGGCCACTTGATCAAATGATGCGAAGAATAAATATTTTGATTTTGTATATGTATTTTGTATATTACATGGCAACTAGACGTGTGTGTGTATACCTATCATTTTAATGTCGTAAAATGTATGGTTATACGTCAGTTTACTTATGTTTTTTACTTTCAAGTTTGAATATGATATTAACATACTTTAAGTTATATTTTCATCTGAAAGCTAGTTTACTTTACATGTTTTATGTGATGTTATTTGTGTTGAAATATGACTTGGAAGAGGGACCTGGAGGTCCTAAGTGGTTGAGATTTGAAATATTTTAGAAGTGTTAATTTTTGTATATTCTAGAGTGGAATCGTCTGATAAATAACAGTTATATTGCCAAAATTTTTATTAAACCATCTCATGTATTGTCAAATTTCCAAATGATTTTTTAAAATAAATTTTAGAATCATATACAGTTTCCTAACTTATCATAAAGTCCGCTTAGGTTCAAGATAAGAAGTCTGGAAATGGCCCTATCGAAACCCTTCTAGTGTGGGCAACACATCCACTATTTATTTTAAGAAGTAAGTACACGAAACCCCCCATCCTCAACCCCCCACCCACCCCCCTCGGGTAAAACTTAATGAAAGTAGAAACATTTTTTCATTTTTGTAACACAAAAACCCTCACCTCGCCAATCAAAGTTATTTAAACTTAATTGACTACGGGTATTTTTGTCTTTTACTAAATTAATATATTTTTTATTGAAAAATTCATCTACACTGTGCAGATGGACGATAGAGATCATATTTAAAAAATAAAATTAAAACAAACTTTTAAATAAAATAAAATAAAACTTTTTAATTGAAAAAAAATAAAAATTAAAAGAAAATAATAATTTTCTAAAAAAAATAAAACAATTTTCATCGTCCATTAAGTCATTGAAAACAATAAAAAAAACATTTTAAAATATATAAATAAATATATATATATACACATAGAGGTGGAGATCTCCATAATAATAATGCAACTATAATGCAAAAGCAACACATTTCCACTGGTCACTAGATTTTTTATTTTTATTTTAATTTGTTTATTTTCCTTTTAATGCGGTTTAGTTTGCGCAACTGTGGATGGGATACGGGACACCTGCATGGATTTGTATATAATAACAGCCCAATTATATGATATGACAAAAATACCCTGCCGACATGGATGTGATGGGTTGACTTAACCGACTTTACACATACAACACCAACAAAGCAAGAAACTTGAGTTGTCAAGTAACATGAGTTGTTTCATATGGCTGTTATTTTTGTAGGCAATATTATATTCCCGGCAAGAACCAAAGCCCACGTTCCACTCAATTTTGTTGAATTTCATGGACATTTTAAGTGGATGCTTGAGTTGGAAGAGGATAATTAAAAAAGAAAACTGTAATATAAAACTAAATTTAATAATTCAACATTCTTTTACCACCACTCGCTTTCGTTTGACGAAACAAGAATCGTCATTAAATTTAATAATAATCTAGATTTGAAAACATTATATTATAAATAATATTAAAAAAATCTTTATTTTATAGTACTTAATTATGATTCGTAATGTTAAAAAAAAAAAAAAATCATTATTTTACAACACCTTAGACCGTAACATTGGTTGCAATTATCATGAGGAGTTGAAGTAATATTAATTTAGTAAACATGATGGTGAAGATAGCATCATCATGTGAAATTTATGATCCATGCAGCCAGTACTTCAACTTTTTATGTATAATTTCGTTTCTTTATCATCTAAGAATCTAATGAGAGTAGTGCTTATACTAATAATTCAATTGATTAGTATACTCTCCTTCATATTTGATTGAGATTCGAGTATTATTATATCCAATTATCAATATCTATGGAGAATTTTTTTCTCCTCTTATGTGTAGACATATATTTTTTTCCATTCTTATGCTAACGAATTTTTGAACTGTACATATTATTTAATTTTGATAAGTTTCAATATATTTATAATATCTTTAGAGTAAGGGGATTTTCAATTAAATTGTAATTATATATATAGCAAAATAATGGGATTTAAACTTTGAGATCTTATAAGTTTTCATAGGAGTGATTAGGAATGTAGTTTAAATATGAGCAGTGATTTTCACACACTCATTGCTTTTTTTTTTTTTAAAGAAAAATTCTAATTTATTAAAAAATATTTTTGGTGAGGTTTATTTACACAAAAATAATACAATAAAGTTATAGAAGTACTAACTTTTGTAGATGAGTTGTAATTTTTTAACAACTTTCTTTTTTATTATTTTTTTAAACAGAACAATTTTCTGATACAATATATTTATGACAAGGGAGACACACATGATTAATTAAGAGAAGGGTGACTCTGTGAGTGCCTATACTCTTTAATGTGTTTTAAGTGTCGAACGAGTCGGACTCGACTGGCCTTCAAATTTTGGGTTTGGTCTTTGTCCAAGCCTTCTGATCGAGTTCATTGCATCAAATGTGAATGTCGGTCACAATACCTATGCATACGATAAATGGAGAAATGAGAATGAAGAAAACGCAGAAGAAAGATTGGTGTCAATAAATCCAATCTAATGCTTATGGAATTCTTTAACATTAATATATATGTATGTATAACTTCTATGATCAGTGTCTCTTAATTTTACAAAATTAGAACAAGAATGAATCAATCAAATCATGCATTACATTCTCTCTTCTAAAACAAATTCTCTCTCTTATTTAATTCAAAAGCAATGAATGAATTTGATTGGTTCGTCTTAATTTTTTAAAGTTAAGAAGCACTAACCATAGATGTTATATATATATATATATATATATTATTTTAGTTTCCGAGGTTTTGAAAAATATCAAGTTTTTAAAGCTCTTTTGAAAACAGCTATTGTCATTCCTAACTTTTCCAAAACTCCTAAAAAAAGTCAAAATCGTTAGTCAACTAACGGTCAAAGTTTTTATAATGAAAGCAAAAACATTTTTTTCATTTTTGTAACACAAAACCCCCTACCCCGCCAATCAAAGTTATTTAAACCTAATTGATTAAGGGTATTTTTATCTTTTACCAAATTAATATATTTTTTATTGAAAAATTCATCTCCATTGTCCAGATGGACGGTGGAGATCATATTGTAAAAATAAAATTAAAATGAACTTTTAAATCAAATAAAATAAAACTTTCAAATTGAAAAAAAAAAATTAATAATTTTCTAAAAAAAATTAAAATGATTTCCATTGTCTATCATGTTGATGGATAATGTTATTAAAAAAAAAAAATATTTTTTAGAGGTGGAGATCTCCACCGTCTATTAGAAATAACAGACGATGTTAGATTTCCACCTCTAATCAAAATCTAGAGCCCACCATTATCATCATTACTCCCAATCAACAAATTAACTAAAAAAATATGGAGACCTATTGTCTCACTTTCTGCTGGGTTTCCAGGTGGTTGGAAACCCAAAACCATTAATCATCAACCCCAAACACTGCAAGAATTAGAGCTATCCAGACATTAATTTGCAAACCCATCTAGACCTCTTTAAACACATTCAAAGCCAACATCATTAATCATTTGCAAAAACCCAAGCACATCATTAATCAATCATCCACTGTAAAAACCCAAACACCCACCCACTGCAAACCCATTCTGAAATGAACACATCTAGACCAAAAACCCTAAACATCATCTGCAAAAACCCTAACTTTCTAGGTGTTCCCAAAAATACCTAAGAGGAAAAAAGAATGAGAGAGAGAGAGAGAGAGAGGTGTATCGTCCTCCATTACCATCCTTTACAACTCCAGCTGCTCTATTTCTGCCTCCATCCAAATCGAATCTCCAAAAAACAATCAAACAATTTCAAAAATCGCCCAAAAAATAATTAATTATTATTATTATTTAAAAAAAAAAATCAAATTGACAGAGACCCTTTGGTCTCCTTCATCGAAACCAGACCAGAGGTCTCTAACAAAGAAGACCTAAGAGTCTTTGTCGCCTCCATCGCCTTGGAGACAATGCATCATTTGGGACGAACCCAACTGAGAGAAAAAGAGATATCAAAGAGAAAGAGAGAGTATCGAAAATCGAACCCAGATGAGAGAAAAAGAGAGATAAGAGAGAGAGAGAGAGAGAAGAAAAACATGTATAATTTTTTTTAAAATTACTTTTCATTTTTAATTTATTTTTAAATTTTTTAATATAAATTTTGTGTTTTTATTTATGTGCATACTAACTTTTAAATTATTAGGACCAATTATCTCAATCATCCATTATATTTTCTCTTTTAAAAAAATTTTTGCTCTTCCATTTAAGTCAGACAAATTGCCTTTAACCTACAATTTGACTCAATAAATTTTAAATTAATGACAACAATATTAGTTATGTATCCATCAAATTGTTGAATAAGGTGCAAACTAAGTTATCTATTTACCGAAGGAGAAGATATGAAAATATAATGAGATTTTGTGGGCCCAAAATCCACATTATTGGCATTGCTTTTTCACTAAAACCAAATTTTACCGTGATCAAAATACAACACAGACCTTTCAACAATTTTGAAATCATTGAACAGAAAAACACATCACTAAACCAACAATTTAATTCAATAAATTTTGAAATAACAACAACACTAATAATTAAGTGCCTAACAAATTGACAAATTGGGAATAAAAAAGTAATCATTTTTTTCTTGTAAGAAAAGGTATCAAAATGTAATGACATTTATAGGCCCAAAATCCAAATTAATTACCACAACTTTTCAACTAAAATTACATTTTATAGTTGCTAGCATACATTACAAACCTACCAAAAATTTTGGAATCTTGGATGAGACAAATATAATGGTCCTAAACCAATAATTCGATTTAATAAAGAATAAATATTAAAATAACAACAATGTACATTATTTATCATGCGTCTATCAAAGTTGTCGTTCTTGAGATGTCTTGCATAACTAAAACAAATCTCACAAACTAAGCCAATTAACTCTTCCTCTTATTTTAATTCTTATAGTACAACTTCATAAAATATCAATCAACAACACTAATACAATGATGGATTCCAACCGTTGTAACACCCTCACTCTTTGTATGTTATGATATCTCCTCACACCTTCTATAATGGGATTTTTTTTTTTTTTTTTTCTAAATCCCCATCAATCAATTAATGATGAGATCTCTTCCTTTTTATCCTAATTAGACCCAAAAATTTGAGTTACAATAAAGGGAGTGATTTTTGGAAGTTAAATTGGCAATAAAAAGTTAATTTTCTTAATCATAACAATTAAGATTTGAAGCCACATATACATATTTATTTTCTCCATTTACAATAGTCAACACTCAACCTAGAAAACATATATCCATTATTTAAAAATTTTTGTTTTTATTAACATATTTGAAGCCATAACTATAGTAACATCGTAGATCAATGTTGATTTTAACAGTATTTGGGAATTAAGTAGATTTTTTTCCCTTTCTTTTATTTTTTTATTAATATTAGAATTTTGTACTATGATAGACTTATTGTATCATATGATTTAGGTTTTGAGTTATTTCAATGTCAAATTAAAAATTTTATGGATTATTTTAGAAGAATTAGAGACTATTGGAAATATTGTTTCCTAGTAAACATGTTAGTTTGTTCGATTGTTTGAATAGGCAAATCAAAGTATAAAATTATTATATTTGGTTTGAATTCTCCTCATGATGTTAGGTTATAGTCTAGAAAATATCGTTGTTATATAATAAATATGCAATTAATTAGGAATTTGTATTTACCTCCGACTTAATGAAACAAAAATTTGGACAGTACTAAACTAGCCAAAACTCAATTTTTTTGGACATACATTTGATGCTGGTTTGGTCTCATTAAATTTTTGTAGGAACCATTATGAGCATTCTTTAAGCTGTTAAATTTTTAAGGATTTTTATAGAACGATTTAATTTTAAAAATTCAAATATTTAGGGCTATTTAATTTCAAAACCGATATCTGTATAACCTTTGCTTGGATTTAGAGGTTTAAATTGATAGGTTAGTAAAGACATTTAAGGCTGAAACTTTTATGACGTATTTTCTAGGTCTTTTGAACATATATATATATATATAATTCAATGTTAATCGTGCTAAGAGATGCTAGAATAGAGGACTACATGGAATCCATTCATGGAGCTCTAGAGACAACTCTGACATACGGACCAATATACTTTGCCTGTTTTCCAGACTTTAGTATTGCTCTTAAAGCAGATGACCATAAAGAATTATGCCTAAAAGTTGATATACAAGTCCACAATTATAATTTCATAAAAGGATCTTGTCCTTATAAACTCATTTACAATGTCAATTATAGAGTTATGAATACTGGAATTGTCTCCGATTTTATTCGACCAAACATACCAAAGAATCGAATTATGTCTTTTGTAGCCTCCAAACAAATCCAACCCTTAGTACCTAAACCTCTAGGATGGCACCAAATTAAGTTTCTAGATGAATGGATCAAAAAGAATCAAGCCCCTAATACTCAACTTCCTCCTGAACGACCATTAACATCTCATAGAAACTATGCTGATGGATCTTTGAGAATATCCTTCGGTCATAGACATTCTGTTTCAAGTTACAATACCTCTCGACCAAACAGTCCGACTTCTACAGCTTTCCACACGGCTAGATCTCTCTTGCGAAGTTATTCTAGCAAACAATTCATGACCACATTACTTAGAGATTATAGTAATTTGACTACTAGGATATATAGAACAGAAGAACAAATAGCTAGACCCATACATAACGTTAGACAAGTAGAAGAAGAAGAACATTTCTCTCCTACCCAGTCACAAGTCCAAACTGAATATTGTGCAGAAATCAATGTCATCTCCTCCAGTAAAGTTGACTTTGATTTTCTGTTACAAGACTATCATTTCTCCATAAACAAAGAAGAAAGAGACCAATATGAAAACAAATATTCTGCAAAGAAGAGAGTCCAGTTTAGGATGAGATGGTTAGAAACTGTCGAACATCTTCAGGAAACCATACCCTTTTTTGTCTGGTACAAACACCGATATACATATGAAAGACAATGTATTACATTAACCGATAAACCTCCCAAACATTATAAAACTAGTAAAGGAATCCACAAGTCAAACCATCCTCCAAAAGAAAAATTTGGAACCCTCATAGAATCACAAGTTCCTGTGGCATGTACCCCATTTGCCACTATTCCAGAGGATTTGTCCAAAATAGAACCAGCTACTCAACACCAATCCGGAATAATCATAAAACAAAATAATTTTGCTAATGAATATTTGACCACAATAGGTGAACAACTCGATCGCTTAGAGCTTCAATCCCAAACTGATAACAAACAAATCAAACAACAAATCGAACGATTAGAAATAGTCAATCACACATATAGACCAAAACATTCAAAACCTGCTAGAATAAGTTCCCACCCATTATTCCCTGAACCAATAGGAATAGGCAAATGTTTTGACACTCAAGATATTCTTAAAACCATTAATGACAAACTAGCAGAACTCAAACAAGAACCAAGTAGTAGCAATCATCCTAATATCCTGACCCTAGATGAAACAATTAGTCAAGATACCGATTCAGATCATTCCACAGACCAAGATGACATAAAAATATTTGAAGCAGAATTATTTGTCCAAAAAATATACAATCCCACTAAACACGAAAAACAATATTATCCTAAGCCATCACCTCCTAACCTACAATATGAAGAACCTGTTTCTTATAGAGCATATACAGGCAATGCCTGTTACCAATGGAATATAGATGGTTTAGCCCACTATCAGACAATGACTGTTTTAAAACAAATGTATACTGTAGGAAGAATTTATATAGAAAAACAAAATTTATCACAAAAAGATGCTGCCCAAATGATTACTCTAGGTTTTGAAGGACAATTGTCAGGTTGGTGGAATAACCATCTTAGTGAAATACAAAGAAACGAAATCCTAAACGCGACAAGGTTAAATCTACCAGATAGAAACCCCAGAGAACCAGATGCCTTAAATACACTAATCGAGACCATAAGACTACATTTTATAGGAAATCCGAATTTTTTATAAGAAAGACAATTATCCAAACTCCATAACCTTAGGTGTAAAACCTTAGGTGAGTTTAAATAGTATAAAAATGTATTTCTGACAAGAGTAATGCAAAGATCAAACAGTAATGCAGCTTATTGGAAAGAAAAATTTATTTCAGGATTGCCCACATTATTCGCTAACAAAGTTAGAGACAAAATAGTGACCCTACAATCTGAAGACAATTTGTTAGAAGTAGATATAGAAAATATGACCTATGGAGAAATCATACAGGCGATAGAAGTTACAGGATTACAATTATGTAATGACCTAAGAATCCAGGATCAGGTAAAAACGGATAGGAAAAAGACCAATAAAGAATTAGGATCTTGGTGTGACCAATTCGACTTTGACAAAATCAAAAAATCTTCTAGGAAAAAGAAAAATAGGAATTACCCACCCTATAAGAAATACAAAAAATACCCAAAAAATCAAGACAATAACTATTACAATAAAAAGAGAAAAACCCGATCCTCTAGACCATTCAAAAAATTCGATAAGAAACCTACTAAATGCTACAAATGTGGAAAATAAGGTCATTATGCTAATAAATGTCCAGAACTCAAAAAGAAAATTCAAAACTTAGAAATAGAAGATTCCCTTAAACAATACATCTTGAACATCATTGACAATAGTTCTACTAAATCAGATACCATACAAACTGACAATGATATTTGGAACCTCTCGGATTCCTTATCAGATTACACTGATAGCGAATCCTCTAGCATAGACAAACAAGCTTGTAATTGTAACAATAAAGACAATCATAGTCCTATCAAAACAATCTGTGTTCTAGAGAGACAAGATTTAATTAGTTGGATAGAATTAATAGATCAAATCAGCAATCCAGAACAAAAGGCAAAACAATTAGCTAGCCTCAAGGAAATGGTTACCAACTTAGATAATGAAGCTAGCACCAGTACTAGTAAAGTTAAAAAACCTTTTAAACCAATTGACTTTGACAAAGATGTCCTTTCTAAGTTCAAACCTAAAAAGACAATTATTAATGACCTCAAACAAGAAGTAAAACAAATAAAGAACGAGATAAGAGAGTTACAACTAACAATCAAAGTGCTCTAGGAAAAATCAAATCCTAAGACAACATCACCATCTTCCTCTAGCTTAGATTCTGAGCAATATGAAAATCAAACCGAACCAATCTCAGAAAACTTGTTTATCAATCTCACTCAAAGAGTAACATTTCGAAAATGGTACTGTAGTCTCCAAATAAGAATAAAAGATAATTATGTCCTAGAAGTCCAACATGCCTTAATAGATTCAGGAGCTGACTTAAACTGTATCCAAGAAGGGTTAGTTCCTACCAAATATTTTAAAAGAACTTCTGAACTCCTTTATGGAGCTAACAAAACACCCATTGCCATCAAATACAAGCTACCATCAACCAAAGTTTGTAATCAAGGTGTCTGTTATAAGATGTCATTCATATTAGTTAAAACACTAACACAAACAGTCATCCTAGGAACTCCTTTTCTAGAATTAATCACTCTTTTCCACGTAACAGACAAAGGAATAACTACAAATTACATGAACAAAGAAATACTATTCGAATTTTCAATGCCCAAACAAACGAGAAACCTGGATCTACTAAAAACCAATTCGGTTTCCATAGACAAAGTTATTCAAACCTTAGATAGGAAACAACAACAATTAACCTATTTACAACTGATATCCAATACCAACGACAAAAGCAACAATTAGAAAATCCATTAATACAACACCAGATTCTCAAATTCCGTGAAAAATTAGAATCCCAGGTCTGTTCCTCCTTTCCAAATGCTTTCTGGAAAAGAAAGAAACACATTGTAGAACTTCCCTATCGAAAGGACTTCCATGAACGACAAATCCCTACTAAAGCACGACCAATACAAATAAATGATGCCCTTTTACATTTTTGCCAAACAGAAATCCAGAACTTATTAGAAAAAAGGCTTAATAAGAAAGTCCAAGTCTCCTTGGAGTTGTGCAGCCTTTTATGTTCAAAAACCCTTTGAAATTGAAAGAGGAGTACAAAGACTAGTTATAAATTACAAACTACTCAATGAAGCCCTAGAATGGATTAGATATCCTATTTCTAACAAATCCGACCTTCTTAAAAGACTTCATAGTGCCATCATCATGTTCAAATTCGATATGAAATCAGAATTCTGGCAAATACAAATAGCCGACAAAAATAGATACAAAACAGCTTTTACGGTACCATTTGGTCAATATGAGTGGAATGTTATGCCATTCGGCCTAAAAAATGCCCCATCCGAATTCCATTCTATTATGAATGATATTTTCAATCCCTATTCATCATTCATAATACTTTACATAGATGATGTCTTAGTTTTTTCAAACAATATTGACCAACATTGGAAACATTTGAATACTTTCCTAAGTATAGTCAAGAACAATGGATTAGTAGTTTCTGCCCCAAAGATAATTCTCCTACAGACAAATATCAGATTCTTAGGCCATAATATCGACAATGGAACTATCATTCCAATTCAAAGAAGTCTTGATTTCACTAATAAATTTTCTGATGTCATCAAAGATAAAACCCAATTACAAAGATTTTTAGGGTGTCTTAACTATATTGCAGATTTTTTTAAGAATATCCGACCAATGTGTAAGCCATTGTTTGATAGACTAAAATCAAACCCTCCAGTGTGGTCTGAACACCATACCAACATAGTCAGGACCATTTAACGACAAGTTAAAAGCATTCCCTGTCTTATGATTTGCCACCCATCAGCACCTAAAATAGTTAAAACAGATGTCTCTGATATAAGATATGGAGGGATACTGAAACAAACTATTCAAGGTCAAAACCATTTAGTTAGATATTTCTCAGGAATATGGAATGAAACTCAGAGCAAATATTCTACGGTTAAAAAAGAAGTTTTAGCAATTTTTTTGATTATTCAAAAATTTCAAGACGATCTGATTAACCAAAAATTCATTTTAAAAATAGATTGCCAATCTGCCAAGTTTATTTTACAAAAAAAAATGTTAAAAATCTTGATTCCAAACAAATCTTTGCTAGATGGCAAGCCCTTTTATCAATCTTTGATTTTGAGATCCAACATATCAATGGAAATAAGAATTCTTTGCCTGATTTTCTGACAAGAGAATTCTTGCAGGGAAGAAAATGAGTGTCAATCTCCGCTCTACTGCTTCCAAAGGAAAAGACAAAAATAGTCTGACATCTTCGAGTGAAACAAAAAAGGTACAATTAAAGGCTTCGACCTCAAAACAGACTTTGACCTCCACACAACAGATCACTAGCCCAAAAATTGAAGACAAACCTGCCTACACCCAAAAATCAAACTATTCCATGACCCAAACTTCTCAAGGCCAATCTCCAAAAAGTCAATTGGTTCCTCTAGGAACATTCCCACAAAACTCCTTACCCCTTTAGACCTGACAAATCGTTTCAGCCTAATTACTTCATTGACAAATACCTATAAAAATGCAGCCTCTCAAATGGTGGAGTGGTATGAACCTCTCCAAGATTGATGACAATGCAGTCAAGCAATACCTTGCAGACAACCCTGAGCTCTGCCGAGCTCCCACGATCAAACCCGAGCACGAACAATTTCTTCTCTCCAAATCTCAGCTCTAAGCACGACTAGGAGCAACTAAATCCAAGGAAGATGTTGCTGTAATAATGACAGAATTCCTACCAACAGTTTCCTCCTCAACCAAGTCAGATTCCCCACAAAGTGAAGACAATGATGACTAAGAAGGACTCGAAGATTTCAATCTAGATCTCTTTGGTTGTGACCTGGCCTCATATAAGAAATTATAACTCTTCTAAATTCACGAGTCATGACAACTTGACAAGCACGCCTCAAAATGACAAAAGACATTTCGATGAATTATTCCTGACCAACACCATGTGCAATGTTCCTTTCAGTCTCTTCCCATTTGCCATAAGAAGACAAATAAACTTTCGGTCCAAGATACCTGACAATAGGATTCTCCCAACAGACAACATGTGCATTGATTCCTTCAGTCACTACCGATATTTTCGGAAAAGCTGGAATCATATGATCATGTGATCTAAACCTGAGTTACTGGAGGAAGCTAACTAGGGTTTAGAGTTTTTCGAACATATATAAATATGTAACTCTCCTTCTGAGGGAGGCAGAAGCTTTTTTTTCTTTTTACCTAAGTCTCAGACCGAGTTCATGTGTTGAACAAACGATTTGAGTTAGCACCATTCCCTCTCTGAAAATTTCTACTACCTCCATTTGCGAACAATATTTTGTAAGTTTCAATTTCAATTTTTGTACTTCGTATTTCAATCAATGTTAAATATTTCTGATTTATCAGTATATCTCAAATCTGTATTCTTATCAATTTACAAGTATATAGTTGGATCCCTCAGAGGTAAATTCCAGGGGTAATTCTGAATAGATACCTTAACCTGGTCTGCACTTGAGGAAACACAACACGTATTTGTAAATTTGAGTCTTAATTGATATCTTTATTTTACAGTATTTTCAATTACAGTTGTTCTTATACATTCATAATTTCATTTCTTGTTTACTACAATTGCTCTTTGTAAATTATTATCATGTTCTTGCTATCTTCGCCACTAGTGGTATCAGATATATATATATATATATATATATATATGTTCTTAGGACGATTGGTATTATATACAATTTATAAAAAATGAAGAAAGTGGGCTACATTAGTAGAGACAGTGATGACTAGTGAATCTTAATAGTATTTGGAGTTAGATTAATTTAGTAAAGTTTGGTTTGTGTTAAGCTAATATTAGTATAACATATATAAGATAATATGTTGAGATTCAATGTACCTTTGACTAATCTAGAATAATTTATAAAGTTATGAATATCTATAAATGTATATAAATGAGTTTTGTTAGATAATTTTAGGTTAATTAGTTGGATTGTTTCGTAAAGTTATTTTCTTTACTAGGATAGACAAAAAAGGTAAATAAACCATATACATTACTTTAATATATTATATGTCCAACTTTAAAAATACTTTGATTGGTTCTTTTAAACAATCAAAAGAAATCTTATGTTTTTCAATATTATTTTTTATTTTATTCTATTTAAATGATTTCACATCCTCAAATATATATCTTTTGTATATTGTTCGATTGTATTAAAAGTATTATCTTCCTACTTGAAAAAGTGTGATATGTTCTATCAAAAGTATTCATTCGTATTTAAAAAGTATGATATGTATTGTAATCGTGATTATAGTGAAAACATTTTGATAGTTCATTTAATTCTATTGGCATAGGTACGAGGATTACAAGTATCATAATTGTATCGTATTGGTCCAGTTGAAATATTTATTGTTATGCAACGTTAATTATATTGGCCCCGCACTGAGATTATAGGTGTTATGATTGTATCATTTTCTTTGTGTTAACAGAATTGTGAATGATATTATGTGACAGGAGCCACTTTTGATTTTTTTTTTTTTTTTGTTAAATTCGTACATGAAATGTTATCCGTTCACTTTGATTTTGGTTTTAAATATGGAATGTTTTCTATACCGTATTATTAAATGTTTTATTGGTTTTACTATATTTATAATTATTTCAATTACCATGAAATTATGACTTTATTTTTATTGTAAAGTTATTTTATAAAGTTACGATATATAACTCCTATTACATGCCATATCGTAATATATAATGTTTACTTATTGAGTTGATAGCTCACCAATCCTCTCTAATATTTTTCTAGATAAGTAGGTGTTATTTCTTTTGAGGGACAACTTCGAGTTATTGGTGCCACTTGATGGAGGATTTCAATTCTAGTGTCATGGTTATTTCTCTTGCTATTATTTAAGAAGCATTTAAGTTTGTTTTATTTGTTAAGACTTAATGTAAGGATTGATTCTGAATGATGTGGACTTAAGTTCTTTAAGGTTTTTGTTGAGGTGTTAGGATAGATTTATGCTATTGAATTAAATATTTTATGGAATTATTCTTTAATTGTGTTTTTAGTTTTGAAGATTTAAGTGGTTGATTAAATATTTCATTATATTGGTTTTTATGTCAAATTGAGGTGTTACACCTTCACTTGTAAGATCGCATCTTAATTAGAACTAATCCATACATGTAATTTTATGTTAAACCAAAAAATCATTCGTGTTCTTCAGTAATAGTAATGTAGCATGAGCAGTTATGCTAAAATTTGATTAAAATTTACAATCATGCAAAACCAAGAAGGAAATTTTGAAAAGACATAAGAGTAATAGGATGCTTGGAACTGCGTCCAAGTTGCCTAGCAGCAACTTCTGTGGTTGAAAGAACCACAATGAGGAGTCATAGAACCACCAAAATAACCAAATTCATCGAAGTCAACTTTTGTTTTGATTTGTTTTGTTTTTTTGTTTTTATTTATTTTTTTCATGGAAGAACATGATGACACAAGAATTTATAATAATAAGGAAGCCAAGTTGTTTTTTTAGACTAAATTGAAGTTTTATTAAAAAATATTTTTGAAGTTCTTTTATTCTTTTGTTCATATTATTCAATTGAGAATCAATAAAATTAAAATATGATCTTAATTTTTAATGTTTTTATTACTATTTTCATATGTCCGTTTGAACAAATTTTTTGGATCCACCATCGCTTCCAAACATAATGACAGGATATTAAGGCGTTAACTTTGATTTTTCGATTACATTTATTTTGTTGCCAGTTAAATCAAAGTCCAAGCACGCCACAGAGGTAGCGTATAGCTGAAGAAAATCGGACCCATGAACAAGTCATCTGTTAGCTCCATTAGGCATATTATACATGTTTTATCTTGTAGCCATCCGGCCGTTTATGCTAAGCAATGAATTATAAAAGATGTTCAAAAACAAGAATTGATGTCAGTGTCTGAGCTCGACTCTCCAAGATTGAGTTCCATGTCTAAACTATAGCGAGGGAGTTTTCGAAACTGATAAAACAAACAAATAGTTATGACTTGATACAAGGTCAGGCTTCAACCAGGCGGCTATAATTTGCTTAATGGTAGTAGATAGGCTTCAATATCTCCAATTAAATCGAAACTGATAAAACTAACAAATAGTTATGACTTGATACAAGGTCAGACTTCAACCAGGAGGCTATAATTTGCTCAATGGTAGTAGATATGCTTCAATATCTCCAATTAATAAATTAATCATTATGAAATGGGTTCTTCATATTTGTAATTAATTTTTAAGGTAAATAAATTACGTAGGTTATATTTGGAGTGGCGAGATGATGATGCCTATCACCGGCGGCTTGGAAGTGGTTGGTTGGTTTATTTATTTCCTTCTCCACCACCCCAGCCATGATTAGAAATTAGTTTGATATATTTTATTTGAATGAATTGCTAAATCAATTCTAAGTTGAATGATGCAAACAAAGAAAAAAAAAAGTAGAAAATTACTGATGATAACGGCCGGTCCGATAATCTTTTAATGTAATTATCTTTTAAGTTTTGTAATAATTTACGATTAGAATTATCTTTACTTAATTTCTAAATAATTAGAATTGGTATTATTTTTAATTAATTAGTTTGAGATAAATTAGGAGTAGTTTATCACATTTATTTTTGTTACAATTAGATAATTAGAGTTAGAATTATTTTGTTAGTCTTTCCTAGTTAAACTAGACTTGTGAAGCTATTAATAGTCCAAAAACTTGAGAATTCATGATGTTTTTTTTTTTTTTTTTGGCTTTTGAGAATTAATAAAATCCTACAAGGTTTGCATACTAATTATCTTGTGATTTTGGCTATTCCGAGCAAGTTTATTTGGAAAGCTTGGGCGAGATCTTAAGACAATTTTGTTGGCTTGTATCTAGAGAATAATTTGCTCATTTTGTGAGTGAATTGATTCGCAATTTATCTTATTCAAGGTGTGTTTTTGGACATGAATTTGAGCTTATTATTGGATCTAGATTTAGGTTCTCAACAATTTTACTTAGGATCGCTTGGACTAGACCTCAAGACAATTCTATTGGCTTGAATCTAAAGAATTAATTTGCTCATTTTGTGAGTAGATTGATTTGCAATTTATCATTTTAGGGTGTGAATTGGGCTTGTTGTTAGATCTATATTTAGATCCTCAACAATTTGGTGTTTGCATTGAGAACCTAAACCTAGATCCAACAATAAACTCAATTAATTCATACCCAAAAACACAACTCGAACAAAATAAATTACTAATCAATTTACTTGCAAAATGAGCAAATTAATTCTTTATATTCAAGCCAATAGAATTGCCTTGAGATCTAGCCCAAGCAAGCCTAAGTAAAACTATCCAGAAAAACCGAAAACAACAAGTATGTTGTTGAAGACCTAAATCTAGATCCAACAACAAACTCTTTTTCATGCCTAAAAACACATTTCGAACAAGATAAGTTGCGAATCAATTTACTCACAAAATGAGCAAATTAATTGTCTACATTTATGCCAATAGAATTGCCTTGAGATCTAGCTCAACTCTCCTAACAAAACTTGCCTAGAATAGCCCAAAATCACAAGATAATTACCATGCAAAATTTGCAGAATTTTATTAATTCTCAAAAGCCAAAAAACATGATAAATCGAAATTAATCAAAATCTTATATTAACTGAAACTCCAAGCATGAATGATTGGACCGGTTCTCATCAATTACATTTAGTAAATAATTACTAAATTTCACAACAATTACTAGACAATATATAATATTATAGATTTGATCATCCTTTTCAAACGTAGATAAATACGAATTTTACGTCGTAAGCATTCCAATATTGGAGATAGAATTTATTTAATCACTAACAGATTTTACTGGTTACTTAAATTGTTAAGAATTTACGTGAATTTCATACACAAATCAAAGATCAAGTTATTGGGGGAAGGAAATATAATCCCGTTGAGGTTTACATATATATATACACACACACACATATATATATATATATATATATATACTGTATGGTTTTCCATTTTTTATTTATGGTATTGCTTTGTTTTCTTTAATGATTTTTAACATTAAGAATTTATTCATAATGTGAATATATTACGTTAAGGATATTGGAATTCTAAGTGTTAAAATAACAAATAGTGCTGTGATTTTGATAATGATATAAAATAATGAAATATACTACTGTAATGAACATTGACGAATCCAAAAAATTTATTTAAGAGAGCACATGAATAAACTAATACAAACATCAAAAATTAAAACATATTAAATACGTAATATTTTTATATAAAATAATGTTAACTAATAATAATAATTAAAAATAACAATTTTTTTTACTATATGTATATATAAGGCATGATTCATGAATCATGATTTGGACAAGGAAGGGATGCATGGAAGCTTGTTTTTGTGAATTAATTTATCATCAACGTGATAAATATGTTTTAATCAATTTTGATACGTAAATAAACTAACAAAGTATGTATGAGTTATATAGGTTAGCACGTCTCTATAAAATTATTATAATTTTATAAAGAAGTGTATCATATTTTGACCCGTGTGTTTTTTATAATTAAAAAAAAATAAAAAACTAATAAAGTTAAAATTTTATATTTTTAAATTTAAATAACAAAATGGTCGGAGTACCATGACATCTATAATATTTTAAAATTTTAACTATAATTAAATTGATTGATTGGCGCCACTTGTCAAAATTTATAAAAAGAATTAAGAAAATAAAGTAAAATGAATGAATTTTGGAGTTCGATGGATGGCTATGGGCCGATTGAAAAAAGCAAAGAAGAAAGGGCACGGAAGGCTTCCAAAAAAAAACACATCAACAGTTTTTAAAATAAAATAATAATAATAATAAATAAGAATATTAATTAAAATTAGGGATAATCCCAATTTTCCCCCTGTAGTTTGATGAAATAGCCAAAATCCCCCTTTGCTTTAACAAATCGCTAATATCCCCCTATTGATTTACAAAATGGATAAAAAACCCCCTGTAGTTTATTAAAATATCCACAAAACCCCCTACCGTCAAGTTGAACGTTAAAAATCAACAGTTGATCGTTAATATGGAAGGGCAAAATCGTCCAAGTGAAATAAAATATAAAAAATATAAAAATTTAATAAAATAATAATTTAATATTTAAAAAATTGAAAACAATCACCACCGTCCATCTTTAAAATGGACAGTGGTGATCAAAACTATTAAAAAAGTTTAAAAAATTTAAAAAAACTCTACTCTCTCTCTTCCTCTCTTTCTTCTTTTTCTTCTTCTTCCTTTCTCTCTTTCTCTCTCTCTCTCTTCTTCTTCTTCTTCTTCTTCTTCCTTTCTTCTCTCTTTCTCTCTCTCTTCTTCTCTTCTTCTTCTTTTCTTTCCTTCTTCTTCTTCTCTCTCCGGCAGTACCCATACGGAGCTGGGTTTCCCGCGTCCGGAACCCAGCTCGGATCTGGGTCTCCGATCTGGGTTCCCGCAGCGGAAACCCAGATCGATCGTCGGGAACCAGATCGACGCGGGGAACCCAGATCGATCTGGGTTCTCGCAGCGGGAACCCAGTCCGATCTGGGTTTCCGCTGCGGGAACGGAAACCCAGATCGATATGGGTTCCCGCTGCGGAACCCAGATCGGATCTGCGGAAACCCAGATCCCCGCCCAGATCGGGGTTTCCAACAGAGGAAACCCAGATCCGATCTGGGTTTCGACGCGGAAACCCCGGATCTGGGTTTCTTACGGTTGAAGGGTAGTTTGCTGTTGAGGGGTAGTTTGGTCTTTTCGCTCACTATTATAGTAAGAAATCAATTCCCACTAACAGAGTTAACAGAAGGGGTAAAATAGGATTTTTAAAAACTACAGGGAGGAAATTAGCGATTACGTTAAACTACAGGGGGGAAACTAGGATTTTCCCTTAAAATTAACATCTTTTTTAACCATTGTCAGCAGTGACAGCAAAGGTGCAGTACATAATCTGCACTGTTTGCAGGCTAGCGGCAGCAAATTTATTCTTCTTGGAAAAGCAGACTGCACGGCTACGAGCAAACTTAAGGGATTTGTTTTCAACTTCCGAGGGGAGGGGGGGGGGCGGGGGCGGGCCGCGGGGTGGTGGTGTGGGTGCGGGGCACGTGTCCCTGACGCAATGGCGGCTGCGTCTCTGATAATGGGACTTAACACAATGCATCGTACAAGACGATCAGTGCAGAGGAAACAAACTTCGTGACTTTCAGGTTTTGTCTTAGGTCAAACAAAGCGGCTCCGTCTAATGGTAACGTAAAAAATTATTGGTGATGAATCAGCAGTGGTTTAGGTTGAGTTGTCAAATATTACCCCCTCCCGACTGCTACTTTTCTTTTTTTTTTTTTAAGTCCCTCCCGGTTGCTACTTGCTTTATAATAATTGAAATGATATCTAGACAACCTCTATAAATACTGATTCTCACACAATACTTGTGCTCACATCTAAATAGCTAAAACTTGCATGCAAGCTTTAGTGTTCTGTTCTCTAAGCTACTGCCATCAAAATGTCTACCGCCGGCCAAGTCTCAGTGGTTTCTGATAAAGATGGAGTAGTCCGTCCGATTGCAAAGTTTCACTCAAGCATTTGGGGTGATCGCTTCCTCAACTACAACTTTGAACAAGATAAGGTAAAAATTAATGCATATCACAAATACAATTGTAAAATTTGGTGAGTAGATCCGATTACTCATTGAAAACTCGATTAGAAGGGTTCCACCGACTTAAGAACCCTCAAATCGGAGGTTCTACTAATTGGAAGTGAATAGTCACCTAATACTTGATCCAACTTAGTCAACTCAATAAGTATTTGAATCAGATCAACTTAATAAATACTGAATTTAAGTTGTTTTCGAGATTATTTAAAATATGTTTTATGATATTTTGTCATCATATGATTATATTTTAGTATTATGATTTTTATTTATAACTTTTTTATGGATTTGATCACATTTGATCGTCAATCAATGGATCGATCGTCGATCAACACTTAAATCAAGTATTCACTATTCATTAGATTGTCGACCGATTAATGACTAACGTAACGAGTTTCGAAATATTGATGATGAACAATTATATATGCTAATATATATTAAATGTTAGAATATCTTGCTCTATCTGGATGCCAAATCTTAACCATCAAATGCAGTTTCAATTTTATTCATAATAATTGCTTACATATTTGTTATCTAACATTTTATATGTAGATACGTCAAGCTAGTCAATTACAAGAGCATGGAAACCTCAAGGAACAAGTGAGAAGGGAGGTATTGGAACCACTTGTCAAGCACCATTCTTTATCAGAGCAGCTTAACCTTGTTGATGATATTGAGCGCTTAGGATTGGGACATCACTTTGAAACAGAAATTGAACAAGTGTTACAACACGTTTATGATACTTATTATCATGATATTGATAAACATGATCTTTACATTATTGCTCTTTGTTTTCGACTACTAAGACAACATGGATACCGTGTTTCATGCGGTAAGTTTCATTTTAATTTATATAATATACATAAAATTTTATTTGTATATGCACTAATTTATAAAAATATCTAGCCCTAGTCGACTATGTTAACATTTTCGTTTAAATTGGAACGTTTAGAGAAGATAGTGACTAATAAAATATAAACTCCCTTCCATTGGATTTGATGATATACATTACAGATATATTCAACAAGTTCAAGATGACAATGGTAATTTCAATGAATCCTTGACAAGCGATGTGTCAGGATTGTTGAGCTTATACGAAGCAGCACAACTTGTGGTACATGGAGAAGATATACTTGATGAGGCCATTGCTTTCACCACCACTCGTCTTCAATCCATGGTTAACCGTTTAAGTAGCCCTCAGGCAGCAGCAGAAGTACTTCATGTTCTAAAATGGCCCATACACAAGGCTGTTCAGAGGATTGAGTCTAGGCGCTACTTCTCTATCTACCAAGATAGGCCTTCACACAACAAAGATTTACTAAAGCTTGCAAAGTTGGATTTCAATCTACTTCAATCTTTGCACAAGAAAGAACTGTGTGAACTTTCTACGTAAGTTTAACTTGAACACATATTGTTACGTCTTTAGTAAAATGTGGCATTCCTTTTAATTTTTAATTTTTACTTTTTTTATTACTGATACTTAGTCCAAGAGGTAATTAGGATCAGTAGGGATATAGTTTTGAAACGCAATTCCTAATATAGATCGGGGCAACCCACATCGCGTGGGGTAAACCCACACTATCCACATCTTGTAGGGGCAAGAGAAACCCACATATTAGTAGGGAATGTGCGTTTGAACCCATGATTTTTATACCAAAGCATAGATAGAGGGGCTCTTTTACCACTATACCAACCCGTTTTGCAGAAACTGTGGTCTTGTTTAAAAGCAAATGAGACTCTATGTCTCAACTATTACATAAATCTAACATCTCAATTATTTTTGTTGTTCTACATAGCAAGTGACAAAGACTGTCCACAATAACTGATAACAGGGCTGTAATATTATTTAATGTTTTGTTTCAGATGGTGGAAGGATTTAAATTTCATTGGAAGATTACCCTTTGCAAGAGACAGATTGGTTGAGGGTTATTTCTGGATGCTTGGACTATATTATGAGCAAGATTGGCATTATTCTATCAGCAGAAAAGTACTTGCTAAAGGAGTTGTTATATTAACCTTTATAGATGATACATACGATGCATATGGGACACCTAAAGAGCTCACACTCTTTACGGAAGCAATCAACAAGTTTGTCTTTTATCATCATGATCAATGAACTTGATTAAAATACAATATATCTTTTGTTAATTATTGGGAGCATAATTTTGATTTTCAGGTGGGATGTGAGTTGTATGGAGCAACTTCCAGAATACATGCAAATAATTTATAGGGCAATGTTGGATTTTACGATGAAGTTGAGGAAGAATTAGCCAAAAAAGGATGGTCGCATCGAGTCCACTGCGGGATAGAAGCAGTATGCATATATAACACTAATATTTCTCTTAATGAATATTTTTACTAATAATAATGTGTAACGTTTATAATTAATTTAATTTGCATATATATATGCATGGCAGATGAAAATGATATGTCGTGCCTATTATGAGGAGTCCACATGGCTTCGAGATAATCGATTTCCAACGTATGAGGAGTACATGCAGGTTGCACTAGTCTCTGTTGGTTACACTTTCACTATAGCTGAAGCTTTTATGAGCATTATGGACTCCATGGTAACCAAAGAAGCCTTGGATTGGGCCCCTGAGTAGACCTACAATTCTCAAAGCTTCTGAATTAATGTTAAGGCTCGTAGAAGATGTCAAATCACATAAGGTTTTGATCATTATCAACTTTTTGATCAATTTCTAATTAGACTATATATTTCCGAAAGAGATAATAACGATTATATACATATAAATATATGTGTGTGCAGTTTGAGCGAGAAAGAGGACACATACCCTCAAGTGTTGAATGTTACATGAAACAATATGGCACATCACAAGAAGAAACGTATGAAGAATTCAATAAGCAAGTGAAGAATTCTTGGAAGGATGTGAATGAAGAATGCCTGAAACTTGCTCATCATCTGCCTAGGCCTTTGCTTAAGTGTATTCTCAACTTTACAAGAACCACACATCTCATTTACGATGGGGATGATAACTTCACACGTGTTGGGAAACAGATGCAGGATCATATTGCATCCTTGTTGATAGATCCTGTGTCCATATAACCAAATCATGTGGTCCTAAATATGTTGGCTTTCTTTTCTCAAAAAAAAAAAAAAAAATGTTGGCTGTCACTGCTTCGACTTATATATAGTATTCAATAAAGTGGATTGCGATTGTGATTCTTGAAAAATGGCTCGAAAAACTTTCAATCCAATCTCATCCGATGTGGTTAATCCGTTTTATTATATTTTTAATATACACTAATATTATTTTTATTGACATTGTTATTATTATCGTTTACTGTTAAGTGTTATGCATTATTATTATGTTTATAAAACTTGTTATGTATTAATTATTATTTTGGTGTATGTAATGAAACTTTTGTTATGTGTGATAGTTATTATTTTGTTGTTTGTATTTAATGAATTTATATTTTCCATGAGCTTTATATTGATATTATTTAAATGATGTTAAATTGAAATAAATATTGAGTTATTTTAAGTTATAATATTTATTTATTGTTTTGTATATTTATCTTAATATAAATTTTGTGACTTATTAAAATTGAATCAAGGTAAAAAAAGGGTTGAATTTGGGGCAAACGACTCTAAATGAGTTCGGATTTGTGATGAAAAATGACGATCCATTCGGACCACAAATTGGGATTGTGATAGAATAACTAACCAATTATTTGCCAAAAAAAATAATAATAATAAATAACTCGAGACTTAACTTGGGGGCGTTTACTAGGAATGAAAAGAAAGAGAAATAAGTTACAACAGAAATAGAATATTTATGAATCAGAATTAAGTTACAATCTTACATCCCTCTTTAGAATCAAATTAAAATTCTTTCAAATTATAATTTTTTTGAAGTGTTCACTGAACTTAAAAATAGAAATAAAATAAAGTTAATTACAAAAAATGATCATGTATATCGCATCTAAAAATATTAATTGAGGATATATTAGTAAAACTACTTAAATTGCATTATTCCATAAGAACAAAACTTGATTCCCAAGATGAGAGTAATGAATCAAGTTCTTTTTACAGCAGGAACTTGATTTCTAATTTTAATATGGGATTTGTGTAAATTAATTCTAAGAAATTTTAGTAAATATTAGAATTTAAATTTCGGAATTAAGTTTTTTCTTTTTTTCTATTTTAAATTTCTTATTAGTAAATATATCATTGATTGAATTCTGATTCAATGGAAAAAAAAAAGTGCAAAATTGAAATAGGCTCACTCAAAACACCTTTTAAAAGGTTACAATTGAATCGAAGAAGCCCTTAGGAAATAAATATTCAATCACTTCGGGATCTAATACCGATGGAATTGATTACCAACCCAACTCTATTGAATTGCAAATTGCAAAGACCCACAGGATTCTCTCAAATTCAGCGGCGTCACACCAACTTGCCAATAGTACTGCTAGGACAACTCTATTGAATTATAGTTTCAAAAAAACAAAAAAAAAACTCTATTTAATTGCAAATTGCAAAGACACATGAGATTCTGTCATAAAGTGCGAAGACCCATAAATGTCACCTGTTGGTCTCACACTGACTTGTCGACAGGGCTACTCTATTTCTTCTCAGCGGCCAGTGTCCCGATGAACATTACTGTACATGACACTAGGGAACTAGGGAACTACGCAATCGCTTGTTTTTCGATCTCAAATTTTAATAGTGCTGAAAATTATTTAAAATTTAAGGGAAATTACACTAAAATAACTTGACCTATCGCATTATTACAATTATGATGCAAGTTTAAGTTAAATAACACATTAATACCCTTAACTCAGTTTGACTAACATTAATGTAACAGAAAGTTAAACTCTGAAGATTAAATAAGTCTTTTTAAATATTAAATAAAATAAAAAATAGCTTTATCATACTTTAAAACTACCGAATCACACTAAATTTAAAAATAATTTAATTAATTAATTAATATTATTATTATTTAAAAAAAAATTAAAAATTAAAAGAAACAATTTCAACATATCATCAGCGTCAACTTTTAAGCCCAAAACTCACCACCAACATTAACCTAACTCTTCAATAACCTAGATCCTTCATCTTTGTACATTCTTTAAAAAAATTTGTTCATCTTTATTTCAATTCCATAGATCACCATTATCAACATCAATCTAAAACCCAAAAGAAAAAAAAAAAATCATCATACCCAGTATCAGTGAATCATCATTAATCCAGTTTCTCATCTTTATTCACAGATGAACATCAATTCAAACCCAAAAAAAAAATTTGTCATCCGAAAACCCACTGTAAATTCACCATCAAACATGCCTCTCCTCTCTTTTAACCACGTCGAACACAACTCTCCTCTCTCTCAATCACACCGAACCAACTAGCTCTTTCAAAAAATTCATCATCGATGTCAATCCAGAAACAAAAAAAAAAAAAAAAAATCATCATCAACAACAAACTCCATCCAAAGGAGCAAGATCTGGTATGGAGAACTCCGAACAGACGCGTCATCGATCTGGCTTGGAGAGCTCTTAACAGACGCGTCACAGACAAAGGATGAATGGGAGCTAGATGGTTGATCGGACGATGGAGAATATGTATTCGGCATGGTTGAAGAGATTGGTGTAGCAGGGAGCAAGATCTGGCATGGAGAGCTCCGAACAGACGCGTCACAGATCTGGCTTGGAGAGCTCCGAACAGACGCGTCACAGACAGATGATGAATGGGAGCTAGATGGTTGATCGGACGATGGAGAATATGTATTCGGCATCGTTGAAGAGATTGGTGTAGCAGGAGAGGACCTCAGAGTGGACTGGTTCTTAAGGAGGCGGGGCAGACGGCATGGTGGAGGTGGGGGGAAAAGGTTGAACTGTGGGAAATCTGGGGTTTTGGTTTTGAAACCCCTTTTTTTAATTTTTAATTTTAGTATTTTTTTTAATAATATCCCAAATATTAATTATTTAAGCTATTATAATTTTATGTGAAATGTGGCAATTTTTGATTGGGCAAGGAATGTTTGACATATAAGAAGACCAATTTGTCCTTGAGATGTTAATATTATTACTAATTGACTGTTAGTCAAACTCAGTCAATGGTATCTTTGTGTAATTTAGTCTAAACTCGCATTATTGTTGTAATAATACAATAGGTCCAGGTACTTTAGTGTAATTTTTCCAAAATTTAATGATAATTTAAATCTAAAATCTAATAAATTTTTTTTTCTATTTTACTTTTAAATATGCAGTAATTTTATTTATTTTTAAAATTATAATTATCTGAAAATTAATAATATGATATTTATATTTTTTTATTATTATTGTTATGCAATTTCAATTAATATTATATAAATAATTACAAATAATCTTATTTACAAATTCTAAACATATATATTATATTATTTTATTCATAATTAAAATATCATCAAAAATTATAATAGAATAAATGATATTTATATATTTAAATAAAAATAAACAAATGACTTTAAGTTGAATCACCAATGCAACAAAATTTAAATTGTAAATTAATATATATTTTTTATTAAAATTAAAAAGGCATAATCAAATACTTATAAAAGTTTATTTGTAATTTGGTCTTTGACCGTCGTTGCATGAACACTTAATCTATCTTCTAAAATAAATATGTGTTAGAGCATTAAAAGGATCTATATAAGTTATAGTATTAAAGTATTAAAACAAATCTGTATGAGTTTGAAGTTATAATTTAGGGTTTTTATTTTTGAAGGATGTTTGTTATAAGTAATTGAACACTGAAAGGAATCTGTATAATATAAAATTAAAAAAAAAATTGATAATATGTTATTGTAGTATGATAGACTTGAAATAAAATATTAAAAAAATCATTCAGTCATTTTGAATCCAATTAAAAGTTAAAAATTAGAATTTTTTAGTTGTTTTTAAATAATTTTAAGTGATTTGATCACTTAAAAAAAAGAACAAAAATAACTTAATAAGTATAATTAACAACGTTAAGTTATAAGTGCTAAAAACGAACAATCTCTAAATATCAAAGCAATGTTTAATATATCCATCAATATATTCTTATTTTGAGAGGATCAATATTATAAATTTTTATAAATATTTTCGATACTTTGATAATATTTTCGATATTTTCACTGATATTTCATAAATTTAGAAACCCCAGTATTTTTTACCCAAACCGATATTTAATTGCTTGATGACACAGCTCAGCTCGTGGGACTCTACAATTGAGAACTTTAGTGCATCTTACAAATGTTTTTATTTTTGCAAGTATAATAAGTCATGAATCTATCCGCAGCTAAATACGATTTTGAAAATTAAGAACTTTGAAAATCTTCCTAAGCTGTGGGTGACTTTACAGTTAATTAAGACGTATGTTCGATGAATCTTATATTAAAATTACTTTATATAAATATAGTTGACTACCGTTTACATAATAAATGAAGATGTAATATAATATATATATATATATCTTCTTCTTCTTCTTTTTTTTTTTTTGAAAAAAAAGGTTGTGTTGTCATGTCTCTTAAGACTAGAATGTAGACAATAACGATTGTTAGGAGTCCTTGAGGCTTCAATGACATGTTTTCATCCTTATTTTTATTAGATTAGACTTTAAATATTCAACAAGTAGCTTATTCCTTAGTTCAAGATTTGGCAGCTGCTACTACAATAACTTTGCTTCGTAATCTCTTAATTTAAAGAGGTAAATATTTTATTATCTCCAATTCTGTACCTTGAACAACCACTATCAAATACCATGTTCCGGAGTCTTGAACTCTACAAGCAGTAATTATTCTTTTGAAAGATTTATTTTAATTATAATTTTGATGAGATTAAAATTATTAATCATAGTGGGACTATAATTGTGTATCTTATGAAAACTCAAACTTCTTTTTATGAAAGCTAGCTATAAACAAATGGCTTTGGTATTACACCAAGCTTGTCCTTTTCATTGGCGTGATACACAAGATTGAAAAAATAAGTCTTTAATCTTTTCTTAGCTAGGAATTTAATTCTATTTCAAGTCTTGTAAGTAAGTTTTACAAATATTGATTCAAGAAAAGGGAGCCCACACATCTAACCGATTCACGTTCATGCATAGATTGAAACATGGGGTGTTGACGCTTCAAGTTGCGTAAACACAAAGAGGTATTAATCACTTTTGTAAAACTCGACGAGTAGCTCGGACTAGTCGTCGAGAACTTGATAGGTGTGGGTTTTGCCAACTCGAGAACTCCCAAATTAGTGGTTTTACTAGCCATAAGCAAATAGTAGTCAAGTTGGGCCGAGTACTCGGCTCAACTCGAGAAACTCGAGGCTTTGCGAAACCCCTCACTAGATTTTGTACCTATCGCCGAGCATCTCTCTTTTGCGAACCCTAACCATTACCTTCATTGCCAGTCTAGTGCCGCTGCCACCATCTTGTTGTCTCCATTACTGGTCTCCATTGTTTGTCATCCGTTTAGTGGAAATGGGTTGCGACTGTACGGGTTATGGGTTTTGACTGTTAGAGCTCAATGGATTGTACGTTTAGAGTGTCATCGTCATTGTCGTCGGTATGTCGTTGCTATTTGGGGTCTTCCGTCGTTGACGTCGATTCAATCATGGGTAGCGATTTGGTCATGGGTAGCGGTGTGGAATGTTTGAAATGGGTTAGACCGGTGATTGAGTGGGGTGTGGTTTATATAGAGGGAACAATTTGATCATGCCCCCTGACATTTAAAGAAATGTCAGTTTACGCTTTCAAATTTCAAAAATAATAATTTTTCCTTATTGTCTAACAATTGTTAATGTTTGTAGAGAGAATAATTTGACTCTCCATTAATGTTTTGTGGTCATATAATTGCATTTGACTTTATGAAGTTTTTTTTTAAAAAACAAAATATTTTTTTACATATTTGATCAAGTTTGACCATTGGTCGATTGTTAACCGACGATCAAATCGAATACTCATATAGTAGTTACTACTCGTTAGGTTGTCGATCGACTAGCTACTAGTGAGTTCTAAAACAATGGTATTAATTGATTGAACTTTATCAATAACAATGTTATAATTCTTTATCTTTTATTCTGCATTCGTCTAGAGTTAAGTTAAACATTGAAGTTTTCATCATCACACAATTGACTTATTCTTATTAGATTAGACTTGAAATGTTCAAGTAGATTATTCCTTAGTTTAAGAGTTCATTTCGTAAGGGTCTTTTCTTTTCTTTTTTTTAATATGATTTTATTGAAACTAACCCATTTGGGACCTTGAAGTCAAATTTGAAATCCTTGCCAAAGTAAGTCAATTTCCACTACATATATAATGTTGCTCTTAATGCGACTCATTTTTCAATTTATATGTTTTGTTTTATTTTTAACTTTAAAAAGTTTACCTTACAATCAATTTGTTGATAATTTTTTTTGGGTTAAATGGTATTTGTATAATAATTAGCAGAGTGTATATTAATTATGTTAGTTGCATGCATTTTAGGTTGGATACATGTGCATTTTCATGATTTTGTCATTTATTTCAATTTCCAAATTCTATGAAGAATTCTCAACTCTTTTAGGAAATCTAAACTTCATTTGGAATTCATAACCTTATTTAGGATTCTAAATGCAGTTAGGAAATCACAACTTACTTTGGAATTCCAAATTCTATTATGGAATTGTAACTCAGTTATGCAATTAGACAATTTTTTTTTTTTAATATTTGACATTTGATATTAATTAATTTTTTAATACATTTAATCAATTTTTAAATGATATTCATTTTTCATTTATTCATTTTCTTTTTTTATGCAATCAACCATATAACCCACTTCTCCCATGTAATTAACCTTTCAAAACATGATAAATTTGGTGATTATATATCCTAATAAAAAATAAATATCATTTAAAAACTGGATAAATACATTAAAAAATCAATCAATGTCAAATGTCAAGCATAAAAAAAGAAAAAAAATTGTAATTGTCTAATTGCGTAACTGAGTTATGATTAGATGACAAGTCGAATTCATACAGATTTATCCAAATCCACACCCGAATTTGCTACGCAATCTTATAACCATGCGTGTACCCGTACCCACCTGTGGGTGTATCAATACCACCATATGAAAAAAAAATAAAAATAAAAGGGAAAAATAAAAAGAAAAAAAGATTAACAACTAAAATATAGAAATTTTCATCAACCGATTAACAGACAACTTTTACCCCAACAAACAACTTTCACCTGCTAAATGTAGAAACTTTGAGTAAACTAAAAACAAATTAACAGACATAAATATCCGTGATTTTCATTTCTCATATTCACCAATCAAATACAATTATCTCCAAATCTGCCATCACCTATAATCATGCGCGTAAACCTAATAACTAACAATCGATAAAATCGAAATAATAGGCTCCTAAAATGAATTGGATGGAAAAAATTAAAATAGATGAATTCAAGAAAAATAGAGACCGAAATAGAAACCTGAATGGGTTGTCTCTACCAACTGCATGCCTAGCCAAAATTTTTGTCACTATTTAGACTATATTATCCTAAACATCAAAAGCCAAAAATTTGTAGCAAGACAAAACACAGAAAATCACCAACTCTCTATAACACACGAAGCAGAAATGGAAAACTGAGAACACGACGGAAGCAGACCGGATGACGATGGACGACGGACGGACGACAGTTGGGTAGACCAGCTGAATGGAGGAGGAGAACTTGGAAGCAGATCGGCCAGAGAGAGTGAAGGAGGACCGACGACGGGGGAAACACGCGAAGGACGGTGACGACAGGAGGAGAAGGATGACTGACAGAGTGGGGGAGGACTGGAGAGTGGGCACTGGCAGGGGAGATCGGCAATAGCTTAGAATTTGACATGAAGCTTTAATTTATTAATTTAATATATATATATGGGGCAGGATCGGGTGACACAAGTTTTGACATAAATTTTGACACGATTTTATTGACCATTGGATAAAGAAATTTTAGTGGTTTAGATTTACTCACACCACTATATACAACTTCATTTACACTCTAAATAAATATTTCTCTTCCCTTTCTCTTCACTATTACATTAGCTCTCTCATTTCTCTTTATTATTACATTAATTCTCATCTCTCTTCATTATTATATCATCTCTCTCATCTTTCTTCATTATTACACAATCTCTCATCTCTCCCATTAATATAAAATCCCAATATTTAAATTATTTTTTTCTCACCCAATCAAATTATATTTAAAAACTCATCAAGAAAATTAAAAAAAAAAGCAGCAATTGTTTTTTTTTTTTAACTTGATAAATTTATTATTTAAATGATGATTTATTTTTAAAATATTTTAAACCAAGCAATTTTAGTAAGAAAATTTTTATTACCACTAAAAAAAAAATCTTATTTCAAAAACAATTTCTAACCAAAATAAGTAAAATAATTTTATTTTTCAAAAACACAAAACACTTAACCAAAAAGTTTTTCTTACTAAAGATTGTTTGGTTTAAACTATTTTAAAAAATAAATTATCATTTAAATAATAAATTTATCAAGTTAAAAAAAAAAAACAATTGTAGCTTTTTTTTTTTAATTTTCTTGATGAGTTTTTAAATATAATTGGATTTGGTGAGAAAAAAATAATTTAAATATTAATATTTTAATATTAATAGGAGAGATAAGAGATAGTGTAATAATGAAGAGAGATGTGAGAGAAAATATTTATGTAGAGTGTAAAATAAAGTTGTATGTAGTGGTGTGAATAAATCTAAATTATTAAAATCCTTTTCATCCAATGGTCAACAAATCATGTCAAAATTTATGTCAAAACTTGTGTCCCTCGATCCTGCCCCTATATATATATATAGGTTTCTTGTTATGTACAGGTAAAATGGGTTCGAATATGTTTTTTTTTTTCTCATACTTGCATTCGTACTCAAACCTAGGGGTGGCAATTCGGGTTGACGGGTTGGGTGGACCCGACACGAACGACCCGATAATTTTTAACACGACCCGAACACGACACGATAAGCAAACGGGTTGAATTCACTCGACACGAACACGACACGATAAGAAACGGGTTAACACGAAAACGACACGATAACCCGTTATTAACGGGTCGTTTAATTGACCCGTTGATGACCCGTTAACCCGACAACATACTGTTACTGTTGCAGATGCTGCGTGAGGAGACGAAGCTGCACAAGGAGAATGGTGCACGGCAAAGATGGCACGGCACGGCGGCAGTAGCTCGACGACGCGGCGGGCGAGAGGAAGCTACGCGGCACGGCGGCAATAGCAGATCTGCAGTCTGTAGATGCGCTGCCACTTGCGAGCAGACGAGCTGCGCGGGACGGCGCGGATGGCACGGCACGGCACGGCCGCAGCAGCTCGACGACGCGGCGGGCGAGAAGAAGCTACGCGGCACGCAGATCTGCAGATGCGAAGACAGCGGCGCGGCGCTGCGCGACTGCCGGAGAAGATGCTGCAGATGGGGCGGGACGACCGAAGAAGATGCTGCAGATGGGAAGGGACGGTCGGAGAAGATGCTGCAGATGGGCGACGTTGGGCGGTCGACTGGTCGGCAGAGAAAACAAGAGAACGAAAATAGACCAGAGAGAGAGAGAGGCAAAGATGAAAATTGAAAATGAGATGTAGGGTTTTGACTTTTAAAACTATATATATATAATCGGTAAATTACATAAAAGACCCTTTAATGTAAAATTATCATTTTACCCTCCTTAACGGGTCAACCCGTAACACGATTAAACGAACACGAACCCGACACGATAAGTTAACGGATTAAACGGGTTGACCCGTTAATTTACCCAACCCGTTAATGCTCAACCCTAACCCGTAATTATCGTGTCGGATTCGTGTCGACCCGTCGTGTCGGGTTCCAAATTGCCACCCCTACTCAAAACCTGTTTACGGTTAAAAATTCATGGGCACACGGCATGTGGGCATGTAGAATTGTCAGCCCTAATTATGATTCTATAATACAAAGTTTGAAATTTCAAACTAAGTTGTGATTTTTTGACTGCGTTTGGAATCTTAAACAAGGTAACAAATTCCAATTTGAGTTTAGAGTTCCTAACATAATTGAGAATTCTCAATGGAGTATGAAACGAAGTAAATAACAAAATTATGAAAATTCACATGAATCCAATCTAAATTGTATATAACAAACATAATTAATCATAAACCTATACTAATTGTTTTATAGCACTATCATTTAATAAAAAAAAGAAAAAAGATATTAATTACAAATTAATTGTAAACTAAACTTTTTAAACTTAAAAATCAAACAAATCATATAAAATGAATTAAAGACAATATTGTTCGTTCAAGTGGAAAATGAGTTACTTTCGCAAGAACTTCAAATTTAAGATTTCAACTTCAGAATTTCAAATTGCTTATATAGAACCCATAAATTTAATCTAGCAGTGATTTTGATGACCTGAAGGTAATATTGTCTAATGTATTTTATTTGTGACTTCTCTGGTGGTCGACTTAGAGTCTAATAAGGAGGCTGATCGGTCTAACAAGTTAAATAATATATTGTTATGATGAATCATCAATGACAACTCGAATAGTTGAATGATTTGAACCAGTTGGTTTGTGTCGTATATGTTCCTTTATAAATACTGATTATCATGCAACCTCTATACTCGAACTCATATCTACAAAGCTGCTGCCATCAAAATGCTTCCGCCGGCCAAGTCTCAGCGTTTCTGATAAAGATGGAGTAGTCCGTCCGACGGCAAAGTTTCACTCAAGCATTTGGGGTGACTGCTTTCTCAACTACAACTTTGAACAAGACGAGGTCCGAACCGAATTAATGCATATTATATATCCTCATGAACAATCATATATGATGAATAGATGTTACATGTCCTAATTTTTTCTTGTTTTTATTTTTCATCATGCATGGCGTCAAAAACTTATCTATATTGAATGCAATTGTGAATGACTTATCCATAATATATGTTTACAATTTTAATTTGGTTATTTTGTATATGTAGATCTGCCGTGCTAGCAATTAAAAGAGGTTGAGAAACTAAAGGAACAAGTGAGAATGAAGCTACTAGACATTGCTAACCATTCTTTGTTGGACCAACTAAATCTTATCGATGTAGCTGAGCGCTTAGGGTTGGCATACCACTTTGAAACAGAGATTGAACAACTATTGCGACATGTCTATGATTTCTATAGTCATCACATTATCCATGTTATTGATCTTTACACTTGTGCTCTTTGCTTTCGACTTCTAAGACAACATGGATATAATATTTCATGTGGTAGGTCATCTTCTCATTTTCATTTTATTAAACAATATGATATAAGTTTTCATGATTAATTGTATCAACTATGTTTATATAATATTCCCTTTTGATTGTTTGAATGGATATGTATAAGACATATTCAACAAGTTCAAAGATGAGAAAGGCAATTTCAAGGAGTCCTTGAAAACTGATGTGCATGGAATGTTGAGCTTATATGAAGCAGCGCAACTCATTGTGCATGGAGAAGATATACTCGAGAAGGCCATTGCTTTTGCTACCTTTCATCTTCAGTTAATGGCTACCCAGTCAAGCCATCCTTTGGCAGCACAAATACTTCATGTTCTCAAATGGCCCATACACAAGGCTGTTCCAAGGATTGAGACTAGACGTTACATCTCTATCTACCAAGATGAACCTTCACAGGACCAAGCTTTACTAAAGCTTGCAAAATTGGATTTCAATGTACTCCAAGTATTACATAAAAAAGAACTATGTGAACTTTCTAAGTAAGTTTTATTTAAAATCCGTTTTTATATTTAAAATACATTTAATTCAAGAAAAGACCGTTCATACAAATATTTTTATGCATCAGTTATTGGTGAATTTCAACCGAAATATTAATACGTATTTCAGATGGTGGAAGAATTTGAATTTTGGAAAGGCTGCCATTTGCAAGAGACCGACTGGTGGAGGGTTATTTTTGGATGCTTGGACTGTATTACGAGCCCCATTGGCATTACTCCATTAGTAGAACAATACTTGCCAAAGGAGTTGTTATATTAACCTTTATAGATGATACATATGCATATGGCACACCAAACGAGCTCAAGCTCTTTACAGAAGCAATCGAAGGTTTGTCACGTACATATTTTGATAATTGATGGATAAACTTTGTTCATTTTCGATTAATTAACTTAAATTAATTTTGATTTTCCAGGTGGGATATGAGTTGTATGGATCAACTTCCAGAATATATGCAGATCATTTATAAGGCAATGTTGGATTTCTACGATGAAGTTGAGAAAGAATTAGCCAAAAAAGGATGGTCGCATCGAGTTCACTACGGGATAGAAGCAGTATGCGTGCATAACACTTGATTTCTCTTATCAAAATGTTCATTAATCATAATGTAACATTTATAGTTAATTAATCCTGTAACATGTGTAATTAATTTAATTTGCATATATTTATGGCAGATGAAAATGATATGCCGTGCCTATTATGAGGAATCCACATGGCTTCGAGACAGTAGAATTCCAACATATGAAGAGTACATGCGTGTGGCGCTAGTGTCAGTTGGCTATTGCTTCACTATAGCTGAAGCTTTCATGAGCATTATGGACTCCATGGTAACAAAAGAAGCCTTAGATTGGGCTCTAACTAGGCCTAAAATTATCAAAACTTCTGAATTGATGCTAAGGCTGGTCGAAGATGTCAAATCACATAAGGTTTTTATTTCCTACTCTTTTATCAATTTCTTATAGGAAAAAATCTAATATAACCCCTAAAATGAAATAATATCACTAAATCTTTTTTTTTTTTTAATATAAAATGATGATTTCGCATTAGTTTCATTTTGAGGGGTTGTTTTGACAATATCTCATTTCTTATATTATATATTCTCAAAAAAGATAATACTATATATATATATATGCGAATCCATACAGTTCGAGCGAGAAAGAGGACACATAACCATCGAGTGTTGAATGTTATATGAAACAATACGGTGCATCACAAGAAGAAACATATGAAGAATTCATAAGCAGGTGGATAATTCATGGAAGGATGTAAATGAAGAATGCCTCAAACTTGCCCATCATCTGCCTAGGCCTTTGCTTATGTGCATTCTCAATTTTACAAGAACCACACATCTGATTTATGATGGAGATGATAACTTCACACGTGTTGGGAAACAGATGCAAGCTCATATTGCATCCTTGCTTATAGATCCTGTTCCAATATAACCAACCCTCATCAATCGGCTAGGTCATTTGCTCTCTATACTATGTTATGCTTTGATGGAAAGCCCTATGGAATAACGCGTTAGAGCATCATCTTCATAGTAAACGTTATAATAATAGGCAGCAATTCCAGCTTTTGTTCCTTGTTGTAATTTTCCTTGTTACGTCGAGGTTATGTGGAAAATTAGTAAAACATGTACTACTTAATTTTTATTTTTCTTTTGGCTGATTAAATATATATAGTACTATTGTCGCAATATCTAAATTTTAATGAAATATGATTTCTAAAGCTTTACTAAAATTAGTGAAAATTCAAGAGTAGCACTGTTAAATTTAAAAAATAAAAAAGGGGAGAATTTTAATATATTTCCCTTAGTTTCCAATTTTAATTTCTAATTTTCCATCCAAATTCTCTGACCATTAGTTTCTTAAATTGAGATATTATTAAATTTAAAAGAAAATGAATTTTAAGGTATGTTTATGATTAACGTTCAATTGTGCATCTGCAATGCACCAATAACGAAGAAATAAAGAAAAAATCTGCACTCACTAAACAAAAGGAAATGATCAATTTACGGTTGGATTAATGGTAAACATAAATAAATAAATTTTTATTTTTCCACTAAATTCCGTTTTTGTTCATCGTGTTTTTTGTATATCACCTTTTTAATAGGAGTGATTAAGTATTTCTCTAATTGGATTTATTACGTTAAAGGTTTAAGTCTCATATTTATCTAAAACACAAGATGGAGGTAGTCTTTTATAAATTTAATCCTCCATCCCTCATCATTAAAAATAATAATAATAATAGATAAAATGAAAACAAAGATATGGGTCAACACCATTTGAGGATTAAATAAAAAATGTTAAATTAGACCGTTTTATATTAAATATCAAAGTATTATTATTACAATCAAATAGTTGTCAAATGACTAAGCTTGCATCTTAAATATGAAATTATTAATAAAATTGTCAGAGTATTTTATTCTCATATGGGATTGTCCTATGTTATTTACAACTGTAATGAGGTAGAATCCAAATATATTACCTCTCTAGATTATCTTCTCTTTCTCTAAATCTGAAATGAATATTTTATACATTAATCTAAATCAATTAAAAATAATTATTATCATACAATTTGAAAGAGAATTTTTTTTCAAAAAAATGTTATAATTTATTTTGAATTAGATAAATAGCATTATCTACAATAAAATTAAATAAATAAGCACATCTTCAGTTTGAACTCACTTCCCTTGAACTTGTTGGTTCCGTCAGTCTTTTATGATATCGAAGTCCGCGTACAAAACATGCTAAGAGTTGTATTGGGATTTGAGTTATTAGTTTGAGTGCTTGGACATGAGTAAATTAGGAATTGAAGATTGAAGATGAAGATTTCATTAAAAATTACATTAAGATATCTACTACAAGACAAGTAATTCAAGTGTACATGTTTCTTTGATGAGGTGACATGAGGATGGTTACCATAGAAGAAACAAGATTATTTGAATTATTTGATTAATTGTTTTATATTTAGATCAATGTTTAGATCTACGATTGGATCATCTACACATGAGAAGTTCTAGTAAAACACTTCGAGGCTATTTGAATTGCCAAATTGAATTATAATTGGCTTAATTTTAATATAATCCGACGCGTTTGGAGGAGACATGGGGAAATCCAATCCCACATCTCATTTAGTCCCACAACTATTGGACTAATTAAACTTACGCTAAACTATGCGATAAATTAGTTCCACAACAATGGAACTATTACTTTGTGTTTTTTTTATAGTTTATTTTTATTTAAAATAGAACCACCCAAAACTTTCTTGTTACTCTCAATTATTTTATAAAAACATATTAAAAAGTTAAAATTAAATTTTACTTTTACACCATTTAAGATACCAAAATTATCCTTCAACATAATAATAATTTAATCAACCCATCCAAATAGAAGTGGAGAGGAAAAGAAAAGAAGAAACCTGTACCAAGAACATGCAAAATGACCAAATTTCTATATATCATGTATGCAAGAACAGAACTTACAAACTTGGACAAACAAATGCAAACTTGATCGTCATTGGCCTTGTAGCGGAGTGATAGTGCACAGGCTGGCCTTGGCTTTAAGCTAAGGTTCGACACCCCATGCCCCCACCTTACTTAATAAAGGTGGGATTTTCTCTTATGATATAAGTTGTGTCCCATCTTGGTGTGAATGGTTCTCAGTCGTATGGAGACCGCTTATCCAGCCCGTGCCACTAATGTCCTACTAGTTTGATCCCGATTATCTCTTGGGTTTGTCCCAATAACTAAAAAAAAAAAAAAAAATGCAAACTTGATCTACAATTATCTCAAGACATTGAAGCTTGCCTTTGGTCTATTACTAAAACTTGGTGAAGTTTTCAATCCAATTTTAAATGTAGTCATACTCGGTCCCTGAGAAACATAGGCAATCAAAATCTGTAAAAAGAACATCTCAGAGTCCAGTCTAGTGGCAAAGTGAACACATGACAAGATATATCCCAAAAGACTACAAAGCAGCATCAGAGGAGACTGACATCCATTTGTCTAAAATCTACAAAGCAGAAGCTGGAGCTCTACCGTGCATGTATCGAATCAAATTGCTATGCAATGGGTTACATATACATTTCAACCAAACCAATTTCTGTCTGAGAATTTAGATCTAATCAAAAGGCAAAACGTTGCTTATCAAAACATACCAATAATTTTTCTTTCAAACAACTAGGGACGATAAAATATGTTAGATATATTTAAAACAAATAGTAGTAATGCTATACAACAAAAAAATTAGCCCAAAAAACCATCCCAAATTATGCAGCAAGCGATTTGTTATTGCCAAATATATCATTGGATGATTTGGTTAATGACATTACACACATAAATCACTTGCCATGATATTTGGGTTGATTTTTCAGATAAATTTTTGGATTGTATAGCATTATTCAAATTATAAATATCTAGTTCTGCAGAAAATACATGCCCATTCCATACCCATAAAACTTTATTAGCAGGCATGTGTATCAATTGAAATTCTTCTCTGTCACGCATTACCACTTTCTCTTACATAAACTCCTCTATCTCACAAATCATCAGTTTCTCTTCACATAAATTCCTTTACCTTCCACTGTACTAGTTGTTGCCACTGACCAACTTCCAGTACATCAAGTTTTGACCAATCTATTTAGTAACTGACTTCCAAAAAATGTAATACGCGACCCTCAAATGCACTTACAGAACATCTTAAAACAAGCATATAGGCAAAGGAAACCAATATAAAACTACAAACAGGAGAAAGAAGAAACAATAAAGGAAGCACATACAAAACTACAAACTAGAGAAAGAAAGAGAAACATTGAGATAGCTTACATGAAAACAGAGTTTACAGTTAACAAATTTAAACAAGAAGTAATAGCATGCACTATATCATCTGTGTCCTACACGATTCAAAATAAATTTACGTTCAGAAATATTCAAAGACCAAAAATGAATGTTACAATTCAAATGATTTAAGAGTTAAACTAAATAAGTAATAGCCCCATACAGCAAAAGTGTTGCACTCTTGATAAATCTTACATTTATATAACTCATACCGCAACCAAAATTCATATTTATCGAAGAGCAATGAGGGTCTGAAATTAACCTCAAACATCACAAGTAACGCACCAAACGGTATAGAAGCATCTACTTCTTCCGCTTAGGTGAAGCAGTCTTATACCCAGACTTGCAAGGCTTGCCCCATGGCGTTAGTGAACACCTTCCATGGTTACCGCTACTCTTGCTCCGACCCTCACCACCACCATGAGGATGATCAATCGGATTCATGGCCACTCCTCTGACCACAGGTCTTCGACCCAACCACCGGCTCTGACCAGCCTTTCTGAGCTTCTTCGTCCCATGACTGGCATTAGACACCGTACCAATCGTGGCCCGGCACCTAGAATCAATCAACTTCTCATCACCTGACGGTAGCCTTATTAAACAATTTCTCGAAGTAGGTTCTTTCAAAATCTTAGCAGAAGTCCCAGCAGATCGAACTAGCTTCCCACCCTGACCAGGGTTGACCTCAATGTTGTGGATAATGGTGCCAATACGCATATTAGCAAGCGGCATACAACTTCCTATTTGGGAATTTATGTCAAGATGCGCCATTTGTCTCATCATCTTCTCACGCAACGTTTCACCTTCTGCGAAAACAAAGAAACCAATAAAATTGAAACTCCAAAAACTAAAAAAGAATCTGTGTAAATCTACACACACACACACACACAATATATAAAGCATACCAGAGGACAGATAGCGACACGAGCTGCCATTGTCAAGAATGGCAGGACGGAGAAGCCCAGTACAGAGAGTGGACGAAGCTGCACGTAACCTGTAGAGAGCCATCTACGTTGAAATGACCCCATGTAAGAAAAATTAAAGAAACATCAAAAACCCATTTTCGCTTCCGAAAGAAAGAACACAAAAACCGCCCAAATAATCCGCAAACAACTACTTCAACTTAGAAAATCATGTAAAAATGTTCAGTGAGGCATTTTATCGAACAGTTACCTTACACCTCAGTTTCAAACTAATAACAAAAGTCTAACCGTACACAATCGAATCATATTAATAACCCAAGTTGAGAAACAACAAATTTCATCGAACGAATCCAAACCCATGATAGAAACTTCAATAACATGACCTATCTATCTATCTATCTATGCAGGCTAAAACATCGCTTAAAACTTTAAATTTCATCGAAAGAATTAAAACCCAAATCAGGAACTTTGAAAGCAATGCCGTGCCTGTAAGCTTTACCTTGCAAAAATGGCTGGATTTTGAAATTGGAAGTCTCGCGAGAGGAAAACGATTATGTTAAGGGTAGAAAATAGGTTCAGATTAGGAATAGCTACGCAGTCAGGTTCGTACGGTATTTATGGGTATTTTCGACTTTTTATTTTATATATACTGCGTAGAAAAAATAATAATTGTTTTGGGAAAAATCCAAAAGCCCCTAAAAATGAAAATAACCTCTGTTACCCTCTAGTTTGAAAATATTTGCAAAAAACCTCCTACCGCGGTTTCCATATAGATTGTTTACCCTCTAGTTTGAAAATATTTGCAAAAAACCTCCTACCGCGGTTTCCATATAGATTTTTAATAGTTTTATGACAAAAATAGTAAAAGACCAAAATACATTTACAATTTTACAAATTTTTAAAATAAATAATTAATAATTAGTCAATTACCAAACTATCCTTTGATAATCAAAATTAAATAAATAATAAATTAATTTGAAAAAACTAAAAATTAAATAAATTTGACAAAATAAAATAAAATAAAAGTAAAAATTAAATAATTTTTTTAAATTAATGTCCACCGTCCGTTTTAAGATGGATGGTGGAGATTAATTTAAAAAAATTAATAAAATAAATTTAAATAAAAAGTAATTAAATTAAATTAAATTGAAATTAAATAAAAAAAATCATCAAATCTCCACATTTGAAAAAAATTTTAAAAACTAAAAAAAAAAAAAAAAGGAACCCAATGCCACATCCAAAGAAAGCAACCAAGAACATACATACACATCTAACAAACCTAGTTGCTGGGCCTTACAACAACCAAAACCCAAATCAAGAGACAACAACTCACAACAACCAAAACTCATATTCTTCATCATCATCATATTTCATCTAATTACATCAAAACCCATATTTCATCAATTACATCAAACCTAGATTTCAAATGCTCGCATATCCATTTCTGCACAGCCTCGTCGCTTCACGACGATAACACACAGCTCGTCGTTCCTTACTATACTCTCTATCTTCTCCACGAATCGCATCGAGAACAACTTCAACATGATCAGATCCATCTAGGCACTGCCGCACTACTTGACACCTCAACGCTATAGCACACAACCTGTCGTTCCTCACTGTCCTCTCCATGATCTCCGTCGTGATGTTGTTTCTCCTCCGACCGGTCTCCTCTTCTTTCGCTTCCATCATTGACTAGTTACTGGCGGCGTAAGAAGAGAAAGAGAACCGATTAAGATGGAGTGACATAGAGAGACAGAAAAAGAGAGATGGTGAGTGACGGAGAGAAAGAGAGAGGGTGAGTGATCGGAGAGAGAAAGAGACTGAGATGGAGTGAGAGAGCGAGAGATAGAGAAAAAGAAAAAGAGAGAAAGAGAGAAAGAGAGAGATAGGTGAGTGACAGGTGAGTGACAAAGAGAAAGAGAGAGGGTAAGCGGAAGAGAGAAAGAGACTGAGATGGAGTGATAGAGAGAGATGGGGGAGGGAGAGGGGGGAAGGGTGAGTGACAGAGAGAAAGGGAGAGGGTGAGAGAGTTTTTGTCTTTTTTTTTTTTTTTTTTTCCTTTGTAATTAAAAAATTGCGTATTATATTCCAGTTGTATTCCATTGTTTATGGTCATATCCAATTATTTTTTTACCTCTCAAAATTAACGGATCCGTCAATTTTTTAACCGTTTTACTATTCAAATTGATAGTCGGACCTTGGCTAATATTTTGAAACTAGTGGTAGTGTACCATTATTTTCATTTTTAGGAGGTAAATTGATAATAACTTGTAAATTGGCAATATAATTAAACAATATAATTAATGAGCCCTTGAATTCCATCTCATTAAATCCCACGATGGAACTTGTAAATGGGCATTCCCATGACAACAAGATTAGAATGGAGATGGGATCGGGTTTTGATTCCTAAGTAAGTCTCTCCAAACATGGGTTAACACAAGATCAAACATTTTTTAATTCAATTCCATCATCAATTCCTATATACCATATATAGCCTTAGTTCAAAACCCCTTGTGTGTCAAAACCAACCCCACCTAAATTTTTAATACGTCAACAAAATTCGAGAAAAATTTATTAGAAGAAAAAAAAATCTCAAGGTTCAAAATAAAAGTGGATGCAATGATAGTGGGATTAGTCGACACCTACCTTATAGATGGGTTTATTTTAAGTAGTCTTTATAGTATTAGAAGCCATCATAACGAATTCTCTCATCCAGAATAGATTCCCATACTAATAAATACAAACTTAATATTTTAAAGGGATGTTTTTAGTATTTTTCAAAAGGTTACTATTTGCTCTATTTGTTAAAAACAAAATGTTAATAATATTTCATGAAAGGGTAATTATTATTTTAACCCCAACAAATACAAATACAACATCAAACCAATAAAATATAAATACACTATTTCAAAATGAAAAAAAAAAAAAAAACAATTACACATGTCAATTTTGAAATTATGCCCCCGTCTCGGTCTAATATGATCGTACCACAGATAATAAAAATCAGTCTTAACATTTTAAGGGGATGTTTTCAATATTTCTTAGGAGGCTAGAGATCATTTTTCTCTATTTGTTAAAACAGACAGTGAATAGTATTTCATAAAAGAGTAATTATTATTTTAACCCTGACAAATACAAAATTTTCAAGTCTAGGTCATATGAATCCAAAGTTTGCTCAAAATAAAACCTAAGCAACCTAATTTTATACCGTAAGTCTAAAATTGTTGTAACCGCTAACACACCATGAAGAACTCCCCAATATTGGTTAAATTTTGTAATCATTTTTGTTGCCATCATTTGTATCACTTCACTCTCAAATTTAAACCAATTAAATAATGACAATCTAATTTCATAATTTAAAAAAAAAAACAAAGAGTTATTAGATACTACGTATTACAAAACTTTTCAGTTATTTCATAAATTTTTTTAAATTATCTTCTAGTTTAACAGCCATTCCCAATCTTTTTTCATATGGGACATTTTTATATTATTGTCATGAGCAGCCAAACGAGAAAAAAACCGTTTTAAAACTTTGCCGATAGGAAAAACCGTTTTATTTTAATCGTACAAGTTAACAAAGCTATTATATTTTAAGCGGCATGAGGTGGAATGACGAATACGTAAGCATGTCAATTAAAATGTCGTATTTGCAACTTCGCAATTCTAGGAGGGTAAAGTAATAATTATACTTTCATGAAATGCTAGCAAGTAGCAGCCTTTCAGGAATTTCCCCTATAATAAAAGAGTCTCGTCAGCTTCAAAAAAATAAAAAAGAGTCTCGTTGGCTATTGGTTTCTTCTTCTTCGTTGTCTATCTATTCAGTGACTTGCTCCAATGGCGGCCGTTTCGACTCTACAAACACCGACCCACCTCTTTAAACCCGTCCCGGACTCTGTTCCCACTTCTGGGTTCTCAAAATCTCTGAGTTTTTCGTCCAACTTTTCAGGTTCAGTCTCAAAGTCTGTCAAGAGGTTTCATGCTCCACAGAAGTTGGTGGTCTCTGCAACAAGTGTCAATGAGAAGATCACAGACAACGCTTTTGCTGCTACTTCAACGACCCGTTCAAAGTATTTACATTATTCGAAAACCTCTTTGACTGGTAGTCGTACATAAAATTGACATTTTTGGAGGTTGAACATAAAATTGACATTTTTGTTGGTTACATATATCATGACTCATTTGTGGCTCTTCAAGTGTGTTTTATGTTATTTTTTGTGTTAAAAGATGGTCTATTTTTACATGTTTGGGTTATCTTATTGGTTTTATGTTATAGAATTACATGTGTGATTGTTATACTTGGTCAAGTTATTTTTATTTTATTTAAATTTTTTTTTTTCTTGTTTTGTGTGGCGGTTATATGTGTTTGATTTTGCTTGTGTGAGCATTGAAAAGGTTCTTTATCAGCTTGGTGGTTGTTATTGACATGGTGAAGTCATATGGAAATGAACTTGTTAGTTTATAAACTTTATTAATTGGTTGTGATATTTGAATTACTATTGTGATTCTTCATTTGTGTCAGCCTAATTCTTGTTCAAACATATATTCCCTTGTAATTTATGATCACTGTAATGTACTATATGCCTTTATTTTCGTTTTTAGTTTCTTTGTTAAAAGTTGTATATATAAGAAAATATCCTAGTGTGTCCTTTTCTATGTAAAGAATTTTTAAGTTGTATTGAATTCTTACGTGTGTGTTAATGAAGTAAATGTGAATGACATTTTTTAGCGTATGAAGTTTGTGCATTAGTTATGTATGCTTGAGTTACATTGTGTGATTCTTCATGTGGGTCAAGTTTGTGAATTAATAGATAATGCCTTTGATTCCTCAGTTTGACTGTTTTGATCGAGGCTGTATTGTCAAAGAAGTATGCAATTTGTTCTTCCTGCATATTGTTCATTATATGTGATTCTTCAACTTGGTGTAGCTATTCAATGTGAATTTCAATTTTACTTTTTTCGTGAATGTAAACATTTTTTCCATCAAATTATGTGTTCAAGCTTCCTGTTTGTTTTGTAAATTGTTCTTTGTGCATCATTTCGATGTCTTCTGATCATGTGAAGTATAAATTTTTTCTCTGTGCCAGTGCGTTTTTAATAATTTTGTGACGTTGTCTGCATGAACATTTTTGGTTGACAACTACTTAATAAATACAGGCTTTTCCTTCTTAAAGCTTACTCATTTCTTGATTGCTTCTGTATGAATCCAGAGTGAGACGGCACACAATTTCTGTCTATGTTGGGGATGAAAGTGGAATGATAAATAGGATTGCTGGCGTCTTTGCAAGGAGGGGATACAACATTGAGTCCCTTGCCGTTGGCCTGAACAAGGACAAAGCTCTCTTCACCATTGTAGTCTGTGGAACTGAAAGGGTGCTTCAACAAGTTGTAGAGCAGCTCCAGAAACTTGTTAATGTTATAAAGGTTGTAACATTACATTGGAATCTGCTTCCTGTAATTTGTTCCTTGAGAATTTTTTCTTATATTGGATTGCTTAGTTTGTATATTGAAGTTCATTTGCAGCTGTGATAGACGGAACATGATGTTATAGAAATAGAATGGCAAGAATTTTTAAGTATTGACTAACCTTCGTTCTGCCTTGGAGGTTACAAACTCATGTTTGTATTTGAAAGGCAGCGGTTCGAACGCTGACACTAACGAAAAAAATTTTATGTATCGACTGTCTTCTTTTAGATGCATAGGTTTTCCAATTTTTTTAAAGTTTTCTGGATTCATACTGTTCATCCTGTGTTTTCGGTGGATTTCATAACTTGTGCACTCAAATCTAATTTTCAGGTTGAAGATCTCTCGAATGAGCCCCAGGTAGAACGTGAGCTAATGCTTATAAAAGTGGATGTAGATCCAAATTACCGTGCTGAGGTAGATACTTCATGATTATTTGAGTGTTGAAGACTAAATTTTTCATGCAGTGCTAAGTCTATCTTCTTGCTGATTCCTGATTTCCAAACTCTATTTTCTTGGTGTTCGTCTTCAGATTATGTGGCTAGTGGATATATTTAGAGCAAAGATTGTGGATATCTCAGAACATTCTCTTACAATAGAGGTATGGTTAGCAAACTTTCAGTGGAATCTCTCTTCTCAAATTGTAACTGTACTCTCTCTATCACCTGAACTTTCTTATCCTACTTGTGTTTCATGTGTGAAGGGATGTAATTTACTGTTAGAGTAGCTGAGAAAGTAATTGGATGAGAGGAAACCTTGATTGACAGAAAATTGTCTAAGCATGGTATAGGCTACATAAATGAACATACATATGTTTTTGGGTACGGTGGAAAAGCATTTAACATAGCTGAAGGTAATTTGAGTAAGATGGATTACACAATTGGCCTAGCCTTTGTTCTTTTCGTCCTCTACCTTGCTTGGTTAGCGTTGCTTCAGAAGTCACCTAAGTTGGCTTGGGATTGATCCAATGAGAGAACTGCTGGTTTGGACTTTGGATATTTTAAGTTTTGATGTGATAAAATCTGAGGCGTTTAAATCATTTTTTTACCTGCATAATTACGTAAAGCTCTAGCAATTCTTCTCCCTTGCTAGAGTTAGATAAAGAAAAGAAAAACTCACAAAAAGTATATCCTGGAACAATGTGACTCTAATCATATACTTGGATCCTGGGATAATACTGATTTTTAAATTGCATCTCTAGAAGATTTTCTGGACATTGTTATGGTTGTGGAATAATCATATATGTAATCTATAGGTAACTGGAGATCCAGGAAAGATGGTTGCTGTTCACAGAAATTTGAGCAAGTTTGGAATCCGAGAAATTGCCAGAACTGGAAAGGTTGTGAACTTTCCTATGTTTTTATTTTAATTACTTTGGTTTTAATTATATTGTTAGTTTGTTTAAACCTTTGTAACCTTTTGCTTCAAAAAGATCGCCTTGAGAAGGGAAAAGTTGGGTGCATCAGCTCCATTTTGGCGATTTTCTGCGGCTTCATATCCTGATCTTATAGAATCAGGGCCTGTTGACGCTCTCGTGGCGAAAGGAAATAATGCACTAGTTAGTGAAACTGATATGTCTACTGGGGTATGCAATTCTATAAGATTTTCATTAAATATTTGTGTTATCTTGGCAAATAGATGTATCTATATTTTGTCTCTTTATATGAGCTCATTATGACATAAGTGCTTATTTTTTTCAAATCCTATATGAACAATTGAAACTAGAATATGTAGAAGAGACTCTGTATACAGTGAAGTCAACATTCTTATATGTTGCTAATACAATCATTGCTGTTGCACTGACTATTATTTAAGGCATGTTATGAACTGTTTGTATCTAGTGAGTTAAGAATGAAGGGGACTTTTTAATCCCTATTCCTAGGATATCATACCCTCTAAATCAAGATCTGAATTTGTATCCAGCAAAGAATAAGGAAAATGTTGAAAAAACCACGAAAGATGAATATGATGAACTATTTTTTACTTGTCCGCTTCACTTTAGAGATAACTTGGAAGAATTTTTGTTATTATATTTTTTCAATGATGCATATATATATATATATATATATTTATGTATTAGTCAAAATTAGCTCATGTCTTGGTGGGTGTTACCTTACAGCGTATGATGGGTTTTAGTTTAGCTTTTGATAGCTGTAGTGTACCGGGTTTTAATTTAGCTTTTGATGGCCATTGTCTGATTATCGATGTATAACACAAGTCAACTGGATTGCTGTTCTTTCTTTATTGATTGATTTTCAATTTTTTACAGAAACCTAAATGATGAAAAATAAAAGAGTTTATTAAATGCAATGTTCAGTTTTTTTTTTTTGTTTTTTCAGTTCTTTTGTTGATAAGAATTGAAGGCAATGTTCAAATTAATGATTCGACTTACGAAGTTATAGTTAAATTATTTTTTGAATCTTTGAGTCATGTATTTTTGTGCCATGTCATGCTTGTAGACTATATGTTTGCGTTATGTCTGTGAAATGTCTTTGAAGTGTATCAAATATATAGATATCAAGATAGTTTTGGTATAGGTTTGAATCTATGTGTTATAACTTATCCATACATAAAAAGAATGTGTGCTTCTATTCATTATGCCATATAAGAAGAAGAGATCTGCAAACAGGAGGAAAATGTAAACACCCGCCCTCCTGTAGAACTCAAATTTCTTGATCATTAATTTTTCATTCATTCACCTTCATATTGGGTATATGGTTTCTCATTGATGGGGGACGGACATGTGTGTGTTTAAGTTACTAAATAGTAAATAACTAGTGGATAGCTATTTAACAGTGACTCTTGTTATGTATTTACTTAATTGTACACTGTTTTGTTGTCACTTGAGTCATATTTGTGCTGGACACCTTCTCGCTGTTTCGGTGTCTTCATCAAATGGGTATCGATACTTCCAGTTGTTGGGTTCCAATTCTAGTATGTAGTGAAACCATAGGCTACATGCTATTATTGCTCTAATGATATATCAAGTTTGAAAGTATTTTCTGGCCTGTTAAGCAATGTCTATGCTATTTTCTTCTCATATAGTGTTTACTTAATTAAATATAGCTGGTGGCTGTGGTATTTGATATATTTTTCTGTGTATGTGAAGGGAGATGTTTATCCGGTGGAGCCATCTGATGGCTTTACTTTCAATCAAGTCCTTGATGCTCACTGGGGTGTTCTCAATGATGATGATGTAAGTATATCTTTAACTTATTACACTTCTACTTGTATTTTCTTCTATCTTCTTTCCACTGCCTTTTTCTTCTTGCCATCTGTCACTTATGTGGCTACATGAGAAAACGTGCAATTTACCCGTGATTAGACAAAGCATAATCTAATGTGACTGAAGCTTGTTGAATAACCATTCAGATTATTTGATTTAAAAAATTTCAACTCTGTGATGCTTTACTCGTCTGATATTGGATTTAGACTATTGATTATATTTGTGTTGAGAAATGTTTTAGCTGTATTTTTCTTATAAATGATAAAAATGACATGTTATCCATCAGTCAGCACAAAGCATGCAAATTTCAGTAAACTAATATAAGCTAGTATTCATGATACAAAGTAAATCCTAAAAATTGATATAAAACAAGTCCTAATTTTTAAGTGTGAACAACAAAGTAGCTGAAATTCCTTGGAATCTGTTGCCCAAAGACAAGAAAAGAAAAGAAACAAGCTGTATGCCACATAAACCTGATCCTTACTTCTATGGATTCATGTTTTAAGGGGCCGTTAGGGAATGATGGACTGATTTACTTCATACTTAATCTGACCTCACCAGACTGTATCGGTAACTTGCTGTTTGAATTAAATGATAGCACTTGCAGATCACCTGCCTTTCAATTTCTGCCGACCATTTTTGACTTGCCACCTAGAGTTGTCACTCTTGGATGTACTGGTTAATGAGATTTGCATACTGCTACTGAAAAAAAAAAGTTGGTTGCGGCTTTCCTTGATATGAAGCTTGCATGTTATCAATAATATTCACACCGTAGGGAAAATTGGGAATAATCTCCTGAAGCATTTTGGTTTCTCTGAATTAATGTTGATACTAAGACTTGTGGGTTTGTTTTTATTCATGAACATACAAGCAATCTTTCTCCCCCTCGCCCCTCACCATGTAAAAGGTGTTGTTACTGCTAAATTTTATATAATTTGTCTGCTATGAAGATTCCTTCACATTTAAGAATATGCAAGTCTCATTGCCGATGACGAGTAGCATGTTCTATCCAGAATGCTGAAGAACTGAATATTTCTAGTAAGAATTGTGAATCAAATTATACTTGATAAACTTGATGTATTATATATTTATATCAATTTGTCAATATGCAATAATGATCATATTAAAAAAAAAAAATTTAGAGCCTGTATTGAATATTCATTGAAAATTATGAATATGATATTTGCTGTTTTAAAAATGGAAGCAGGTGGAGCGATCTAAATTCTTCTAGTTCTTAATGTGCTCTTTATAGTTAGTCTGTTAAACTTGGTTAAAATCTGTTGACTTGTGTGTCATTTAGCTAGGACAGTTGGTGACCCAGGTGTTTTTGGAAATTCATCAGTGCTTGGTTTATATTTTTCAGACAAGTGGACTCCGATCACATACTTTGTCCATGCTTGTAAATGACTCTCCTGGAGTTCTTAACATTGTCACAGGAGTTTTTGCTCGAAGGGGCTACAATATTCAGGTATAAATGGTGTTATTCTCTCTCTCTCTCTATCTTTGTTTCTGTTTCTGATTATAAGAATTTCTGATCTGCCCTATTATGTTCTTGTCATCAGAGTTTAGCAGTTGGACATGCAGAAACTGAGGGACTCTCACGCATTACAACTGTTGTTCCTGGTACTGATGAATCAATTAGCAAGTTGGTGCAGCAACTGTATAAGCTGATAGATCTACATGAGGTGAAAATACTTTTAGGAAGGATCCACTTTGTTAGCACATATAGACTTTCATCATCTTATGATTTGTATGTCCGAATGCAACCTGGTATCTGGATTGATAGCCGGTGGCAAAACACACTAACAAATTGATGGGGTCCTATTTCTCTCCTCATCATAACTCACCTAGGCCAGCAATAGATGTAAGACTTTAAGGGTTGTCAATGTGATATCACCAAAATAGAAATTGAATTTGGCTGTTAACGGTTAGAAACTTTTGACATCCTACTTGATATTTTATATCTTAGGCTATTGGGGAATGATCTCGTTACTGGGTTACTAATTAAAATTTCTGAGTTTGTGAATTTCTAATTTATGTTGACTCCTTCAGGTCCGAGATCTGACTCACCTGCCATTTGCTGAAAGAGAATTAATGTTGATAAAGATTGCTGTAAATTCTGCTGCTCGACGAGATGTCCTCGACATTGCCAGCATCTTTAGGGCGAAAGCTGTTGATGTGTCCGATCATACAGTTACTCTTGAGGTAGATATTCTTTTAATGGATGTGGAATTTTTCTTTAGGCAGTATTATGTCATTTTCTTTAGCCATTCTTTCTATTATACCAAGTTACTTAGGGATAACTAATATATATAAATATGTGTGGAGTGTATGAGTAAATCATTGCTTAAATTTGATATTTTGTTTTGATCTCACTTGGTTGCATTTGATTCATGCAAAATTCGTGGTTGTGATAGGCTGTCCTCCTTTAATCTTAATAATTTTCAGTTGTCTTGTCTCTCTGATTTCTTTTGGTCCTGATCCTTCTGCCATATTGATAAATTGGCTTTTATTGTGTGTTCCAGCTTACCGGAGATTTGGACAAGATGGTTGCACTGCAGAGATTATTAGAGCCTTATGGCATTTGTGAGGTATAATAACAAAACAAGGAATCTGGGTTGATAAAAATGATTCCTTTGGTTTTCATTATGACAATCATATAATGTCATTATTACTTCATGAATCAATTATGGTCTAATGCACAACAAATTCTTATTATTAACTGTAGCTGACATTTCTACATTTTTGTTTTGGTAGGTGGCACGAACTGGGCGAGTGGCTCTGGTGCGTGAATCAGGTGTTGATTCTAGGTATCTCCGTGGATATTCTTTACCTCTATGATTCGACGACTTGGGGAAAATGTAATGAATTTTACTAGTGTGAATGTGATACTCCGTGTAGAAAATTTTGCTTGTCATTGTTTAGTTTTGAAATTTATGTTGATTGTACACATTAATATGCTTTTCTTTCCAAATCACAATAAATATAGGGTCTTGAAGTTGTTATACTCTTCCAAATTAGTTGATTAAAGAGTGGTGCGACTTGATTCAATGATCTTGAGTGATAGACAATGAACCTCTTCTAATGAGCAGGGTGGGATAGAATTAACAATAAAACGACATTAATTTTGATCAAACTGCAAGAATTCATATAAAATCAGGAATGAAGAAACATGAGGGTAATGACTTCTCTTGAAACATATGCAAGAAAGTACATGATAATCAATCCAATGATTTTGCTTTTACACATGTATAGTTGTTTATGATGCACATGAAGCCTTTTCTTTTTTGTCGTCTCTTTAGTGGGACAAAGTCACCTCATAGCCTTCCAATCAAGTAACTATCAAAACACAAACCGAATGATATTTATGTTGTAGTTTTCACCTAATACAGCACTCATACAAGTAAAATAATATTAAACAGGTCAAACTCCTATCCTCTGTTTAAAAAAACTGCCACTATGCTAACAAACTCTTTGTCCTGATACTCGATCACATGTACTGTTGCACAATTTAAAAAAAAAAAAAATTACAAAACAAATGATCAATAACATGCAATTGCATATTCTCCAAAAACAAAAATGCAGCTGCAAAAAATTAAAAGAATAATTAATATTTCAACCTTTCTCTGCCTCACAACATCCACAACATACTATAGTCATATTTCTACACACACCCTTGTACCTACCAATGAAAAAAATTAATGAGACGCCAAAATGAAGAGATGGGGTGTTGAAAAAAAAAGAGGGTGTATCAGAGAGGCTCATACGTGCTCTCCTGTAGGGGTCACAAGAGATGTTAAGGTCAAAATAGAGCTTTAAAAGCCTGTTCTGCTTGAAGGTCAGTGTATATATGGATGAAAAAACACAGCAATGACTTCCAGCCAACACAAAAATCTCTACCAAAAGATATGGTCAGCAATGAAGATGTTAAGGCCTGTGCAGATCCAAAGATAAGCACAATGTCATTCTTACTTTTATATTTGTATCAAAATTATAACAAACCACTTACACTCAATGAGCAATGTTTGAGGTATTTGGGATACATGCTTGTTTATAATTCGATATTTTATGAACGATACATATCTATATAGCAAAATAATTGCTACACATATTCTCTCACAATGCATATCTATATAATGAAATAACTACTAGACATATCCTGTCACAATGCAGTGTAGGAGATACAGGAAGTATGTCATTCTCGAGCAACTACAACCACCTGTTTCCCAACATTGCGGCCAGTGAAGAGGCCGGCTAGAGCTGCTGGAGCATTCTCAAGGCCTTCAACTATGTCTTCCACGTAAATAATCTTACCTTCCTTTATATAACTTAATACCATTTCTAGATACTTTGGATATAGGTGATAATAGTTACGAGCCCCGAATCCTTCCATACGAACTTGTTTCCTGACAAGAGCCATCAAGTTTCGCACACCTTCAGACTGATCAGTGCTGTATTGCGATATCATCCCACACACAGTAATGCGGCCAAAGGGTCTCATGTTTAGTAGCACTGCATCGAGCATCTTTCCCCCAACATTATCGAAGTAAATATCAATACCATCAGGAAAGCATCTGCCAGAGACAATACAACATTTTGCACAGAAACTCATTAACCAACTAATTCAAAACTAAACGAGATGTCTAATGAAATTAAAAAGTTGTAGTGAAAACATATATTACTACTGACCTTTTCAATGCTGCATCAAAGTTTTGCTCCTCTTTGTAGTTGAAAGCATCATCGATACCAAACCTGTCCTTCAGCAGATCAACCTGTTTGTAGGATCAATGACAAGACAATGAATCTAGCACACTATTCTGGTCAACGAAGATATAGCATAACTTTACAACACACAGCATTGGAGAATCAAACTGATTTGTCACAAATATGTTTAATTTTAACATCTGTTTTAATAAGGTCTGACTAACCTTCTCTTTGCTTCCAGCACTCCCAACAACATAGCAACCCAATAACTTTGCAAACTGCCCAACAAGCTGACCAACTGCCCCAGATGCCGCTGATACAAAGAAATACTGTCCTTTCTTAGGAGAGCACACCTCATAGAAACCACCATAAGCTGTCATACCAGGCATACCTACACATAACACGCATTCGAAACAATTACACATGTGATAAACATTAGAAGGAAAAAACATATCACTTCAGAGGGTATGCAATCTGAAAAGGTTCGAATACGTATATATACAACGAAACATGAACAAATCTCAAGTCATTATCCTTAGCTACACAATAGGAGCAATATATATCTACATTGTAAACTAAATACACAACAGATTGCAATGATGGTCCTCTAATCATTCAGGGTTAGAAGTTGAAGGTTCAAGTTATCTATGGTTTGCACAATTAGCAGGTAGCCACAAGTGAATTTCCAAAAGAAAGTCTAAACAGAATAATTCTTCCATCTTATAACTTAAACAAAATTACATCTGTTACAATTAACAGGCATCAATCAAAGACTTTGGTGACACATTAAACTTCTTTGGGCGAATAATGCAAATTATCAGCTACAGTGAGCATAATATGTATCTCTCTTAGAAACATAACATATTTGACCGTGGTCATTAAATTTCAAAGTGTTTTTATCATATTCAAAGGAGACAAGCTATATTTGGCAACACAAGCATCATATAAAACAGGAAAAATACATGGCTACTGTAGATATGTCAAATCAACCCTGTTTTTTAAACAATAGCAGTAATACAACAACCATAAAAGTAAAAACCACTGACCAAGAATTCCAGTATAGTAGGATAGGGGCACATCTGTATGTTCAATTTTATGCAAAGATTCAGGCGATGCAATAAGACTATATTCTTCCCAAGTAGTAATTCCCCAAACCAAGTCACCTTTCTTGAACTCGGGATGACCAGAATCCACAACTTTAGCCACTCCATGTCCCCTTATAGGCTGCATAACATTTTAATGTCAATAACTCAACCATCACACCACATTGGCCATAACAGAAAACTACAATTTCATATTCATAGCAACTATACTACACAAATTTATGGGCATCAATTAGTATTGTCATATAATTACATCATCAAAATTATTATAATAACATATAGTTGAATTGGTTAATATTGGAGAATTTATTAAATTCGGAGAAAATTACTCACAACCTGTATTTTAGAACAAATGTGAGACCTGAATCCTTGACCTCTTAGGATCCAGAGAAGTGGTTGACCCTTAGGGGTGGTGTGCCTTCATTAATCTAAATGAAAAAGCTATAAACAAGTGAAAAATGAAGAGAATGGATACTCACAGAACCAGGTTTGATGGCATCGGGCTTGTTCTTCATGCGACCACCCATGTAAGGATCACATGAAAGGTAAAGATTTTTTACCAGAACCCCGTTAAAGCCTTCTGGTACGCTCAAGCTGACAGCACCTATATTGACATGCATGTCTGATTCCTGAGGAGAACCAGTCACGTAGTCTTTTAATATGACCTGCCTGTTCCTCACTTCCAGTTCACTCATGCCCATTTTCGCTGCCGGGTATGTTGGAAATGGAAGTGGAAGTAAGAGAATATATACTGGTTTCTAAGAGAATATATATATAAGTCCGAGAAGAAGAAGCTTCTAATTAGGACCACGTTTCTAATCACGTACTAATGCAGATGATTCGATTTCTGTTAATCATAAAGTTAATTAAAAAATGAAAACGTGATGCCACGTGGCGGATAGCAGTGTATCCGTGCATGAGGGAGCGGCCCAGTGGACACAAAAGCTTCACGCGGTGAGAGGGACATTCAGGCGCGTGATAAAGCGAGTGATAGACACGCTCCGTCACGGATTGCACCACACAACGCGTGGTTAGTCTTAGTCCCGTGGCAGTGTTGGGTGGTCCCACATGGGAGCTAGCTGTTTCATCGGAAACAATGCGCGTGGACTTTGCAATCGCTCCAATTTTCTAGTGAAATTTTTCCTGCTTTTTCCTGATGCCACCTCTCACTTTTGTCCTGGCCTTGCTTTTGTGTGGATACTTCCTCCATTCCAATTTCGCCCTTCTACTATTATCCCTTTCAAATTACTTCATTTTCACCATTGATTAATGTTTACTTTTATATGATTTTTAACAAATTTGAGTCATAGTCATTATCCATTGTAACCCGACCAGGTCTTTCCACACCCTCTTTTATTTAATATGGTTTTATAAGGATATATAAGAGGTTGTTACCTCTTATTATAGTTTTATGGGAGTAGGTGTCTGTCCATTAATGAAGTAGGGTTCTAGAACATATAAATGATACTTGATCTTCATAGATCTTAAGACACATTTGACCTATTCGATGTTAGGCTTTTTTTTAAAAAAAAAAAATTAAATGTTTTTGTATAAGCCTAATTTTATGTGACTAGTTGTACAGATCATGTCTAAATGGTACAACTAGTTATCTAAATCACAAGAATTTTCAGTATATTTGATTAGTAGTTTCATAGTGTGATCGAATAAAATATTTAAAAAGGTCCATATTTGATAAATTCTAATTTATAAACGGTTTGGAGTAATGTTTTTCATATTAGATTTGATAAAGTGAAGTGCGTTTGGATAGGCCGACATGTTGTTGCATTATGACTGGTTTCATGTTTGGTCCGTTTGTTTTTGCACAATCTTGTGTCAGCGAATACGTCAGCTAATGGGAACGCGTTTTATTTTTAATTCTAGCCCAATAAACTGAAAGGTATCTTTTTGAACATCATTTTTCTTTAATTTTATAGCCAAGTGATAAGACTGAGATCAAGGGATTCGATCCTGTAACCTCAGGGCCAATTACTACCCACCAATGGGCAACTTTCACTTATAAAAGAGAAAGCCACCAGTAGGAAAAAGGGAGATCCTCCATATCCATGTTGTCACTCTGCGAAATTTTATATTGAACTTAACAAAAGCTTTGTCGATTACTGCATCTGCCTTCTACTTAAGCTCCTACTGTCTTTATCACTACATGAATATTTATTCTTTCTTTTTACATTTCAATGTTTTACATTTTCTTTTAGGGGTGGTAATTTGGAATCTGACACGACGGGTCGACACGAATTCGATACGATAATTACGGGTTAGGGTTGAGCATTAACGGGTTGGATAAATTAACAGGTCAACTTATTTAACCCGTTAAGTTATCGTATCGGATTTGTGTTCCTTTAATCATGTTACGGTTGACCCGTTAAAAAGGGTAAAATAATAACTTTACATTAAAGGGTGTTTATGTAATTTTACTAACAATATATATATTTTGAAAGTCAAAACCCTAACATTTCATTTTTATCTTTGCCTCTCTATTACTATAGTCTATTTTCTCTTTTGTTTTCTTTCAATCGCCGACCACCCAACGTCCCAACCCAAGCTTGAGCAGCGGTCGCGCCTTGTCACCCGCCGTCCAACATCTTCTCCCGCCGTCCCGCACAGTGTCGCGCCGCCGTTTGCTTGCAGCCCATCTGCTACTGCTGCGCAGTATTGCTACTGACTACTGTCATCTCCTCCGCGTAGCTTCTTGCCTGCCACGTCGTCTCCCTAGAGTTGTTGCCACCGCGCCGTGACATCTCCGTCGTCTCGCGCAGCATCGTCTACTCGCAAGTCACAGCTCATCTGCAGATCTGCTACTGCTGCGCAGTACTGCTACCGCTCTCCTCCGCGTAGCTTCTTCTCTCCTACCGCGTCGTCGAGTTGCTGCCGCTGTGTCGTGCCATCTCTGACGTGCACCATTTTCTCCTCGTGCAGCGTCGTCTCTTCTGTGATAGTAACAGAGACAGTAACAGTATGTTGTCTAAGACAACTTGTCTCCTTTATGAGCTATTTTTTTTTATGTGTTTCTATTTTTTTATTTTTATTTTTTTGGGAATTTAAATAGTTGAGTTGAGTATTTGAGTTTTGGATTTTGGATACAATCTAATTCTGTTGTAATTTTATTAATTTTGTTTATTATTATTAATTTTCATGTATAGGTTAAATTTATGGATTCTAATGTCAATATCGACGATTGGGAAACCAATAGTATGGAAGAGGATTTCAATGAGGAAGGAGATGATTCTATCGAAGTAGAGGGCAACGATGCGAGAAAAGGGAAGTATGTCATGGTGAGAAAGCCTATTTGCAAAAGAAAGTTTAGATCAAAAGTGTGGAATGTATTTGTGAAGCTACCACGAAGTAAAGATGGAAAGCTAAGGAGTAAGTGTAAGCTATGTAATAAGATTTATATTTGTGAAAGCAATTATGGTACCAGCAACATGAAACGCCACATGGAATTAACTTGTCTGATGAGAAAAAACTATAATATAAGTCAAATGTTATTAACAAATCCGGTGGAGATGTTACGACACTTACTAAGCCTAAAGATCTTGAAGTATTTCGAGGTATGATAGCTGCTGTCATTGTATGTCATGATTTGCCTTTTCAATTTGTGGAACGGAAGTGGATGAATATTTGGATAAGGATTTAACTCTAGTTTCTAGGAATACCGCAAAGGCGGATGTATTGAAGATGTTTGCTAGTGAAAAACAAAAGGTTAGGAGTATGCTAGAAGAATCCCCTGGTAGAATTAGTTTGACATGTGATTTGTGGACATCTATAGCTACTTATGGTTATTTATGTCTCACATCACATTTTCTTGATAAAAATTGGGTGTTACAAAAAAAATGTTGAATTTTTCTTTCATGGCACCACCACATGATGGAGTTTATTTAGCTCATAAGATTAATACATTGTTATGTGAGTAAGGAATTCAGAATAGGATATTTTCAATTACTTTGGACAATGCTTCATCTAATAAATCCTTTGTTGATATTTGTTAGATGCTTCATCTAAAAATACTTTGTCATTCTCTAAGTGAATGGAAAAAGGTTGAGAAAATTGCCTTATTTTTAAAAATATTTTATCAAGTTGCTTGCATTTTTTCGGGAACGAAGTATCTAACTTCAAATTTGTACTTCCCTCAAATTTTTAGAAATTTATGTGCTATTAAAGCAAAACTTAGAAAGTGATGATTTGTTTTTGAGAAATATGACCACTCAAATGTACACTAAATTTAACAAATATTGGGGTGATTTTTCTACAATCATTGCCATAACATTGATTTTGGATCCTCTGTACAAGATGAAGTTTGTTGATTTTGCTTATAGAAAAGTATATGGGGAGGATTTATTTGAATTTGAAAATGTTCGAAATAAGTTGTATTTATTGTTTGATGAGTATGTGAAAAATGCTTCAATGATATCTACTTTGACGTCGACTCTTAGTGGTGGTGGTCATAACATGATCATTAGTTTTTCGTCACAAGCTACTAGTGCACCGCCATCTTTTAGTCTTATGAAGGTAATTGCTATTTACTAGTTTATTTATATATTTAATTTTGTTTGTTTAAAATATATTAATATATATATTATTTGCATAATATTAACATTGTTTTTTATTAATAAATATTTATAGGAGTGAGAATCTCTTTATTTATTTTTACTTGAAACAGAATGTTTGATTATTGTTAAGTTAAAAGTGAGTGTTCTTAGTTCAAAAAAAAAAAAAAAAGTGTTCTACATATCTACAGCTAATGATCAGCTTTTGTCTTTTATTGTTAGTACATTATATTATTTTGAAGGTGTCACAGAGAATTCAACTATGTAATTAAATCATGTAGAATTTGATTGAAGATAGAATTACGTTTCTAACGGGTAGTCTCAAGGAAATGATTTTTTTTTTCTTTTAATATAGAATTACGTGTTAAAACAATAAGATTATGATTTGTTTATAATTCCCACTCCTATAATTGCTATTTACTAGTTTGTTTATATATTTAATTTCGTTTGTTTAAAATATATTAATATATATATATTATTTACATAAGACGGAATTACAATTTAGCTACCCACGCGAAACTCTAATTCAAGCGGAGCACATGTTTGGATATTATTACAATTTACCTACCTCCCGTTATCAATTTTCCGTTAAAATTACCTGTGAACAGTAAAAAAAAGTAAAAAGACGAAAATACCCTTGATTGCTGAAGTTGACGTAATTGACCGAATAAAAAATTGAAAAATCAAAATTGAAAAATTGAATAGAGATTGAACTGCTGCCTTTGTTCTGGTTCAGCTCCAGTCACACTTCATCACTGTTCCGACAAGATTTGGTGGCGTTAGGGTCTGATCTCGAGCTGAAAATGGCGTGGATCAGCTTGTTTTCGCGTCGGGTCTTCGTGGTGGTCGTGATGGCACTAGAGATTGAACTGCTGCCTTTGTTCTGGTTAAGCTCCAGTCACACTTCATCACTGTTCCGACAAGATTTGGTGGCGTTCGGGGTCTGATCTCGAGCTGAAAATGGCGTGGATCAGCTTGTTTTCGCGTCGGGTCTTCGTGGTGGTTGTGATGGCACTTGCCGTCGCCGGTTCTGCTCCGATCTACCTTCAATCTGTCGCCGGTTCTGTGTGCGTTGAGGACTGGTCTTGGTGGAGTTCGGCGAGGTCTGGTTCGTGCTTGGCGTCGGCTTGAGCTGGGTTCTACAGGTCGTGCGCGTCGGCAGCTCCCCTCGGGTCTTCGTGGTGGTCGTGATGGCACTTACCGTCGCCGGTTCTGGTCCGATCTACCTTCAATCTGTCGTCGGTTCTGCGTGCGTTGAGGACTGGTCTTGGTGGAGTTCGGCGAGGTCTAGTTCGTGCTTGGCGTCGACTTGAGCTGGGTTCTACAGGTCGTGCGTGTCGGCAGCTCCCCTCGTCGTCGTCGTCGATCTGGTTGGGGTGCAGCAACGGGTCTGGTTTGCTTCGGCTGCTCGGTTTGTGGCGAGATCGTGGCTGCGTCGACAAGCTTGGCGTTGATCTTGGTCTGGTTGGAGCTGCTCGGTTCGTCGGTCCTCCTCTTCTTCTTCTTCTCTTCTTCTTCTTCTTTCTCTCCTTCATCTTCTTCAATCTGCCCTCACCTTCTTCCTTTGGCGTTCATCCCTTCACCTCTTCCATCTTCCTTCACCTTCTTCCATCTGCTACATCTGAGATTTTTTTTTTTTAATTCATTTAATTTTTTTAATTTTTTAGACCACTGCCCATCGAAATGACAACTTTACCCCTGAATCAGTTCACGGTAACAGAAAGTTGATAACGGGAGGTAGGTAAATTGTAATAATATCCAAACATGTGCTCCGCTTGAATTAGAGTTTCGTCTGGGTAGCTAAATTGTAATTCCGTCTTTACATAATATTAACATTGTTTTTTATTAATAAATATTTATAGGAGTGGGAATCGTTTGACAAAGATACATCCAATAGTGATTTCGCAAGAAAAGCACAATTGGAGTTGTACTTGGATGAACCAAAGCTTCAAGATACGAAGGATTTTGATATTTTGAGTTCTTGGAAAGTAAGTGCAATTCGATTTCTTGAACTCGCAATGATAGCTCGTGATGTTTTAAGCATCCCGGTATCTACGGTGGCATCCGAATCGGCATTTAGTGTTGGTGGTCGAGTCCTTAATCAATATCGGAGTTCACTTAAACCACATGTGGCGGAGGCTATAGTTTACACTCGAGATTGGATATATGGAGTTAAAGATGATTCTTTACTAAAAAGTGTTAATTACAATTTACATGTATCTTATCATTATGAGTTTTATTTTTATTTTTATAATGAGATATTCTTAATTTTTTTTATTTGTCATTACTGTAGAGAATCCAAATCTTGGATTGGATGAACTTACTGAAGATGTGATAAACATGAATGTTGATAGTGAATCTGTTAGCACTAGTAATCACACTATCGAATCTGTCGCATCACAAATTGCCTTGTAGTGGTAAAATTTAATTGTCTTGATAAATATTTGTTAAAATATATTTTCATGTATAAATGTATAATTTACTAATTAGCTAACTTTTAGTTATTATTTTTTCACAGGTTGTAGTTGGTGGATGCAATTGCAATCAATAGTTGATGTTTTTCAATACGAAGAACTATATTTGCGGATATATTTTTTATAATGTTTTTTAATATTAAGAACGATATTTGCATCTATGTTTTTATATTCATTTGTGTGGATACTTGTATTTTTATGTTTTAGATTGTATTTATAGATGATGGTATTTTTATGTTTCGGATTGTTTTGGATTGTATTTGTAATTGAGGATGATTGTATTTTTATGTTTTGGATTATTTTGGATTGTATTTGTAATTTGTGGATGATTATATTTTTAGGTTTTGGATTTTATTTGTGAATGATTGCATTTTAAAAAACAAAAAAAATGACGTGTTATCCATCAGTCAGCACAAAGCATGCAAATTTCAGTAAACTAATATAAGCTACTATTCATGATACAAAGTAAATCCTAAAAATTGATATAAAACAAATCCTAATTTTTAAGTGTGAACAACAAAGTAGCTGAAATTCCTTGGAATCTGTTGCCCAAAGACAAGAAAAGAAAAGAAACAATGTATCCCACGTAAACCTGATCCTTACTTCTATGGATTCATGTTTTAAGGGGCCGTTAGGGAATGATGGACTGGTTTACTTCATACTTAATCTGACCTCACCACACTGTATCGGTAACTTGCTGTTTGAATTAAATGATAACACTTGCAGATCACCTGCCTTTCGATTTCTGCCGACCATTTTTGACTTTCCGCCTAGAGTTGTTACTCTTGGATGTACTGGTTAATGAGATTTGCATACTGCTACTGAAAAAAAAAGTTGGTTGCGGCTTTCCTTGATATGAATCTTGCATGTTATCAATAATATTCACACCGTAGGGAAAATTGGGAATATTCTCCTGAAGCATTTTGGTTACTCTGAATTAATGTTGATGCCAACACTTATGGGTTTGTTTTTATTCATGAACATACAAGCAATCTTTCTCCCCCTCGCCCCTCACCGTGTAAAAGGTGTTGTTGCTGCTAAATTTTATATAATTTGTCTGCTATGAAGATTCCTTCACATTTAAGAATATGCAAGTCTCATTGCCGATGACGAGTAGCATCTTCTATCCAGAGTGCTGAAGAACTGAATATTTCTAGTAAGAATTGTGAATCAAATTATACTTGATAAACTTGATGTATTATATATTTCTATCAATTTGTCAATATGCAATAATGATCGTATTAAAAAATAAATAAAAATTTAGAGCCTGTATTGAATATTCATTGAAAATTATGGATATGATATTTGCTGTTTTAAAAAGGGAAGCAGGTGGAGCGATCTAAATTCTTCTAGTTCTTAATGTGCTCTTTATAGTTAGTCTGTTAAACTTGGTTAAAATCTGTTGACTTGTGTGTCATTTAGCTAGGACAGTTGGTGACCCAGGTGTTTTTGGAAATTCATTAGTGCTTGGTTTATATTTTTCAGACAAGTGGACTCCGATCACATACTTTGTCCATGCTTGTAAATGACTCTCCTGGAGTTCTTAACATTGTCACAGGAGTTTTTGCTCGAAGGGGCTACAATATTCAGGTATAAATGGTGTTATTCTCTCTCTCTCTCTATCTTTGTTTCTGTTTCTGATTATAAGAATTTCTGATCTGCCCTATTATGTTCTTGTCATCAGAGTTTAGCAGTTGGACATGCAGAAACTGAGGGACTCTCACGCATTACAACTGTTGTTCCTGGTACTGATGAATCAATTAGCAAGTTGGTGCAGCAACTGTATAAGCTGATAGATCTACATGAGGTGAAAATACTGTTAGGAAGGATCCACTTTGTTAGCACATATAGACTTTCATCATCTTATGATTTGTATGTCCGAATTCAACCTGGTATGTGGATTGATAGCCGGTGGCAAAACACACTAACAAATTGATGGGGTCCTATTTCTCTCCTCATCATAATTCACCTAGGCCAGCAATAGATGTAAAACTTTAAGGGTTGTCAATGTGATATCACCAAAACAGAAATTGAATTTGGCTGTTAACGGTTAGAAACTTTTGACATCCTACTTGATATTTTATATCTTAGGCTATTGGGGAATGATCTCCTTGCTGGGTTACTAATTAAAATTTCTGAGTTTGTGAATTTCTAATTTATGTTGACTCCTTCAGGTCCGAGATCTGACTCACCTGCCATTTGCTGAAAGAGAATTAATGTTGATAAAGATTGCTGTAAATTCTGCTGCTCGACGAGATGTCCTCGACATTGCCAGCATCTTTAGGGCAAAAGCTGTTGATGTGTCTGATCATACAGTTACTCTTGAGGTAGATATTCTTTTAATGGATGTGGAATTTTTCTTTAGGCGGTATTATGTCATTTTCTTTAGCCATTCTTTGTATTCTACCAAGTTACTTAGGCATAACTAATATATATATATATATATATATATGTGTGGTGTGTATGAGTAAATCATTGCTTAAATTTGATATTTTATTTTGATCTCACTTGGTTGCATTTGATTCATGCAAAATTCGTGGTTGTGATAGGCTGTCCTCCTTTAATCTTAATAATTTTCAGTTGTCTTGTCTCTCTGATTTCTTTTGGTCCTGATCCTTCTGCCATATCGCTAAATTGGCTTTTATTGTGTGTCCCAGCTTACCGGAGATTTGGACAAGATGGTTGCACTGCAGAGATTATTAGAGCCTTATGGCATTTGTGAGGTATAATAACGAAACAAGGAATCTGGGTTGATAAAAATGATTCCTTTGGTTTTCATTATGATAATGTCATTATTACTTCATGATTCAAATATGGTCTAATGCACAACAAATTCTTATTATTAACTGTAGCTGACATTTCTACATTTTTGTTTTGGTAGGTGGCACGAACTGGGCGAGTGGCTCTGGTGCGTGAATCAGGTGTTGATTCTAGGTATCTCCGTGGATACTCTTTGCCTCTATGATTCGACGACTTGGGGAAAATGTAATGAATTTTACTGGTGTGAATGTGATACTCCGTGCAGAAAATTTTGCTTGTCATTGTTTAGTTTTGAAATTTATGTTGATTGTACACATGTTAATATGCTTTTCTTTCCAAATCACAATAAATATAGGGTCTTGAAGTTGTTATACTCTTCCAAATTAGTTGATTAAAGAGTGGTGTGACTTGATTCAATGATCTTGAGTGATAGACAATGAACCTCTTCTAATGAGCAGGGTGGGATAGAATTAACAATAAAACGACATTAATTTTGATCAAACTGCAAGAATTCATATAAAATCAGGAATGAAGAAACATGAGGGTAATGACTTCTCTTGAAACATATGCAAGAAAGTACATGATAATCAATCCAATGATTTTGCTTTTACACATGTATAGTTGTTTATGATCCACATGAAAGCCTTTTCTTTTTTTTTCGTCTCTTTAGTGGGACAAAGTCACCTCATAGCCTTCCAATCAAGTAACTATCAAAACACAAACCCAATGACCATTATATTGTAGTTTTCACCTAATACAGCACTCATACAAGTAAAATAATATTAAACAGGTCAAACTCTTATCCTCTGTTTAAAAAAACTGCTACTATGCTAACAAACTCTTTGTCCTGATACTCGATCACATGTACTGTTGCACAATTTTTTAAAAAAAAAAAAATTACAAAACAAATGATCAATAACATGCAATTGCATATTCTCCAAAAACAAAAATGCAGCTGCAAAAAATTAAAAGAATAATTAATATTTCAACCTTTCTCTGCCTCACAACATCCACAACATACTATAGTCATATTTCTACACACACCCTTGTACCTACCAATGAAAAAAATTAATGAGACACCAAAATGAAGAGATGGGGTGCTGAAAAAAAAAGAGGGTGTATCAGAGAGGCTCATACGTGCTCTCCTGTAGGGGTCACAAGAGATGTTAAGGTCAAAATAGAGCTTTAAAAGCCTGTTCTGCTTGAAGGTCAGTGTATATATGGATGAAAAAACACAGCAATGACTTCCAGCCAACACAAAAATCTCTACCAAAAGATATGGTCAGCAATGAAGATGTTAAGGCCTGTGCAGATCCAAAGATAAGCACAATGTCATTCTTACTTTTATGTTTGTATCAAAATTATAACAAACCACTTACACTCAATGAGCAATGTTTGAGGTATTTGGGATACGTGCTTGTTTATAATTCGATATTTTATGAACGATACATATCTATATAGCAAAATAATTGCTACACATATTCTCTCACAATGCATATCTATATAATGAAATAACTACTAGACATCCTGTCACAATGCAGTGTAGGAGATACAGGAAGCATGTCATTCTCGAGCAACTACAACCACCTGTTTCCCAACATTGCGGCCAGTGAAGAGCCCGGCTAGAGCTGCTGGAGCATTCTCAAGGCCTTCAACTATGTCTTCCACGTAAATAATCTTACCTTCCTTTATATAACTTAATACCATTTCTAGATACTTTGGATATAGGTGATAATAGTTACCAGCCGCGAATCCTTCCATACGAACTTGTTTCCTGACAAGAAGCATCAAGTTTCGCACACCTTCAGACTGATCAGTGCTGTATTGCGATATCATCCCACACACAGCAATGCGGCCAAAGGGTCTCATGTTTAGTAGCACTGCATCGAGCATCTTTCCCCCAACATTATCGAAGTAAATATCAATACCATCAGGAAAGCATCTGCCAGAGACAATACAACATTTTGCACGGAAACTCATTAACCAACTAATTCAAAACTAAACGAGATGTCTAATGAAATTAAAAAGTTATAGTGAAAACATATATTACCACTGACCTTTTCAATGCTGCATCAAAGTTTTGCTCCTCTTTGTAGTTGAAAGCATCATCGAAACCAAACCTGTCCTTCAGCAGATCGACCTGTTTGTAGGATCAATGACAAGACAATGAATGTAGCACACTATTCTGGTCAACGAAGATATAGCATAACTTTACAAAACACAGCATTGGAGAATCAAACTGATTTGTCACAAATATGTTTAATTTTAACATCTGTTTTAATAAGGTCTGACTAACCTTCTCTTTGCTTCCAGCACTCCCAACAACATAGCAACCCAATAACTTTGCAAACTGCCCAACAAGCTGACCAACTGCCCCAGATGCCGCTGATACAAAGACATACTGTCCTTTCTTAGGAGAGCACACCTCATAGAAACCACCATAAGCTGTCATACCAGGCATACCTACACATAACACGCATTCGAAACAAATTATACATGTGATAAACATTAGAAGGAAAAAACATATCACTTCAGAGGGTATGTGCAATCTGGAAAGGTTCGAATACGTATATATACAACGAAACATGAACAAATCTCAAGTCATTATCCTTAGCTACACAATAGGAGCAATATATATCTACATTGTAAACTAAATACACAACAGATTGCAATGATGGTCCTATAATCATACAGGGTTAGAAGTTGAAGGTTCAAGTTATCTATGGTTTGCACAATTAGCAGGTAGCCACAAGTGAATTTCCAAAAGAAAGTCTAAACAGAATAATTCTTCCATCTTATAACTTAAACTGAATTGCATCTGTTACAATTAACAGGCATCAATCAAAGACTTTAATGACACATTAAACTTCTTTGGACGAATAATGCAAATTATCAGCTATAGTGAGCATAATATGTATCTCTCTTAGAAACAGAACATATTTGACCGTGATCATTAAATTTCAAAGTGTTTTTATCATATTCAAAGGAGACAAGCTATATTTGGCAACACAAGCATCATATAAAACAGGAAAAATACATGGCTACTGTAGATATGTCAAATCAACGCTGTTTTTTAAACAATAGCAGTAATACAACAACCATAAAAGTAAAAACCACTGACCAAGAATTCCGGTATAGTAGGATAGGGGCACATCAGTATGTTCAATTTTATGCAAAGATTCAGGCGATGCAATAAGACTATATTCTTCCCAAGTAGTAATTCCCCAAACCAAGTCACCTTTCTTGAACTCGGGGTGACCAGAATCCACAACTTTAGCCACTCCATGTCCCCTTATAGGCTGCATAACATTTTAATGTCAATAACTCAACCATCACACCGCATTGGCCATAACAAAAAACTACAATTTCATATTCATAGCAACTATACTACACAAATTTATGGGCATCAATTAGTATTGTCATATAATTACATCATCAAAATTATTATAATAACATATAGTTGAACAAATGTGAGAGCTGAATCCTTGACCTCTTAGGATCCAGAGAAGTGGTTGACCCTTAGGGGTGGTGTGCCTTCATTAATCTAAATGAAAAAGCTATAAACAAGTGAAAAATGAAGAGAATGGATACTCACAGAACCAGGTTTGATGGCATCGGGCTTGTTCTTCATGCGACCACCCATGTAAGGATCACATGAAAGGTAAAGATTTTTTACCAGAACCCCGTTAAAGCCTTCTGGTACGCTCAAGCTGACAGCACCTATATTGACATGCATGTCTGATTCCTGAGGAGGACCAGTCACGTAGTCTTTTAATATGACCTGCCTGTTCCTCACTTCCAGTTCACTCATGGCCATTTTCATTGGTGGGGATGTTGGACATGGCAGTGGAAGTAAGAGAATATATAGAGTGATAAAGTGAAGCGTGATTGGATAGGCCGGCATGTTGTCGCATTATGAACTGGTTTTGTTTGGTCTGTTTGTTTCGCAGAATCTTGTGTCAGCGAATACGTCAGCTAACGGGAACGCGTTTTATTTTTAATTCTAGCCCAATAAACTGAAAGGTATGTTTTTGAACATTATTTTTCTTTAATTATAGCCAAGTGATAAGACTGAGATCTAGGGATTCGATTCGTTGACCTCAGGGCCAATTACTACCCACCAACGGGCAACTTTCACTTTTAAAAGAGGGAGCCACCAGTAGGAAAAAAGGAGATCCTCCATATCCATGTTGTCACCCTACCAAATTTTATATTGAACTTAACAAAAGCTTTATCGATTGGTGCATTTACCTTTTACTTAAAGCTCCTACTGTCTTTATCACTACATGAATATTTATTCTTCCTTTTTACATTTCAATGTTTTACATTTTCTTTCATCCTTCTACCGCGTTACTAACTTAGGCGTTAGAGAGTTTTTTATATGCACCAATCGATGTTAAGGTAACTTGTCCGTCTTTTGACTTTTTAGAGATTGATAGTGCCCAAAAAGCTGATAATAGCTTCTGTGTCAGCAACGGTAAAAAGTAGCTCAAAACAGAGTCTCTAAAGTTTTAGAGTTTCAAAAACTAGAAAAACTTTTTCTCTTGTAAGGTTAAAGGTGTTAACTGTATATGGCATAGAATAACGCCAGAAATGATTTAAGTACTTAATGGCTTTAAAAAAAAATTTATCTTATATATCATTAATGTTATTGCAAACTGTTTTGAACAAACTCCCATAAAAAATCATTCTATAATTAATTCTATCGAAATTAAAACAAAGCAAAATCAAAATTATTTCCCTGTTAGCCTCATTTTTGAAGTTAACTTGTAGTAATTGGTAATTTATTACATATTGCTGCAATTATATGTTACTGTGCTAAAACATGTAACATTTTCTCAGGCAACTTATGTAAGGTGCCCAAGTACAGTTCACAAACCAAAGATCTATTAAAATTCATTCCCGAGCAACCGCAACCACCTGCTTCCCAACATTCCGGCCAGAGAACAGACCGATAAGAGCTGCCGGGGCATTCTCGAGGCCTTCGACCATGTCTTCCACATATACTATTTTCCCTTCTTTGATGTGAGGAATGACCATGTCAAGATACTTCGGATAGAGGTGAAAGTAATCAGGAACCAGGAATCCTTCCATTCGAATTCGTTTAGCAACAAGAGACATCAAATTGTGCACCCCTTCCGGTTTGTCAAGGTTGTACTGCGAGATCATTCCACACACTGCAATTCGACCACGCAGCCTCATGTTGAGCAGCACTGCATCAAGCATCTTTCCCCCAACGTTTTCGAAGTATATATCAATTCCTTCAGGAAAGTACCTAACAGAACAACAGGGTAGTCTTTAGCAACATTTAACGAGCCAGACAAGAAATGGATGAGGCAGTTCTTCTTCCTCGGTCAACAAGCATTCGCTCATGACAATATGGTATCTAAATGATAAAGAATGAGTATTTTAGATTAGTGGAACAAAATTTTTGTTTTTAAAGTCTAAAGGGAAGCACATGTGTCAAACAAAAAATGGTCGACTATCTTAAAGAGCGCATTAGGTGATTGTACTTTTAACAGTTTTCATATGCAAGCCTGTAAAAACACCCTTAAGCATTACTCAGAATAAAAGAATAATGTATCAATTAAGTGCTGGATCATTTATTCATAATTCCTAAATAGGTAAAGCTTCATCAGTCACGGCTATGGAAATTGAAGTTTAATTCGTATTTGAGACAGTTTCTTCTTTTCTTTCCTGTAGGCACTCCTTTCCTCAGAGAGAGAACCAAATGATTGATCTTGTTGATGGGGTACTTTTAGTTAAAGATTTCAATCAGCTTTTAATTTGTGGCCATGTTCTGCTCTAGTGTTTTGCCTTTAACTAATTCATAGTTATATGCTTTTTTCAACTACAAAGAGTATCGATACCAACCTTTTCAAGGCTGCTTGGAGATCTTCTTCTTCTTTATAGTTGAAGGCTTCATCAAATCCAAACTTATTCTTGAGTAGATCTACCTAGTGTTTGGATAAAAATCAGAAAGACGATATGAAAAAAAAAAATGTATATAAAGGCAAACAAACAAAACAAGTGTTAAAAGCAAGTTGATGAGTTTAGCTTCCAGGTTAAAAGAGTTTGAAACCAATATACCGACAATCAACCCCTTAGACTAATTACATACCTTGTCTTTGCTTCCAGCACTTCCAACAACGTAGCAACCCAACAGCTTTGCAAACTGCCCAACAAGCTGACCAACTGCACCAGAAGCTGCTGAAATGAAAACATACTCTCCTGCTTTGGGCGAGCAGACCTCATAGAATCCAACATAAGCAGTCATACCAGGCATACCTACAAAAATAAAGTCACAACAAATCAGTCAATTTTGGCCATCTACCTGTGAACAAAATAAGAAAAGAATTCCTATAACATATGCAATTTTAAATGGTTAAAATTACAGTAATATAACACGAAAAAGATGATTTCCTTCAAACTCTATTATTATTAAGAAGTCTCAATACTAAGAAGAACAAAGTCTAGCAAAGATTAACTCAAGCCGTATGCACACTAAAAGCAAACTTCTTGATTGTCAATATGATTCATTTGAAGCATAATTTAAAAAAAAAAAAAAAAAAAAAAAATCAAGTATCTTGCATTCCGAACCACATTACAGTACTCTACCACACCAATGATTAGAAATTACATCATTTGATACTCAACATTTGTTTCATTCTTCTACATCAATAGTCATTTTTGTATGATTCATATCTAGTTCTTTGTGAGAAAGTAAACTAAGTTGTTACTTCAGAGGTCTTGTTTTCGCATAGCCATCTTCAGTCCTTGCTATATGGTTCCTAGGTAAGTCTAATGGAACATCAGTATCCTATAGGACTATGCACTGAAACTTTAGCTCTACGAATAAGAGAGCAATGTTTTATAAATTTAACTTGACTAGACATTGTCACAGTTAATTTGGGGCTCTTTTTGTCCAAGAACCAGGCAAGAAACTACATGAATATGAGCAAGGAGGCTGGACTAACTCGCAACTACTAGCGGTAACACTATATATAACAAACGAAGACTCACAATTCACACAGATTAATCGTTGTAATGGTCCCATAACCAAGTTTAAATCCCACTTGAATCAAGGATTGGTAAGAATTTGGTTCAATCAATGTAACAAAATAAAAACAAACTTCTGTGATCAAAAAAATAAAATAAAAAATAAAAACAAACTTCTGTGATCAAAAAAATAAAATAAAAAATAAAAACAAACTTCTGTGATCAAAAAAATAAAATAAAATAAAATAAAAAATAAAAACAAACTTCTTCTAGTGAGTAGTTGCATGACATTACCTACAAAAAGATAAACTATTTCCACACACCCCACCCCTCCACATCCATACACAAACACAAATTAAATGGCTCAAACAACTGAGCCATCACTCAAACAAAGTCCACACATTCCATTTCAACTCAAATGTCAAACAAACAGAGACAAACTTAACTTTCTCTATCTAATAATTATAAAATTAGCACTATCAATCAATGAAATGAATTGAACTTGGCTTACCAAGAATTCCAGTATAGTAAGAGAGAGGCACATCTGTGTGTTGAATTTTAAACAAAGACCCTGGTGCTGTGATAAGACTATACTCTTCCCAGCCAGTGAATCCCCAAACCAAGTCACCCTTCTTGAACCCTTCATGCCCAGAATCCAAAACCTTGGCTACTCCATACCCAGATATAGGCTACATCATTTGAACCAAAAAAAAAAAAAAAAAAAAAAAAATCAACCCTTTACAAAGAGACTGATATAATAAGCCAAAACAACACAAATAATTAATCAGACAAAGTGTGACTAACCGAGCCTGGTTTGAAGGGTTCAATATAAGAGCCTTCCGACTTCTGCATTCTGGGGCGCATGTAGGGATCACACGACAAGTACAGGTTCTTCACAAGAATCCCATTTGAACCCTCAGGCAGCTTCAACTCTAGGGAGTTACTTGTCAGAGACATGTCTGTTTCTTCTGGGAAACCAGACACATAGTTGTTCAATATGACCTGCTTGTTGCTCACCATCTCTGCCAACGTTTGCAATGAAAGCAAAGAAGCGTATGTAGATATAATAATAATGAATGTGGGTTTGGGGTCCTAGGGTGTGTGGTGTGGATTGCATGAGATCAAACCGTCGAGGAATGAAGAAGATGTGAAACTGTTTTGGAAAGTGCCAGCCAAGCCAGGTAGGGTCCAGCTTTTTTCCTTTAATTTTCTGACCCATTTTTCAAGGGTAGGGAAGATTCTCTGGTTGTGATCAAATAAACTCTAATAACACCATTTTAATTACTATTTAGACAAAATTTTAACAACATAGCACGAATGATTACTTCGAAGTAGATTTATCCATGCTTTTGCGAATATTATATAAAATATGAAACTTATAAATACTCTGCCATTTGAGATAACATGGTGAGATGGCTAACCTCCGATGCATCCCATTTGTCTGTAAGTAGGGTCCTATTGTGTCTCGTAGGGTGGGACATTAAAGTGACAGATGCTCTCATGTGGCAGCTTTATGGCCACCCTTTTCAAACCTTTTGTGGTATCACTTTCGACACGTGTCTCCACAAAGCGTTGAACGATTGTTTTGTTGTTCCCGTCCCTTTCCAGCAAAATTGTAAACTCCGACTGGATTTACAAATTATATAAAACCAAAAATTTAGTTTGAGAATTTCTTGGTTTATATGTTCAAATTTCGATTATGTACCCGCATGGTGTTGGGTATCTTTCCTTTATTTAAATGGTGAGATTTAAATCTCATCAAATGTAATGGAAACCCCTTTTTTTTTTAAATGGAAATTTTCCATCACATAATTAATTATAAGATTTCTTCCTTTTTGACCTAATTAGACTAAAAAATTTGGCAATAAGGGGAGTGATTGATTAGTGATAAAATATTTGTTTCCTAATCACTAAAATTAGAGTTTAAAACCACATATACATATTTATTTTCTCTATTCACAACAACCAACTCTCAATCTAGAAAACATATATACTTTATTAAAAAATTTTCTTCTTGGTTAACACATTTGAACCCTCAATTATAGTAACATCGGCTATCAATATTGATTTTGAAGGTGTTTAGGAATCAAATATGATTTCTTCCCCTTTCTTTCATTTTTTTTTTTATTAATATTAGAAGTTTATGGTATAATAGACTTATTATATCATATTGTTTAAATTTTGAGTTATTACAAAGTTAGATTAAAATTTTATGGATTATTTTAAAAAAATTAGAGGCTGTTGAAAATTCTACTTCCTAATAAATCTATCAGAATTATTTAACTGTTTGAATAGACAAATCAAGGTATAAAATTATGAAATTTGGTATAAATGCTTTTTAGGATGTTAGGTTATAGTCTGAAAAATTTCATTGTCATATGATAAGTACGTAATTAATTAGGAAGTTTTGTTTAACTCTGATTCAGTGAAACAAAAATCTAGACTACATGAACTAGGCTGAAACGCGATTTTTTTTTGGTCATGCATTTGATGTTATTTTAGTCTCATTAAATTTCCGTAAGAATCATTATGAGTCTTGTATAAGCCATTAAATTTTCAAAGATTTTTATAAAACGATTACAATCTTGGCTTGAATTCGATGGTTTAAATTGATAGTTCAACAAAAGTATTTAGGGCTAGAAATTTTTATGACATATATACTAGATCTTGAGAACCTATATATGCCTTTTTAGGATGATTGGATTTATATACAATTTATTAAAAATGAAGAAAATAGATTGCATCAGTGAAGGCGATGTTGACAACAATGAATCTTAATGGTATTTGGAGTTAGATTAATTTAATAAAGTATGATTTGTGTTAAGCTAATGTTAGTATAACATTTATAAGATGATATGTTGAGATTCAATATGCCTTTGACTAGTCTAGAATAATTTATGAAGTTATAAATACCTATATATATATAAATGAATTTCGTTATGTGATTTTAGGTTGATAAGTGGGATCATTTCGTAAAGCTATTTCTTTATAAGGATAAGCAAAATACATGCATATCATACTTTTCAAACACAGAGAAACATTTTTGATAAAACATATCATACTTTTTAAATAGGAAGATAATAATTTTAATACAATTGAATAATGTACAAAAGATATATATTTGAAGATATAAAATTATTTAAATAGAATATAATGAAAAGTAATATTGAAAAACCTAAAGTTTTATTTAATTGTTTAAAAGGACTAATTAATATATTTTTTGAAGTTGAATAGATAGTATTTTAAGGTAATGTATAACATTTACTTACTTCTTCCGCTTATCCCAATTAAAAAAATAACTTTACAAAATAAACTCACTTATAAACATAGAATTACATAATGAAACTCATTTACATAAATTTATAAAAATTCATAACTTCATAAATTACTCTAGACTAGTTAAAGGTACATTGAATCTCAACATATCATCTAATAAATGTTATACTAACATCAGTTTAATACAAATCACATTTTACTAAATTAATCTAACTCTAAATACCATTAAGATTCATTACAGTCAACACTTCCTTTAATGATATAGTCCATTTTCTTCCTTTTTAATGAATTGTATATAAAACAATCATCCTAAAAAGCCATATATATATATTGAAGGCATAAAAAAACAAAAATCAACAATTTGTTTTTCATAAAATTAAGGATTTTGCGGAACATTAAGTTTCAAAAACGTTTTTAGAAAACTCAAGAACCCAAGATTTGTAAAACAATGAAATAAAATAATATAAATAAATAAAAATCAGATTTTTATCTTCTGTATTGATCTTTGTGGATTACTCACCACCTTGCCTTCCTTGATATATCTCGAAACCAAGAAACAAGCGAGTGGGCACAATTATATAGAATTGTGCTCACTTACTTTTTGATTTCTTTCTAAAAAAAAATCAAATTAAATCAATGATTATAAGAGGTGAGTGTTTGATTTTTGGTTATACAAAGAACAAAGACACAAATTCTTGTTCTTTGTATTTGTTGAAAAAAAACTTTTTCTTTTCTCTTGTTTTTTCTCAAAAACATAAACAACAACCAAAAACCTAGATGTAGAAAAGAAACTTTTTCTTTTTATAGGCAAACAATTAGGGTTTTAATTAATCAATATTAATATTGACCCTAATCTTATTATAATTAAACTTTTGCCCCATATAATATAATTAATTCAAAATTAATTCATATTAGATTTTGAAATAGAACTTGTAACTTTTAATAAATTAATTCATAATTAATTTATACCAAAGTCACTAAGAATTGGATTCAAGACCTCTTATAAAATTAATTAAATAATTATTAATTCATAATTAATAATTAAATAATTTGAATAATCAATATTATTCAAATACTAAGTGAACACAAATTTTTGTTACTTATGTAACACCTGTAATTGGACGGTCCAATTACAATATTCTATATACACGTTTCTTACAGTAAAATGAGCTATCAAGGGGACCCGATGGATCTACAGTTTTGAGCTCCAATAATATTGGAATTATTAATTAAACTCTTTAATTAAATAATTCACTATTATTAATCTTAAAGTTACTCCACTAAAAACTTAAGATTGCACTCTCAAAATTGTAGATGTTTTTTATACAATCTGAAATTTTTCAGTATCCATTGATTTAATCACTACATATGATTTGACCCTCCACAAATAGTTCATAATTAGAGCAAGGTCAAATGTCCGTTTTACCTCTCTAATTATTTCTTGATCCTTAAGTACCATTGATTCCCTAATGAACAATATATTCATAACAACTTATGAATTTATCTTTCTGTTTACATATAAACAGAAAGTTGAGCGCTCTTATTGTTCAAGACCTGAATCAACTCTTAAGAGAACTACTTTCCTACTTCTCGCAAGAAGGAGTGGATTCCACTATTGTATAGAATGTTCCCAGCTACTTACTAAATCATATCCCCAAAGTACGAAGTTATTGATCGGGTATCTACACCGATCTCACCCATGTAAATCAAGGAAATAACTTAACAAGCAGGAGTTCATAATACACTCAGAATTAAGATCAATTCATATATGATCATCTGTTTGATAAATATAAATCTCTAAGATTAACGGATATTATTTAGAGACTTATATTTATCGTGGCCCAGTCCTATATAATCTTTATTATATAAGGTGCCTCCATTTCCATGTCAACACATGAACAGTCTTGGATAAGACTATCGTATCAAATACGAAAGGGACCGCAGCTGTAGATTTACCACAAATGAAGTACTCAACTTCGTTTGTTTTCTACGGACTCTTTAAATTACTTATCTCAAACTAAATCCACCTGTATATAACACTTATACACTTAGTTTGAAATTACATCAGTAATCAAGGATGTTTCTCATGATATATACGATTTTTGCAAAATATATAAATTGAATGAAATGAATATTTTATTAAAATTTATAAAACCGTTTACAATATTACAAGCTCTTAGAGCAGAAACCCCAACAATCTCCCACTTGCCCTAGAGCAGATGAGACATATCTCGTAATCCTAGACCCTCTAGATGACCTTCAAATACTTTAGCCATTAAGGTCTTCGTAAACGGATCAGCAAGGTTGTTTTGTGATGCATCTTCATCACTTTTACATCTCCCCTTCGCACGATCTCCTTAATGAGATGATATTTCCTCTCTATATGCTTCCCTCGTTTATGACTTCTTGGTTCTTTGGAATTGGCCACTGCACCACTATTGTCACAATAAAGGGTGAGTGGTTTATTCATGTTTGGAATAACTTCCAGATCAGCCAAGAATTTACGTAGCCATACCGCTTCTTTAGTTGCTTCACAAGCTGCTACATATTCGGCTTCCATAGTGGAGTCAGCAATGCATGATTGCTTAATACTCCTCAATGTAATGGCTCAACTACCAAGGGTAAATACTGATCCGAATGTAGATTTCTTAGAATCTTTATCCGATTGAAAATCAGAATCTATATATCCTAATGGGATCAAATCCTCTCCAGAATATACTAGCATATAGTTTCTCGTTCTCCGAAGATACTTGAGAATATGTTTTACAACCACCCAATGATCAAATTCTGGATTAGATTGATAACGACTAACTATTCCCACTGAATAACATATATCCGGTCTCGTGCATAACATAGCATACATGAGACTGCCTACTGTAGAGGCATTGGGAATCCGTCTCATATCCTCAATTTGTTGAGGTGTCTTAAGACACTGTTCCTTAGACAAATGAACTCCATGACGAGAAGGTAAATGACCTTTTTTAGAGTTTTGCATAGAAAATCGCATAAGAATCTTATCGATATATGATGTCTGAGACAGCGCTAACAGTTTGTTCTTACGATCCCGTATTATTTGGATTCCAAGGACATAACTGGTCTCTCCCAAATCTTTCATTTGGAATTGGCTAGCGAGCCAGTTTTTTACGTCTGATAATATTCCTATATCATTTCCAATGAGTAGAATATCCTCAACGTAAAGTATAAGGAAAACCACTTGCTTATTGATAATCCGTTTGTACACACAAGGCTCATCAATATTTTGCTCAAAACCATAAGACTTGATCGAAGTATCAAACCTTATGTTCCAAAATCGAGATGCTTGTTTAAGTCCATAAATGAACCTTTGCAACTTGCAAACCTTTTGCTCTTGACCTTGGGATACAAATCCCTCTGGTTGTACCATATAGATACTTTCATCAAGATTACCATTCAAAAATGCAGTCTTGACGTCCATTTGCCAAATCTCATAATCGAGACATGCAGCAATGGAGAGAAGAATCCGAATGGACTTAAGCATAGCTACTGGCGAGAAAGTTTCCTCATAGTCAACTCCCTCTTTTTGAGTATAACCCTTTGCCACTAGTCTAGCTTTAGAGGTTTCTACCTTTCCATCCACTCATTTCTTCCTTTTGTAGATTCACTTGCAACCTATGGGTTTTATCCCATTTGGTTGATCTACAAGTTCCCAGACAGAGTTGGAGTACATAGACTCCATCTCGAGATTCATTGCTTTAAGCTATTCTTCTTTATCAGAATCCTTCATTGCATCATGGTATGTCAATGGATCATCTACACTCTCATCAGAGATAGCAATCTGTGCCTCTCCGATCTTTCTGTAGCGGACTGGTGGTCTAATAACCCTCCCACTACGACGAGGTGGTAGATGATTCTGATGAAAATTTATCTGACGTTCAGACGTGGTCTGAATTATGTCTTTGTCAACAACTATTGTGGATGGGGTACTGGTCGAACCAGGAAGTAATTTCTCTAGTACAACTTTACTTCGAGGTTTGTACTCTCTTATATAGTTCTCTTCAAGAAACGTAGCGTTTGTCGATACAAACACTTTATTTTCTTCAGGACTATAAAAGAGTGCGCCCCTAGTCTCTCTAGGATAACCTATAAATAGACAAACTTTTGAACGTGGTTCCAGCTTCCCAGTCTTGTTCTTCAGCACATGTGCTGGACAACCCCAAATGCGAAAATGTCGTAAACTAGCTTTGCGACCATTCCACAACTCTAAGGGTGTCTTTGGAACTGACTTAGATGGTACAACATTCAAAATATACATTGCAGCTTGCAATGCATATCCCCAGAATGAACAAGGTAATGATGAGAAACTAAACATAGATCTCATCATGTCCAAAAGGGTCCGATTTCTCCTTTCTGCAACACCGTTCTGCTGGGGTGTTCTAGGAGCAGTCAGTTGGGATAGAATCCCATGCTCAAGTAAGTAATCCTCGAACTCTGAATCGAGATACTCACCTCCACGATCCGATCGTAGAGTTTTCAATGTTTTACCTAATTGATTTTCAACTTCAGCTCGAAATTGTTTGAACTTTTCAAAAGTTTCTGACTTCCGTTGCATCAGGTAAACATATCCATATCTAGAATAATCATCAATAAATGTGACGAAATATTCATAACCGCCTCTAGCTTTAACATTCATAGGACCGCAGACGTCCGAATGTATAAGCTCTAGTGGTTCCTTAGCTCTAAGCCCTTTTGACAGACCCCTTCCCTAAGGCGATCTGCTGGCACCCTATGGTGACCCTCCAGTTAGCCCTTACGCTCAACTAAAGGATTCCCGCAGAGCTAAGCCATATTCTTTCTGAAACCTTTTCGAAAACAGCGGAAACACGGGGAAATTTTTCATTTTTATTTCAACCTTTGTAAAACATTTTATAAAAATTTGGGCGGCATCCCGTCTGTTTTTCGGACTTTGTCACCCTGCAATTTATAAATTTAACACTTCTATAATATCATAATATAATTTCCCCAAACTACAGAGCCTCCGGCTCTCATTTTTCTCAATCCACGAGCAACCACAAATATGCATACGGTTTAGAAATATATTAAATTAAATTCATAAGTCATGCATATCTTTATTTACACATCCCAAAAGTTTATACATTTCAAAAATAACAGCACAGCCTCTTTGACTCCTCTAATTACGATCCGGAGTTCCTGCCAATGAAGTGCCTGTACCTATACCTGTGCCTGTGCTTGGGGAGGTTTTTATTTACAAAAATATAAAACATAGTGAGCTTGATAGCCCAGTGAGTGTCATATAATTTCCATTTAAAATAGGCGTATCAAATAGCCTCCCAAAACTCTTTTTAAAACATTTATGCATAATCAAATACCATGATTGAATAATTGATATATCTGAAATTCATCATTAATTTAGAAACAATATATATCAATCGGCATCTCATAAAATTCATTTCATGCCAAATAATAACATTTAAATCTATAGGTTGCATGATTTCCATTTCTAACAAAACATTTCAATAATGGTGGCAATAATAGATTTCAAAGAATTTATAAATATAAATAGGCCAACCATCATTAGTTTGCATCACATGGTACCCTATCAATAGAGTGGAATTTTGCCTCGCTCAGACCATCACGGAATTTTGCCTCGATCAGGTCATCTATCCAGTTTTTACGTAACGGAATTTTGCCTCGTTACGGAGCGGAATTTTGCCTCGCTCGGGTGGAAGCTAGCAAATAATATACCTCTTATGTGCATTGGACGACTCACAGGACTAAACAGACACGGTCCCACCCGCTGTTAGTGACAGACTCTCCCAACACAGCCAATGCACGCATAAGGTACTCAACCCAGACTGGAGATATATATCACGTACAATCAGGCGTACCATAGATTTTTAATATCATTTCAATTTAAATTTCATTTTTCATTAAATCACATTTCATATAAATCATTTCCGTAATCCATGCAACCATTTCAATTTGGAATTCATTTGATATTCTAATCAACATAATAAATTTGGCATGCATTCTAAATCAATCATAGTAAAAACATTTTTTATAAAAACATTCACTTGTTTTTAAAGCTTCGTATATGGAAGCTCAGGGGCCGTGCCGTGCTCCACTCGCTTCCGCCTCATCTACACATTATATTCTCACTTAGAATATGTCAAACGAGACTTTACGAAACTCATTAAATAGTCTCTAACCAAGTGACCCACAAAAAGGATACTTTTCATTAAACTTCCGTACTTTATTCATAATTAACCGAAATTCCGAAATTCCGCTTTCTTTCACTTTTAGCAGCTTCAATGCGCCTAATTAAACTCATTAGGGTCATCCGAACTCTCAACGGACGCCGTATGGGTCAATTTACAAAATTGCCCACTAAACTAGTTTACGTGCGTTTTGGTTTCTCTTTAAATCTTTGGTATTTTCTTGGTTTTCTAAACTCCCTATCAACCTCAATCACTTATTTTTCAACTTGTTTTTACTCAAAAACAACCAACCAACAAATCACAACAAAACCCATTTCGAATCAACTAAAACACTATCAAAATCGTCAAAGTCACGCTTAAATAACTCACCTCTTTCCTCTTCGCGTTAGCTTCGATTTGGGGCTAATTTTTGGACTGATTTGGTGCTAGATCTGGGCTGGTTTTTGGTGGATCTCCCTCTTTTCTTCCTCCTCTCTTTCTCTCTTCTTCTTCCCTTCGGTTTCACCACACTTCCGCCGCGTCTTCCACCGCCGATCTGTGACTGGTTCGCGCGCGCGAGGAAGGCTTCCAGCTCCGGTTCAGCTCGGTCGCAGCGAGCTTGGCGTCAGGTTCAGCTCGCGCCACCTGCTCGTCACTTCCGCCGTCGGGTTCGGTGAGCTAAGCGGGCTGGTTTGGCCGGCGGTAGCTCTGGTTCGCGCTCGACTCCGCGACAGCTGTAGGGGTCCGATCGGTGAGCTTGGTTCGTAGCGAGTTCGGTCGGTCGCGCAACAGCTTCGGGTTTGGTCGATGTCGGCGGCAAGCGGCAGCTCCTCCTTCTTCTTCTTCTTCTTCTTTCTTTCTTTCTTTCTTCTTCGCGAGAGAGAGACTGGTTCTGTTTTTATTTTTCAAAAGTCAACTTTAATTTTTGGCTTCTATTTTCCTCCCCATAATTCTCATTAATTCAACTTTCACCCTAAAACAATTTCATTTTCCTCCCTTAGATTTTAACTTAATCTTACTATGGCCACAATTATGAAATCGAGGGTTTACACCTTTACCAGTAAAAGGTCTTTTGGTCATTTTACCTTCCAGACATGATTCACAAACAGGTAAAGTGCCGATCTTTAACTCACTTAAATGTCTGCTCTTTACAAGTCTATCTAATCTGTCAAGGTTAATATGACCAAGTCTTAGATGCCAAAGATATGTGTCATCATTTTGAGAAATCTTTTGTCGTTTTGTTTTTGGTTTTTCAACCTTAAACATTTCAGTATTAAACAGTGAGTTATGCATTAACGGTCTTAACACATATAAATTGTTTTCTTGTTTCCTTGAACAAATTTCCAAACCATTTCTAGAAATAATAACTGATTTATTATAAAAAGAAACAGAATAATTAAATTCCAAAAGTTTGGATACAGAAATCAAATTTCTTTTAAAACCTGGAATATAATAAACATTGTTCAGTATGATAAAACAATTATTATTGAAATGAAGTCTAACTTCTCCCACTGCCTTTGCTGAAACAACTTCCCCAGTCCCGACTCGCATGTTGAACTCGCCCTCACCAAGCTGCCTATAAGAGTCAATCAGCTGCAAAGAAGAACAAACATGATTAGTGGCTCCTGAATCAATTATCCAAGTGGATGAATCATCCTCCACTAAACAAGATTCAATGACTAGTAAATCATATTTACCTTTCATCTTCTTCTCTTTGAGCTCATTGAGGTACTTAGGACAGTTCCTCTTCCAATGTCCATCCACACCACAATGGAAACATTTTCCTTTGGGCTTGATGGCCTTGGAGCTCTTTTTGTTCTTCTTCTTGGTAGCTTGTATTTTGGGCTTAGCTGTAGCCTTTTTGGTGTTTCTCTTCCTCTTGTTTTTAGCAGAAGAAGAAGACTCAGCAACGTTTGCTTCACCAGACTTACTCTTATCCTTATTCATTGACTCATAAGTAGTAAGCTCATTAAGTAATTGTGTAAGTGAGTAAGTCAACTTGTTCATAACATAGTTACTCTTGAATTGCATGAAACTCTTCGGAAGAGTTTCCAAGATCATACTCACTTGGCTACGTTCGTCTATTGCCCCTCTATGGCTTTCAGCTGTGTTAAAGTGGGTCATCATTTTCAAAACATGTTCTCGAACAGATGAACCCTCCTTCATCTTAGCAGTCATTACAGCACAAACAGCTTCGTGCTGTTGTTGCTCAGAAGGTTGCCCAAACATGCTCTGCAATGACTCTAGCATCTGAGTTGCTGTTGTCATTGACTCGTGCTTGGTAGCAAGCACATCGGACATCCCTACTAACAAGTAGCAGCGAGCCTTTTCATCAGCCGTGACCCATTTCTGATGGGCCTCGCGCACAGCACGTCCAGCATTATCTGCTGGCTGAGGAGGACAAGGTTGAGTCGTGACAAATTTAAGGTCCTCACAGACTAGGACTGCGTTCATATTACTTTTCCATTTGACATAATTTTCCCCGTTAAGTTTATCATTAGCAAGAATAGAAATCAACGGAGATACCATTGCTGAAAATAAATAAAATGAAATTCATTTAATATCAATTTGCAAAATTTAATATCATATAATTTTGGCATAAAATTAAACGTGATGCATGATCCACGAATAATAAATTATCAAAATCCCTAAAATTAATTATTATGCCATGATAATCTAACATGCCACAAATAGGTGCCGTCGTAGGGTAGGTCAAATATTTGTATGTTAGACTGAGACATTCTCAATCAAATAATATAACAGAAAATTCTTTTTCATATATTATTTGACTACCGTTTTTCGGTCCGGAAAAATAATTAACAATTAATTATTTCCTTTATGAGTGTAACCCATCATTTCGGAGTCCATAGACTTAACTCGAGAATTGCCGCCGTAGGGTAGGTCAATCACAAGATACATCTAGAATTCCTTTCCGTTAGGAAGTCAACCTTGATCAACCTAAATGGACACCATCCGTAGGGGGACGATAACAAAGCCGTCTCGAGGCGTCATTTAAGTTTTACGGTGTTGAACTAATGATGGAGACCGCGGGATATATTGTCATATATCCCTCTCCCACTCACTATTTTAGGGTTAGAGATTTCTATTAAATTTTCCTAGTCATTGTCTTAGATTATTAACGGCTAAAAAGATAATCTAAATTACTAGGAATTTGTGTGTTATTAGAGTTCGAAACTTTTTAACACTTAATAAATTATCAGATTTTTAACATTTAAAAAATCTAATTTAATTTATCTAACTAATGAATTATCGGATTTTTAACACTTAAAAATCTAATTCAATTTATAAATCTAATCAAAATTATAAAGACTAGATTTAATATGAAATCATCCGATTTTAACTAATTAAAATCTAATCCACATTATGAATGCCAATTTATTGAAATCAAATTTCTAATTTGAAACCTATGATTTTCTATTAAAATCAATTCAAATTATTTTAAAGGCATTCCATGTATTATTTTTCTATTTATACTAATAAACAATTTTAATAGCAAAATAAAAATAATACATTTGATGCATGTTATGTTATAATGTAGTGAGTAGGCACTTCATGATTCTATATGACATATTTTTAATGCATGTACATGTTATATATATTTATCCATTCATCTCATGAAAATAATAAATAAATAAATAAATAACATGTGTATGACCGGGTTCTTTGGTTTTAACGACCTACAACAAATTTTAAGATTACAAAAATTAACCAAGACATTCCTTGGCCTTCACTTGTAGTCTTCATAGTCTTCATGGTCTTCAAGGTCTTCATGGGCTTATAATTAAATCTAATTTAATTATCAAAAACTTCTATCAAATAGATTAGACTAGAAAAGCCCATTTCTTAATTTATGGATCCAAGAAAATTATCCAAACAGATGGACAATTTTCAATAGAGTTTCAATTGAAATGGAAACCCCAAAAATATGGAATACATAATTTTAGGGACTATTATTATAATTTTATTTGTTTGCACATCTAATGTGCAACGCATCTAATGCACATATATTTATTTATAATAAATGTCTTATTGGACCGTTCAAAACAGCCGTATTAATAATCCATTTCAATTCAAGTAATTATATTTTAAACGGTAGTTTTAAATACTATTAAATAAAACCAGCTGTTTTCAAAATAACTTTCCGTTTCGAATCATAATTATACCATTCAAAACAGCTGCATTAAAAATCAATTTTAATGCAATTAATTATATTTTAAACTGTAGTTTTAAATACAATTAAATAAAACCAGCCGTATTAATAATCCATTTCATGCTATCCCATTCATCAAACATGAATATAAAATATGCATATCAATAATCAAATCAAAATAATAGTGTCTACTCATTGACATACATAATCAATACAAACATATTATTTTAAAATTCATTGTTTTATTGAAAACCTTGGCTCTGATACTAATTGAAGGCATAAAAAAACAAAAATCAACAATTTGTTTTTCATAAAATTAAGGATTTTGCGGAACATTGAGTTTCAAAAACGTTTTTAGAAAACTCAAGAACCCAAGATTTATAAAACAATGAAATAAACTAATATAAATAAATAAAAATCAGATTTTTATCTTCTGTATTGATCTCTGTGGATTGCTCACCATCTTGTCTTCCTTGATATATCTCGAAACCAAGAAACAAGCGAGTGGGCACAATTATATAGAATTGTGCTCACTTACTTTTTGATTTATTTCTAAAAAAAATCAAATTAAATCAATGATTATAAGAGGTGAGTGTTTGATTTTTGGTTATACAAAGAACAAAGATACAAATTCTTGTTCTTTGTATTTGTTGAAAAAAAACTTTTTCTTTTCTCTTGTTTTTTCTCAAAAACATAAACAACAACCAAAAACCTAGATGTAGAAAATAAACTTTTTCTTTTTATAGGCAAACAATTAGGGTTTTAATTAATCAATATTAATATTGAGCCTAATCTTATTATAATTAAACTTTTACCCCATATAATATAATTAATTCAAAATTAATTCATATTATATTTTGAAATAGAACTTGTAACTTTTAATAAATTAATTCATAATTAATTTATACCAAAGTCACTAAGAATTGGATTCAAGACCTCTTATAAAATTAATTAAGTAATTATTAATTCATAATTAATAATTAAATAATTTGAATAATCAATATTATTCAAATACTAAGTGAACACAAATTTTTGTTACTTATGTAACACCTGTAATTGGACGGTCCAATTACAATATTCTATATACACGTTTCTTATAGTAAAATGAGCTATCAAGGGGACCCGATGGATCTACAGTTTTGAGCTCCAATAATATTGGAATTATTAATTAAACTCTTTAATTAAATAATTCACTATTATTAATCTTAAAGTTACTCCACTAAAAACTTAAGATTGCACTCTCAAAATTGTAGATGTTTTTTATACAATCTGAAATTTTTCAATGTCCATTGATTTAATTACTATATATGATTTGACCCTCCACAAATAGTTTATAATTAAAGCAAGGTCAAATGTCAGTTTTACTTCTCTAATTATTTCTTGATCCTTAAGTACCATTGATTCTCTAATGAACAATATATTCATAACAACTTATGAATTTATCTTTCTGTTTACATATAAACAGAAAGTTGAGCGCTCTTATTGTTCAAGACCTGAATCAACTCTTAAGGGAACTACTTTTTTACTTCTCGCAAGAAGGAGTGGATTCCACTATTGTATAGAATGTTCCCAGCTACTTACTAAATCATATCCTCAAAGTACGAAGTTATTGATCGGGTATCTACACCGATCTCACCCATGTAAATCAAAGGAAATAACTTAACAAGCAGGAGTTCATAATACACTCAGAATTAAGATCAATTCATATATGATCATCTGTTTGATAAATATAAATCTCTAAGATTAACGGATATTATTTAGAGACTTATATTTATCGTGGCCCAGTCCTATATAATCTTTATTATATAAGGTGCCTCCATTTCCATGTCAACACATGAACAGTCTTGGATAAGACTATCGTATCAAATACGAAAGGGACCGCAGCTGTAGATTTACCACAAATGAAGTACTCAACTTCGTTTGTTTTCTACGGACTCTTTAAATTACTTATCTCAAACTAAATCCACCTGTATATAACACTTATACACTTAGTTTGAAATTACATCAGTAATCAAGGATGTTTCTCATGATATATACGATTTTTGCAAAATATATAAATTGAATGAAATGAATATTTTATTAAAATTTATAAAACCGTTTACAATATTACAAGCTCTTAGGGCAGAAACCCCAACATATATATACATTCTGAAGACTAGAATATATGTCATAAAAATTTCTAGTCTTAAATGCCTTTGTTAACCTATCAATTTAAATCTCCAAATCCAAGTTAAGGCTGTACTGGCATTGAATTTCGAAAATGAATAGCCCTAAATGTTAGAATTTTTAAAATTAAACCGTTCCATAAAAATCCTTGAAAATTTAATGTCTTAAAGACTCATAATTGTTCCTATAGAAATTTAATGAGACCGAAATAACATCAAATGCATGTAAAAAAAAAAAAATTGTGTTTCAGCCTAGTTTGCGCAAGAGATTTTTATTTCACTGAATTAGAGTTAAACAAAAATTTTTAATTAATTGCATACTTATTATATGACAACAAAATTTTTCGGACTATAACCTAACATTCTAAAGAGCATTGATACCGAATTTCATAACTTTATACCTTGATTCGCATATTTAAACAATCGAACAAATCTAACTAGTCTACTAGGAAGCAAAATTTCTAGTAGCTTTTAATTCTTCTAAAATAATCTATAAAATTTTAATCTAACCTTGAAACAACTCCAAACCTAAACAATAGAATACCATAAGCCTATCATACTATGAACTTCTAATATTAATAAATAAAAAAAATGAAAGCAAGGGAAGAAACTTACTTGATTTTCAAATACTTTCAAAATCAACTTTGATCTCTGATGTTGCTATGGTTAAGGGTTCAAATCTGTTAATAAAGAAGAAAATTTTGAATAATGTATATATTTTTCAAGGGGGAGAGTTGACTGTTGTGGATAGACAGGGAAAAATTATATATATATATATATATATCTCTCTCTCTCTCTTTAAACCCTAATTATAGTGATTAGAAAATATATGTTTTGCCAAATTTACTTCTATCAATCACTCCCTTAATTGCAGCCCAAATTTAATTATTTGATTGATGGAAGATTTTTTAAAAAATTTCCATTACAGATTCAGCCAGTTTCAATTCTTGCAATGAAACACAACACAGTCTTTAATTATCTCCAATGTCTACTCAGATATAAGACCGATTGACTTGTCAAATGGACTAAGCTCAAAAAAGTATTCAAACTCCGAACAAGAGGGACTCCAATACAATCACCTTTGGTTAAGTTGGTTCTATTATTGTATTAGAAATCACTAGACCAGAAAAATTCAGCCATTAATAAATAATCCAACAATAGTTTTTAAACACTTATAACAAAAAGCTAGAGATTAGAGATCAACTCCGCCTCCTCAACCAACCTTGTAAAGGAAATCCTTCAATCAACTCCAGACAGAAAGAGGTTTCACAAAAATTGAGATTCCTTTTTCTTATGTTTAATTTCACATGAAACTAAACATGTTTATGATGCAAAAAGTAAGGAAAAAAAAAAATTAAAAAGCTGTTGATCACCCTCTAGAAACTGCCACAACTTTGGCCCTGAAAAATACCAATAAGAGCTGCAGGGCCATTCTAAATTCCTTCAGTAATGTCTTCCAAATAAGCAAGCTTCCCATCTCTCAAGTATGGTAGCATCATGTCCAAGAACTTGGGGTACACGCTACAGTAATCGAAAACCATGAATCCTTGCATCTGAATTCGCCTAAAGACAAGATACATCAAACTTTCGATGCCTTCAGGCTGTTCAAGATTGTACTGGGATAGCATTCCAGTTATGCAGATTCTACCATTTACTCATGTTTTGGAGTGCTGCATCCAGTAGTCTGCCCCCAACATTGTCAAAGTATATGTCAATGCCTTCTGGGAAGTGCCTGATTGAAATAGTCAAATAAACAATCAACAATTGCATAGATATTGCATATATAAATACAAAATGCAATCTGATTGAGTGCAAGACCCTCTAAGAAACCTGAGCAAACTGAATCTGATTCTGTTTGAAGGCACTTCTACTGTACGCAGAAAGTTTAATGAACAAAAAAAATATATATATATATATATCTCAAGTCAGGCTTCTCTTTGTAATTGAAAGCCCCATCAAACCCAAACCTGTTCTTCAATATTTCCGCCTAATTTAAAACAACGGAATGGTCACTTTCTCTGGAAGTAAGAGTACGATTATATATACATATGAAGAAGCAGGGAATGGTCACATTCAAGTCTCAATTTTGTTAAAATGCAGATCTCAACTATGTGTAAAAATTTAGTTAATATGAAGACCAAGTTACTTGTACCTTTGATAGTTGTTGTGTTGCAAGCATCTAGTGCAGACAATGGCTTACTACTAGCTTACCTTTTCTCTAGTGCCAGCACTTCCAACAGCATGACAACCCATAAACTTTGCAAATTGTCCAACAAGCTCACCAACTGCACCAGATGCTGCTGATACGAATACGTTTTCTCCAGTTTTAGGAGTACAAATCTCCAAAAAACCAACGTAAGCTGTCAAACCAGGCATTCCTATAAAAAAAAAAGTGTTATGGTGAACCATGCTTTTTTCCTAATTCTAAAACTTAATGAAATTAGATGTTAAACTAGAGTTGCTAGTGAAATCTCTTATAGTTGTTTCTTCAAAAAACAAAAAGAAATCTCTTATAGCTGTATAAGACGTTGTATGATCAAATGTCATTCGATAGTACTTACCGAGAATTCCAGTGTAGTAGGGAAGTGGTACGTCAGTATACTGGATTTTAAAGAGCCTTTCAGGAGTTGTGATGACACTATACTCTTCCCATCCTGTTGCTCCCCACACAATGTCACGTTCCTTGAAGCCTACATGGGTTGAATCCACTACTTTTGACACTCCAAACCCATTTATTGGCTGCCAGAAACATTGACAAAAATCAGAACTACAATCTTAGTTAAAAACCAAACAGAGAAAACAGAATCAGCTTTCATCATTTCGTCTATGTTGTTTTAAGAAGGTCCAAAAAGTACATGTCAACGAAGGTTCCTGATGCATAGAAGTTCGATAAGGATCTAAACTTTTTTTATTCTCTTTCGAACAACATACACAATTTAATATACTTTCTAGGTCCTCTCTCAAATATACATCTAATAGGGACTATAAAATGTAATTAACAACTTGACAATCCCACAACTTAATATACTTTCGAAAAAAGTGCTTCCAAAGTCTGTGATATGGGTAATAGGAAAACTTATAGACTGTGCCTTTTGTTTTCTTGAGGCCTAAATAACAGAAATTCAATAGATTAACAAATAAATAAAGGATCCAAATGGAAACAAAGAAAAAAGTTGTTTGCTACCATAGATGACAATTCTTTAACAAAAAGTATATGACAAGATGCATGCTATGGCACAAAAACATGACACTAAAGGCTCTTACAAGGAATATCACATAACCGGGAGTGAAGTTGCTAAATTCAGCATCCTGGATGTTCCCCATACGAATTCTCATATAGGGGTCACAAGACAAGTAAAGATTCTTCACCAAAACGACCCCTTTTCGGTTCTCTGGGAGCCTCAGTCTCATGGTACTGAGTTTGACATACATGTCAGATTCTTTTGGGAAACCATACACATAACCTCTCAATATCACCTGCCTGTTTCTCACTACTTCATTGCTCCCCATTTCCATCTCTTGAAGTTAATTGCTTTGAGGTTGATATGTGTTTAGATATATATATATATATATATATATATATATCTACTTTTTTGCATTGAGAGGTTGAAGCCTACGTGTGATTTTTCTGGAGGCAGGTGCAGAAGTGAATTTTGTCTGATTTTCCATCTAATATGTTTGTTTGTGGACACATGCAATGCACCACCGCCACCTGCGAGCTTAGTACGCCAAATTTTGCGGCTAAATAAAAATAAAAACAAACAGAAATATTGAGCAACACGAAAACAGACTCAAGGCTTGAACTCGATTCAATTCAAACTGTGCACAAACGTCACTTGATATCTATATACGTCAGAACACCTTTTAAAAGGTGTTAGATACATTGGTTAGAAATCTCTCTCACCGTAGCTACCAACATTCCGTGTTTAGTGCATGTAACGAACATGCCATTAAATTATATAATGGTAGTTGTAGTTGTGGGTTCGATTGGTAGATGTGGGCTTGCCATGGGTGGTAATGGTGTTGCTATTAGATGGTGGATGTCATGGGTTGTGGCAAAAATTGTTGCGATTGTTGTGATACTTTACCGCGATTAATTGTGGTAGAGTTAGAGGTTTGAACTTCAATGTTTACCCTCCACTCAGAGAGGGTGGGCAGACTACTTAGATTGAACCTCCATCTTCCTGAAAAGATAAAGGTTAAGGTTTCAACCCTGTCTCTATTTAAAGATGGAGGTTCAACCAGATTGAACTTCCATTTCTATGCAGAGATGAAGGTTCGAACTCCATGTTTGGGCAGGTATGAAGGTTTGAATTCCATCTCTAAGTTGAGATGGAGGTTGTCTCTGCCCATATTGAACCTTCACCTCCGCGTAAAGAAAAGGGTTCTGTGTAAAGATAAAAGAATTCGACCTCCCACTCTAGGTAGAGACCTCCATCTCTACGTAGAGCTGAAGGTTCAAACGCTATGGATTTCCATCAACAAAATGGAGATCCAATCTGGATCCTAACTCCATTGAAATACACACATATATATTTTCAAATCTATTCTTTTAAAATTCAAAATTATTTTTGTCTCCATCTTTTTATTTATTTATTTTTTATTAAAAAAAATATCTTTACCGCACGCACATATATATATTTGCAAATCTTCAAAATTATTTTTATCTTCATCTTTTTATTTATTTATTTTTATTAAAAAAAATATCTTTACCGCCGACCATTATTGTAATGGATAGTGAGATAGTCTTTTAAAAATGTCTAATAGATCATAGGGGTAGTTTTGTCTTTTTATTTCCATTTCTATTAAGTTTGATAGTTGAAAATTTGGTTGGAGAGACCAATATGATGAATTTCTGAAACTTTATGGATCTTGACTTCTAATAAGGCATGTATATAGTGAAAACCAAAATAATAAACCCCTAAAATATAGGAACTAAAATGAAAAATTTGCAATTAATAACTCAAAAGCCTCTTGAATTATTATTAGAAATAAAATTCCGTCAAGAGTAACAAAACTACAAACAAAAGAATGCTAAATCACTCTCGAGCAACTACAATTACTTTCTTTCCAACATTTTGGCCACTGGATAGCCCTACAAGAGCACTAGGAGCACTTTCAAGACCTTCAGCAATGTCTTCCACATAAATAATCTTCCCCTCCCGGATGGAAGGCACCACCGCATCCAAGAATTTTGAGTATTGAGACATATGATCAAAAATCACAAATCCTTCCATACGAATCCGCTTATAGAGAATGTTTATCAAGTTGTGTACACCCTCAGGTTTATCCAGATTGTATTGCGAAATCATTCCACATACAGCAATGCGTCCACGGAGTCTCATGTTTAGAAGAACTGCATCAAGCATTTTTCCCCCCACATTCTCAAAGTAAATGTCAATACCTTCAGGAAAGCACCTAAAAGAAGGAAAAATAATGAGCCTCAACACTCAGCAGTGCCTAAAATAACATTACTATATGTCTGAAAGGCCATTAGTATATAGTGACATTAACCTTTTCAAGGCTGCATCTAGATCTTGCTCCTCTTTATAATTGAAAGCATCATGAAATCCAAACTTGTTTTTCAACAATTCAACCTAAGAAAAAGCAGGAAAACCGTGAAAAGTTCATTGTAGAAGAGATGACCATAAACTAAATCTATCAAGGACAAAAGACCTTAGCAGTAATAGAGAGTGAATTACTTTACAATTACAAAACTAGATTCACAATAAGTGTAACTCAACGACGTGCGTCTAGGATTCTAATGGTAGAATCTAAGGGTAAAATTAAACAATTATGTGTCTTAACTAGATCACAGAGAGAACATTGTCACATGTATTCAACAGAATTATTTCTAAGCATTAAATGGCAAACAGAAGAAGAATGTATTGATCTGTTCAGAGTTGGTTTACCTTTTCTTTACTTCCAGCGCTTCCAACAACATAGCAGCCCAACAACTTTGCAAATTGCCCAACAAGCTGACCAACTGCACCAAATGCTGATGAAATGTAGACATATTCTCCCTTCTGAGGAGTACAAACTCCATGAAAACCAGTCCAAGCAGTCATTCCAGATAAACCTATTTGCAAAACAAATGCACAGACAGTTACAAAGATAATCGACATAATAATAGTTCCCAAATCGAGCCAATGACAAAAAGCATGTCAAAATATGTGTCTATAATCACCCTGACACCTCAAGAAGTAATTCATAGAGCATAATTGTATAGTTTTGTTAGTCTCTTGGATTATTGAAACCAGTGTAAATTTAAAATATGTATCTCTTTTGGTTATTCCATGATAAAATATTAGTATGGTCATTCCATGTCACGAGAACTAAATATCCTAAAACCAAATATTCAACAAACGCAAACACAGCTCCTATACAGTGATATCAGGGTGGGCATTTCCAGCCCAATCCAACAGACTAATACCAAATATTCAACAAACACAAACACAACTCCTATACACTGATATCAGGGTGGGCATTTCCATCCAACGCGATAGGCCCAATCTAACCAGACTATTTTTTATCGGGTTGGGTTTAAATTTTAAGAAAATTGGGATGAATTGAATTAAACAATAAATTGAATTCGTTTGGGTTAAGAAAATTTCAACCCAACTCATAATAAGTTGGGAGATTTTCAATCCGATCCAATCTAAATCCAAAAAAGACCCACCTAGATATCACGTTAAGTAACTGCAACTAAACAAGCCTTATTAAGCTCTAATCCTAACTCAATAAAGTGAATAAGCAAAGCGAGGACTGACCTAGAATTCCAGTATAATAAGACAGAGGTACATCTTTATGATGGATTTTAAAAAGACTCTTAGGATTCTTGATAAGACTATACTCTTCCCATCCAGTTATCCCCCAAACCAGGTCCCCTTTTTGAAATTCTAGGTGCCCTGAATCCACAACTTCTCCAACTCCAAACCCAATAAGCGGCTGCAGAAACAATCCACCAAATCATGCAAAATAAAAAAACAAAGCACATATATATATATATATATATATAGTTTGTTAGCTGTTTGTGATTGTGAGTGCTTACAGAGCCAGGTTTGCCTGAGCTATACTCCTCATCATCATGTTCACTATATCTCATGCGGTTGGTGGTGTAAGGATCACAAGACAGGTAAAGATTCTTGATGATAACAGTATTTGATCCTTCTTTCACCTTCAAAGAGATGGAAGCAGTCCTCAAATACATGTCTGATTCTTCTGGGACACCATTCACGTAGTTTTTCAATATCAGTTGCTTGTTGCTGGTCATTTTCGTTTTTCTTTCCTGGGTTGCTGTCTATCTGGGTTTGTGGTTTCCTTTTTATATGTTAGAAGATAAAAATGTATATATTCTTTCCTATTTTGTTGTATCTATTCTTTCCTATTGTATTGCCTAATTTTTAGCTAGACAACTCATAGTCCCTTACTTGTAGGAGTAGTCAACTATCTTCTCTGTACAAATACCCGTTTGATGTTCAATAATAATAGAAAAAACACATTCAGTATTTTTCCATCTTTTCATGGTATCAGAGCTTGGTTAGGATTCTGTTTTCTTCTTGCTGCACTTTACATCTAACGTGTAGCATCCATCTCTCTTTCAATCATCATCATGGCCAATGATGGACTACCACCAACTCCTTCTGTTCATGGCAAGGAAATTGCCGATTCTAATACAGATTCTTCAAGATCAAATATCTCAAACCCCTATTTCACTCACCATTCAGATCATCCAGGTTTGGTTTTGATTTCCAAACCCTTAAATGGGGAGAATTATTCTACTTGGAAAAGGGCCATGACTTTGGCTTTAAATTCCAAAAACAAACTAGGTTTTGTCGATGGTTCAATCAATTCACCTTCAAAGACAGCAGATCCTGAAAATTATGCAGCCTGGTCCCGATGTAATGATATGGTCCATTCTTGGATTATCAACACTCTAAGTCCAGAAATTTCAGACAGTGTAATATATTACACCACCGCTAATGAGGTCTGGGAAGATCTTCGTGAGCGATTCTCTCAAAGTAATGCACCTCGCATCTTCGAGATTCAACGAGATATTGCCTATCTTCGACAAGAGCAACTCTCTATCTCTGCTTATTACACTAAACTGAAGGGTCTTTGGGATGAACTGAGTTCCTACAGTGATGCGGTTTATGCAGCCCAACATGATCAGCAAAAATTGATGCAATTCTTGATGGGGTTGAATGATTCTTACAGTGGTGTTCGTGGCCAGATCCTCTTGATGAACCCTCTTCCTTCGGTTCGCCAAGCATATTCCTCTGTCTCCCAAGAAGAAAAGCAGCGTCTCCTGACTTCGACACACGCTGCAGACGATTCTGGTGGTACCGCTGCCATGGTTGTTCGAAGCAACAACAGCAGAAAATTCACTCCATCAGCTGGTCCGAGAAGGTTCGACCGCCCATATGGTCCACCTGATTTCAAATCACAAGAAAAATCACCTGATAACAGTGGAGGAGGACGCCGAGTAGATCAAGATAGGAAACGGACGGGATTTGGAAGAGGTCGCCCACATTGTACACACTGTGGTGAATTGGGTCATTGGATTCAGACATGCTATGAGTTACATGGGTACCCAGCAGGTCACCCGAAGGCCCAGTTTACAAGCCCAAAACGTTTCCACAACAATAACAGGCCAGCAGCAAATCAAGTCACTGAGGACAGCAGCCCTGTTGTTGGTATTTCAGAGGTCCAGTTAAAACAACTCTTATCTCTTCTTGACAACAAAACTGAAGGATCTAGTTCTCAAGCACATGCCGTCACCAAACCAGGTTTGTCTAAAATCACCACCCGCAGTTGGATCATCGATAGCGGAGCAACGGATCATATTTCTTCATCATCGAAATTATTTTTTCGCGCAACAAAAAATTGCTCATTACCTCCTGTATTATTGCCAAGCGGAGAACAGGCTAACATTGTTGCAAAAGGATCATTGCCTCTAAATTCAGTTTATTATTTGCATAATGTGCTATGTGTACCTACATTCAAAGTTGATTTGTTGTCTGTTAGTCGTCTAACGAGAGGCCTGAATTGTTCAATAACGTTTTTCCCTTATTGGTGTGTTTTGCAGGATCTGGCTACGAGGAAGATGATTGGTTTGGGTAAACAGCGTGACGGATTATATTATTTGGTGGCATTGGCATCAAAGAAATCCGAGACAAATACTTCCTCACTCACAAATCGACCAACTTGTAACCTCACCATCTCATCTACCGATCTCTGGCATAACCGTTTAGGTCATGTGTCACCACCTCGTTTGAGTTTCATTGCGAAGAATTTTTTGAATTTTTCAGTTCAGTCAAATAATGCTTGCCCCATATGTCCATTGGCTAAGCAGAGTCGTCTACCTTTTAGTTCTAGTGTTATTTCTTCTGTAAAACCTTTTGAAATAATACATTGTGATATTTGGGGTCGTTATCGACACCCTTCTCTTTCCGGTGCTTATTATTTTCTTACTATTGTTGACGATTATACACGTTTCACATGGTTTTTTTTGATGAGGCACAAAAGTGAAACTCAATCACTTTTAAAACATTTTTTAATTATGTTCTCACACAATTTGAGTCTCCCATTAAAATTTTTCGGAGTGACAATGGTGGAGAGTTTGTCTCTCTTCGCTCTTTTTTTTCTGACAATGGTGTCGTCTTTCAGCATTCTTGCGTTTATACGCCTCAACAAAATGGGGTTGTAGAACGCAAACATCGTCACATCTTACAAGTGGCTCGGGCTTTGAAATTTCAGGCTCGTCTCCCTACCCAGTTTTGGGGAGAATGTGCTCTTACTGCTGTACATATAATCAATAGGCTTCCTTCTCCAGTTCTTTCTTTCAAATCACCTTTCGAACTTCTCTACTCTAAACCACCATCTTTTTCCCATTTACGTGTCTTTGGTTGTTTGGCTTATGCCACTAATGTCCATCCTTCTCATAAATTTGACTATCGCTCCATACCCTCAATTTTTATCGGCTATCCTATTGGTCAAAAAGCTTACAAATTATTTGATTTGTCGACCAAAAAGATTTTCACTAGTCGCGATGTTAAATTTCATGAGTCTGTCTTTCCTTATGCTTTTACCCAGCCCCACCCTTTCCCACACACTCCCTCTGGCCCGACCACAATATCCGGCCCAATTCCTTTTCCAGCCCATGATATGCCTTATTCTTTTGAGTCTACTTCCGACTCCTCTAGCCCAAACACTGCTCCTCTTCATCCACACACCCCACCTGATCCGACAACGCCTCCCTCTTCCCCGATTCCGCGTTCTCCTTCCGCCTCTCCTCCTCCACCGGCGTCAGTTATTCCGGCGTCAGTCCCTCCATCTCATCCGCCTCTTCCACCCCTTCTTTCCTCACCTGTTCCGGATCCTGTCCATTCACCCGACCCAACTCCACTTCGGCGTTCCAGCCGTCCCACCGGTCCACCAGCCAGGCTTCGCGATTACGTTTGCTCCGCTGTTTGCTCCGCCCAATCGTCCTCCTTGCTGCCTGGTCCGACTCGAGGTACGAGATTTCCACTGGCTGATTTTGTCTCTTACCACCGATATACCCCTGCACATCGTTGTTTTATTGCTCAGATCAGTGAAGCTGCTGAACCCAAATCTTATTCCGAGGCTGCCGCTCATCCTAAGTGGCAGGAGGCCATGAGCTCTGAATTGCAAGCTCTCCAAGCCAACGGGACATGGTCACTCGTCCCTCTCCCAGCCGGCAAGTCCCCAATCGACTGCAAATGGGTATTTAAAATCAAGCATCGTTCCGACGGTTCTATTGAGCGGTACAAAGCTCGTTTAGTCGCCAAAGGCTTCACTCAGCTGGAGGGTATTGATTATCAGGACACCTTCTCCCCCACTGCCAAGATTATTTCTGTGCGTTGCCTGCTTGCCTTGGCTGCTTCTAATGGCTGGTCCATTCACCAATTGGATGTCACCAATGCTTTCCTCCACGGCGATCTGTCTGAAGAAATTTACATGTCTCCACCGCCTGGGCTTCGGCGACAGGGGGAGGATAACTTCGTGTGTCGCCTTCACAAGTCTTTGTACGGGCTGAAACAGGCTTCTCGACAGTGGTTCGCCAAGTTTTCAGAGGCCATTTGTTCCGCGGGCTATGTACAGTCTCGAGCTAATTATTCTTTGTTCACCAGAAAACAAGGCAAGTCTTTTACTGCCCTCTTGATCTATGTTGATGATATTTTAATTACTGGTAATGATCCTAATAGCATTGCTGCAACAAAAGAATTTCTGCATAGTAATTTTCGTATCAAAGAGCTTGGCAATTTGAAATATTTTCTTGGTATTGAGGTTTCTACTTCTAAGAATGGTATTTTTATTTCTCAACGTAAGTATGCGTTAGAAATTATCACGGATGCAGGGTTGTTAGGTGCAGCTCCCATTGATACTCCTATGGAAAACGGTTTGAAATTATCAGATAAAAGTGATTTGCTTAAAGATTCAAGTCAGTATAGAAGATTAGTCGGCAGGTTGATTTACTTGACTGTTTCCAGACCTGATATAACATATGCTGTACATGTTCTAAGTAGATTCATGCACCAACCTCGAAAGTTACATATGGAAGCAGCTCTTCGGGTCGTTAGGTATCTAAAAGGGGCTCCTGGCAAAGGTCTGTTTTTCTCTTCGAAAAGTGATTTCAAGTTGAGAGCTTACTGTGACTCAGATTGGGCAGGTTGCCCACTTACTAGGAGGTCCACTACGGGTTATTGTGTCTTTCTTGGTCCTTCATTGATATCCTGGAGGTCGAAACGACAGAAAACAGTTTCACTTTCTTTTGCTGAGGCGGAATATCGTGCAATGACAGGAGTTTGTTGTGAATTGACATGGCTTCGATACTTATTAAAGGATTTGGGACTCTCACATGATGAACCTGCTTTGCTATATTGTGATAACAAGGCTGCTCTACACATTGCAGCCAACCCAGTTTTTCATGAGCGGACTAGGCACATAGAGATGGATTGCCATTACATTAGAGACAAAATTCAAGATGGTTCGGTAATTACAAAGTATGTAAATTCTGTACATCAGCTGGCAGATGTCTTGACAAAGCCTTTGGGGAAAGAATTTTTTGTTCCTATGATTCACAAGTTGGGAGTAAAAGATATCCACTCTCCAACTTGAGGGGGAGTGTTAGAAGATAAAAATGTATATATTCTTTCCTATTTTGTTGTATCTATTCTTTCCTATTGTATTGCCTAATTTTTAGCTAGACAACTCATAGTCCCTTACTTGTAGGAGTAGTCAACTATCTTCTCTGTACAAATACCCGTTTGATGTTCAATAATAATAGAAAAAACACATTCAGTATTTTTCCATCTTTTCATTATAGATATATTAAAGATAGACGCATCATTGTTTGATTTTTTTATAGACGCATGATTGTTTGATTTTTTTCTTTTGCGTTTTTTATTTTGGTTTTGCTTTCACGATGGAGTGAATCCATTGGTTCATGTTTGATCAGCCATGACGATACAACCCCAACAATCCCTTATTTTAGCGACATTATTAAAATAGCTTTGAAAATGAAATTTATTTGAAATCCTTTTTTTTTTTTTAAAAAAATAATAATTGGAATCAATTTAGAGTATAATTGGGATCAATAACAATATAATATTAAGACGTGATCAGATGATCAACTTCTAATAACGGGAAGGAATAACCCACAAAGAGTGAAATCGAAAAATATTCATAATATTATAGGGTTTTTTAGGTATAGAACTCGTCATCTTTATAAAGTCAAAGGATGATAAATGGTCTAATCACGAGACCATAACTCAATCTACAAAATCAACAATTTTTTATGTTTAAAAATGATATCATTTTTAATTTTAAAGGGTTCTTTAAAATTTCTTTCCTTATTTTATTTTCAGCGTTGCATTCACCGTGTAAGGGAGTTGGAGACGGCACGGCTGCACGGCGGTGGCCACCGCCTCATTTGTTCTTTTTTGTTGTTTTATGAATGCGTGGATTGTAAGTGAAACGGCGCCGTTGTGACCGATCCATCTCAAATCAACGAAACCCGTTTGAAGCCCAATTAAGTGGAGCAATTTCAGCAATGCTTGGCCCAACCGAAGACTGTCAGCTGAAATCCTGGTCGTCCAAATTTTCAATGGTTAAGATTCATTCCTTTTTTTTTTTTAAACATTGATATTCATTTTGCACCATCAAATTATGTACAGTATGATGCGCAACTGTAGCCATGACATGTGGTGTGGCCAAATTTTGCTGTCAAGCTTCTAATAAAAATATTTTTTATTCAATATTTATAAATATTTAATTTAAATAAAATTTGTATTAATAAATTTTGTACGGTCCAATACCAAAAGTCATAGAATATTAAATTTAATCCAAACTATACAGTACAGACTATACAGTTCAATATAATCCTATTTAATTTAATCCTGTAAAATATTGTATGGTGTACCAAACATGGCTTAAGTATTCACAAATAACTTTATAACGTGAATTAATATTCAGCAATATAAAATTTTATGATATGATTTCAATGGTCGAGCATATATGTATCTAAACATATTCACAAATAAAATGCTACTAAAAAAAGGATGTAATCTAAGAGGAAAACTCTAATAATTAAACTAAAATTCGATAATTAAATTAAAACCATTAGTAGTACCTGCAAGCTTCACCTAAGTTTAATTAAAAATTTATGGATGTTTAATTTTTAAATAAACCTTAAAAGTTTGTTATTAATTTGTAGTAGAATCATAAACTGAAAAGGAATGAATTTTTACCACTTCATTGACAATAATGTTGATATTTCACAAAATTTTAGAAAATTAGATAAAACTTAAATGCAGAGATAATAATTTTTCATTTTGATGCATAAAAAATAATAAGTAAGACCGAATGTTCCATCCCAATCACACCAAATGGAGAAACGAAGATTAAATAAAGCTACATACATTTAACGAGAAAGTTGATTTCTCGTAGCTTGATAGTCTTGTGTTTAATCCATATCTAAATACTATACAACCTTGTTTCCGTATCGAAGTATTTCATTATTTGAATTAGCTAAACATGGTGTGCTTTAAATCACATGACAATAAGAATTTCACGAGAGTACATCACTAAATCAAATGTAGGTAAAAACACAAGAATCTCTAGAGAGATTACATATTCTTGCAAATTCAATAGAATTCGTTGCAAGTACTAGTAATGCAAAAGAAATGGTATTTAATCACTCCCGGGCAACTACAACAACTTGTTTTCCAACATTTCGGCCGCTGAATAGTCCAACGAGGGCAGTAGGAGCGTTTTCAAGACCTTCAACTGTGTCTTCCACGTAAACAAGCTTTCCTTCTCGGATGGAAGGCAGCACCACATCTAAAAATTTTGAATACTGGGGAAAGTAATCATAAACTATTAACCCTTCCATACGAATCCGCTTATAGACAACGTTCCCCAAGTTGTGTACACCCTCTGGTTTATCAAGATTGTATTGCGAGATCATTCCACATACAATGATACGTCCATGGAGTCTCATGTTCAGGAGGACTGCATCCAGCATTTTCACCCCCCACATTCTCAAAGTAAATGTCTACACCTTCAGGAAAACACCTTAAAAAAAAGAGAAAAAAAAAAAAAAATCCATCGTGAGCCTCAACTATATCTAAATATAACAATATTGCTATAACTTCCAGGCCTTCTAGCTACTGTGCAATTGAGACATAATAAATAAAGTATAAGGAAGAAAAAACAATACAGAGAATTGTAGTGGTCGACAGTGTGTCTATATCCACTTTCGTACGACTGAAAGAAATTTTATTAAACTTTCAATAAGGTTATAGTAATTATTTATATCAAATTCTAATTCCAAATATACCATTAATTAGCTCCATATGTTTAAATGTATCTAAATATGAGCCATATAATCACCAGTAGCTTTAGAGTATTTAGTGGCATTAATCTTTTCAAAGCTGCATCCAAATCATGCTCTTCTTTGTAATTGAAAGCATCATCAAATCCAAACCTGTTCATCAATAACTCGACCTAAAAAAAAGTAACAATGTTAATAGAATTATTATAGCAAAAAAAAAAATATTAAGTAGACAGTAACAATTAGTTAACAAATGGCAAACAATTAATACCTTTTCTTTACTTCCAGCACTTCCAACAACATAGCAACCAGACAACTTTGCAAATTGCCCAACAAGCTGACCAACCGCACCAGATGCTGCTGATATGTAGACATATTCTCCTCTCTTGGGAGCACTAGGTTCATAAAAACCAGCCCATGCAGTCACTTCAGGCATACCTATTTGCAAGTGAAAATCAACATCAGTGCCCACATGAAACCAATGAGAAAAGCATGTCAAAATATAGTTAATTTCTTCTGATCTCAAAAAATATGTACTAGCATTTGTATAAACATCTAACATTATCAGAAGTGATTCATGCCATCCAACTTTACTCCAAGGATTGAAATAATAACAGTTTAACTTTAACTAATCCTAACAAGACATAACAACTCACCTAGAATTCCAGTATAATAAGAGAGAGGTACATCTGTGTGATGGATTTTAGAGATGCTACGAGTATTTTTTATGAGACTATACTCTTCCCATCCAGTTACTCCCCAAACCAAGTCCCCTTTCTTGAATTCTTGGTGCCCTGAATCCACAACTTTTCCCACTCCAAACGCTTGTATTGGCTGTGTAAAAAAAAGTTATATATTTCAAGCAAATACAAACCACAAGTCAAAAATGTATATAAAAAAAAAAGAAAGAAACGAAAGTGCTTCCTGTCAAGACTCAAGAGTGCTCACAAAGCCAGGCAAGTAGGTAGCCAAGGTGGGATCTTCATTGTACTTCATGCGGTTCCTCATGTAAGGATCACAAGACAAGTAAAGATTCTTGACAATAACCGCATTTGATCCTTGTTCTACTTTCAAGCAAATTGAATCATTGCTCAAATACATATCTGATTCCTTTGGGAAGCCATTGACATAGTTCTTGTATCACTTGCTTGTTGCTTACCACTTCACCATTGTTGCCGGCCATTTTTTTTGCTCTTAATTAGTCTTCTGGGTTCTTGATCTCCTTGTTAAATGATCTCTCTCCATTTCTGTGATCTATTTATGGATCCCATGATTGTTTGATTTTTCTTTTCCGAGTTTTGTTTTGGTTTTCCTTGCTAACACAGTGGGCTATGTCTCTGCATGCAAAGAATGGTTTTGACTAAAGTGAATGAATAAATCAGCACTGACGACACCAATCCCATGATTGTGTCACTGCTTACAAAAATAGTTGAAGAAGTACTAACAGAACCTTAAACAGAAATCCACCAATCATTGCATTTGCATTCCAAAAAGGCACAAACATGTCCCTTTATTCCATTGTGTCAAACAAAAACAGCCCATCAATCCTTCCACACTTAAATCAACTTCTCCAAAAACCTTCCTTTATCAGCACAACCTTGTATCTGCAACCTACCCTCCAACCATCAAACAAAGGATTCTCAAAAAATTTATTCTGGGTATATCCAGAAATCATTGCTGTTCATGCACAACGTTACGTGTTGAAACTATGTTACTAACGACTAGACTTTAGCATAAAATATAATTAGTTTGGTTCCCAAATTCATATTCAGACTCAAACCCGTTTGTTATAAAGTGGTTGTGAATCAAACGAGCTTGTTCTTAAAGCTCTGGCGTCTATGCATAGCTGCAGTACAGACATGTACATGGTAGGGCCTGGCTGTGTTGTGAGACTTGAGAGCTTGTGATCTAGATTTCCAACATTGTTTTCACTCTTATTAGTAGGCTTCTTTTGTAATCTTTACCGGATTAAATTGGATTGGATTGGACCAATATAACACTATCATATTGATACGTGCATGGCATGAATGTAGGGCTGTCATGGAAGTGGGATAGTGCATGATTTGGCTGGAGTAAGTGATCATAGCCTTTAGTAAGTGGGGTAGTGGTAGATTGCGTGTGCTGTAAATGGGCATGTAGTGGCTTGTTGCTGTTATTTTGTTGTCAATTACAATTAGCTTATATATAATCTATGATGTGAACTCCGTATATCAAGACAACACCCACAATCAATTGAATCAACAACTCCAAGAAAAATGTAATTCAAGAACAGCAAAGAAAATAAAAGAAGATACCTTGACCCAATGATTAGTGAACCATGCCACCAACCAAGATAATAAAAACACCACTCCCAATAACAAGAGAAGAATGAGGGAGATAAGTCAAGTGATAAATTAAGAATCAAGTATTGATAAAATCTCAAAGTTCATGAAGAACAAAGAGAGAAAACTCAAATTTTATGTCAAAAATGTCCAACCTCATTTTTTAGGCTTACATGGATTTTTATAGGCAACATAAATGAAACCTTAGCTTCTAAACATCTTATGGACGCCCTAAGCCCTTAGTACACTCCACTTGAGTTTAAAATAAATAAGTTTAGGCTTAAAATAATTAAATTTGACAGTTCAATGCATAAACTAATAACCCAACATGAAATAAAACAAATTAAAACCCAATAATATTAAAGTTTGATATTTAACTACCTAAACAAATAAACTAACTTAATTAAACTAGCTCATAAAACAAATTAGGTCCAAATTAATATAAATAATTGAAAACAGCTCAATTTGCCTTCAAATAAGCTCTCAAATCTTTAATATTGTTGATCTTGGACTTGATCTTGAGCTTGGATAATGTTTTGAAACCTTGATATCTTTTCCATGTCATCCAATCCTTGTTGCGCAAGGCTCTTGGTCTAAATCTCTTGAATCAACCCATTTAACGCTTCTTTCATTTTCTTGGCTCTAACCTTTGTCATAGGCCCTCCATTGATGTTTAAAAGGTCCTTAGACTTGCTTCCTTGGCTTCCATTAATCTAAGTCTCATTGAATAAAGAGTGTGTTGAATGTGATTCAAAAAAATCTTTTGGCTCTTTAATTCTTTCTCTTTTACTTTAATTCTTTCTAAAATTATCCATATCATTTGATATCAAAGCCAGGATAGACAATGGATATCCACAAAAAGTTGACGCTAAGTTCCATAATGATGTCAACAAACGCCATGAGTTAATTTTCCATTAAGTGCATGCCATACTTTAATCAAACAGTTTAAACTTTGAGCTCTAAAATCTAATACTCGAATCCCAGTGTTTGATGTAATTATTAGATTTTAATAATTTAGAACAACAAATTGTCTCATTGTAGAGAGAGATAAACTCTGCTTTCTCTATACAAGACGTGACTGTTTTCCGTTATGACCATCGTTTGGAAATAATTATGAAAATTTTCGGTTTTTGTTTCTAAAATCATTTTGTAATCACTTTGCATTGAATAAGAATTGTATTCTCAACTTTTGTAACTTCTCTGTCCATAATCTCAAATGTAAGATACTTTTTCTTTAATTGTATTTGCATCGCTTAACTAATTCTACTAATCAGATTATCTATTGTATCCATTTCACTTCGATATTTCCAAGATGGCCCATTGGAATGCTAATTGTTTTAATTAAATAGGATTAGGTAGCTTTGAAGAGATAAAGACATGCATTTTGTAGTATGTCTTATCGGTATTCTGATTTTTTAAATTTATTTTATTATAATTAATTATATTTATTTTTTAAAAATATTAAAATTATTTTTTGAATAAGGGTAAATAAATTCATATTAAAATAATCACTTAATTACGTGTCATTTGAGAAAGACATCCAAAAAACCATCGTTGACCTGCAGCGACTCTCAAGTGTCAAAGCCTATGTGTTCTCTGTTCTGCCATCAAAATATTGATTAAACGGCAAAACTTCTGATACATCTCGCTCTGAATCTTACAAAATTTTCTCTTGTCATCTGCTAATTGCTTGAATCCTACATTCCAGGTAGATACATACACACTTTCTGCTGTTCTAGCTCTGAGATACAAACAGAGGTGCCCTTTACTCTCAGCTTTCTACAACTTTTTTCTTTTAATTAACTGTTTTTGTTGTTTCTCCTCGTTTTTTTTTTTTTTTTTTGTTATTGTTGGTCCTTCCATTTGTTGACTTTAGTCTCTATTTTGCATCTATCAATTGCTCTTATTTTTGTTGGTTTTGTTTCTTAGTTTTTCTCAGTCAGTTGTTAAACATTCTGCTTATTAAACATTTCTTCTAGATTTCAGCTTATTCAAGAGCTCCTGTTTTTTTTTTTTTTTTTTTAAGAAAAAATGTACCACCTTCTTTTAATTGACAGTTTCTGTTGTTTGTCATTGTTTTTTCTTTTTTATGCTCCAGTCAATGTTTGTCCTTCCATTTGTTGACTTTAGTCTCTATTTTGCATCTATCAGTTTCTCTTTTATTTGTTGGTTTTGTTTCTTAGTTTATATCAGTCAGTGATCAATTGTTGCATCATTCTGTTTATTAAACATTTCGTCTAGATTTCAGTTTATTCAAGAGCTCCTTTGAAAAAAAATGAAAAAAGAAAAATAGATATATTATTACCCTGTTTGATATTGAAAACGAGTAAATTTTATTGTCATCTTCACTTTGTTGCTTTTTATTTTGAGTTAATTTGAATTTATAACTTTAGCTAAACAATTGAAAATCATCCAAAAATATTTATATAGATAAAACATTTATTGTCATCTTGTTTTTGGTACTCTGTTTAAAGAGAGACCTTTCATTTTACTCCTTATTGAAAGGAGAGAGAGAGAGAGAGAGAGAGAATGAATATGGTGGGTGTAGTTGTTTCTATTGCAGCAAAAGTTGCAGAGCTGTTGGTCGTTCCAATTGGGAAACACATATGTTATCCATTCAAATACAAGAGCAATATTACGGAGTTAAAGAGACAAGTTGAGAAGCTGAAAAATCAAAAAGAGATAGTGCAACATCGTATTGACGAGGCGAGAGGACAAGGGAATGAAATCGAAAAGTTTGTTGAGGAATGGATGAATAGAGTGGATGAATTCACTGATGGAGTTGTAAAACCTCTCATTGATGGTGAAGACAATGCAAAAAAGCGTTGTTTCATAGGCTTATGTGATAATCTGAGGATCACTCGTTACATGCTCAGCAAGAAAGCAGTGAAGATGACAAAGGATGGGGGCAACCTCTTGGAAGATGGAAAATTTGATTTAGTTGGGTATCGTCCGGCCCTTGAAAGAACACCTTCCATCTACATTGAAGGCTATCGGGATTTTGATTCTAGGAAGCCGCTTGTTAATGATCTTATGGAGGCGTTGAAGATTCCGGATGCCAACCTGATTGGAGTGTATGGTATGGGAGGGGTGGGTAAAACCACCCTAGTTAAAAGAGTTGCTGATCAAGCCGTTAAAGAAAAGTTATTTGATGTGGTGGTTATAGTTGAGTTAGCAGATCAGATCCCAAACATTAAGAATATTCAAGGACAAATTGCTGATAGACTAGGTCTAATGCTTAATGAGGAGACCTTAGAGGGAAGAGCTGACCGATTACGTCAGACGTTGAAGAAAGAAAAAGGGGTCCTCATTGTGTTGGATAATATTTGGTCAAAACTTAATCTTCATGATGTAGGAATTCCACTCAGTGAAGAGGAGAGAGGAAGTAATTTGCAAGAAGATGATGTAGGAATTCCACTCGGTGAAGAGGAGAGAGGAAGTAATTTGCAAGAAGAAGATCGAGAAGGAAGAAATGATGATCGGAGACAATGCAAAGTATTGCTGACATCGAGAAGTGAAGAAGTATTGAGCAACCACATGAATACTACAAAGAATATCTTGGTTCAAATTTTAGATGATCAAGAAGCAGGAGATTTATTTTGGAAGATTGTGGGTGATGCAGCCAAAAATTTTGATTTTGAACCTATTGGAAATGAGATAGTTAAATATTGTGCTGGCTTGCCTGTTGCAATCACAACAATTGCAATTGCATTGAAGAACAAGAGTGTTTTTGTTTGGAAGGATGCCTTGGATCAACTAAGAAGGTCTAATCCAAGACACAACAGAGAGATGGAAGCAAATGTGTACTCTTGCATAAAATTAAGTTACGATTTTCTGGAGAGTAAGGAAGAAAAGTCCCTGTTTCTGCTTTGTTGTCTATACAATGCTGGTAACGATATAGATATAGAGTACTTGTTGAGGTACGGTATGGGATTATTTTTGTTTGAAAATGTTGTTACATTGGAACAAGGAAGGAACAGGCTGTACAGGTTAATCGACAAACTCAAAGCTTCATCTCTTTTGTTGGATGGTAAATCAAACAGGCATGTTAAAATGCATGACGTTATACATGCTGTTGGTGTTTCAATTGCGTCCGCTAATGATTTGATGTTTAACATTCCAGATGACTCTGACGTGAAAGAAATGTTGGAGGAGAAACTATCAAAAGATTCAATTGCTATTTCTTTGCCTTATAAAAATGTCTCCGTGCTTCCTGAAAGATTGGAATTTAGGAAACTCAAGTTGCTTTTTTTGTTTATGCGTGAACTCTCTTTAGAGATTTCAGATGTTTTTTTTGAAGGGATTAGAGAAATTAAAGTCCTAGATTTGACTAGAATTCGAATGTCATCATTACCTGCATCGCTTTGCGGTCTAACAAACCTTCAAACATTATGTTTGGATGGATGTGAGCTGGGAAATATAGCAATGATTGGAGAGCTAAAGACATTAGAAATTCTTTGCCTTTCGGGTTCTGATATTGAACAACTACCGAAAGAAATTGGGCAGTTAACTCGGTTAAGGTTGTTAGAATTGAGCGGTTGTTTGAAGCTTAAAGTGATCTCACCAAATGTGATACCAAGCTTGACTAGGCTAGAAGAACTCTATATGGGTGATGGTTTTATCCAATGGGAGAATGAAGGACAAAATAATGCTAAGCTTTCTGACTTGAAGCACTTGTCTCGCCTAACAACCTTAGAAATACATGTACCTGATGTGCGGATTATGCCACAAGACTTGTTCTTTGAGAAGTTGGACAGATACAAAATTCTTATTGGAGGTGTGTGGAAGTGGTCTTATGATTATGAATCCTCAAGGATGATGAAATTAAATTTGAATAACCCCATTTATTTGGGGGAAGGGGTTAAAGGCTTATTGAATAGAACTGAAGATCTATATTTAGATGAACTGAAGGGTGTTAAGAATATTCTTTATCAACTTAATGGGGAAGGGTTCCCACAATTGAAGAATCTTCATTTACAAAATGGTCTTGAGATGCAGTATGTAATTAACTCAATTGAATGGGGTCTAGGCAATGTCTTTCCTCGGCTAGAATCATTGTTTCTTCATAATCTGATTAAGTTGGAGAAGATATGCCATGGCCAACTTTCTAAAGGGTCTTTCAGCAAGTTGAGAATATTGCAAGTTAGAAAATGTGATAGATTGAAGCATTTATTCTCGTTTTCCATGGCCAGTAACCTTTTCCACCTTCAAGAAATTGAAGTGACTAATTGTAAGAAGCTAGAAGATATTATTTTAAAGGAAAGCGAGGAACTAGTCCGCCAAAATGAACATATTAGGAGAATTCAGCTCACTCAACTGCACACCCTAACACTACGATGCCTACCACGGCTCACAAGTTTTGTCCTTAATGCTTTCACGCCTGATATAGGATCTCAAGAAATTGTTGCTGAAGATGAGGGTTTTATGCCACATTTCAGTCAAAATGTATGCTTTCTCTTCTTATCCTCGTTTTTCATTTTGAGTTTGTAATGTAAAATAAAATTGTTTGGATATGTATTACTTTAACATTTCAATCATTAATAAAGGGTGATTTTTTTTTCTACAGGTTGTGCTCCCCAGCTTGAAGAACCTAAAATTGTTTTCAATTAACATTCAATGCAAATGGCTTGATGAACTTCCAGTTATGACTTCTTGTTGTCAAGCTTTAACAAACTTGATGTTGGAGGAATGTAATGATCTAAGATTTCTGTTTTCGTATTCTATGGTTAAAAGTCTCGTGCTACTACAAAAGCTTGAGATACGGAATTGCCAATTGATTGAAGAGATAATAAATACAGAAGCATTAAGAGGACAAGAAAAAATGATTGAGATGGGTTTCCCTAAGCTAATCAGCCTGCATCTCAAAGGTCTTCCAAAACTCGCACGATTCGGCTCCGGAAATTTAGTTGAATTTCCCTCCTTGACTGAACTATCCATCGAGGAGTGTCCAAAGTTGAAGACATTGTTCTCTGCCTCTACTTCTTCGAACATAAACCAGAACGAAGAAGTTGAAGAAACCAACTGCCAGGATGACATTCTTCCTCTCTTTGAGGAAAAGGTAACTCTGTTTTATTCTCAAGTGCAATTTGATGAAAACCTTTGTTTTATTATATTTTTTCAGATTGTTTATACATCACCTAGCAGACAATTGAGTTTCAGTTTATTTGATAGACTGGTTTTTCAATTTAGTATTTAGTAAAATTTATTGAGTTTAAATTTATTTGAACTTATAATCAAGACTCTAAAATTTTATTTGAACTTAGATATAAATTTTCGTTTTTTTCAATTTAAGATATTTTCATATAGAATAATTGTTGTTATTGTGTATGTAGATTGTGTTAACCACTTTGGCATCATTGAACCTGTCCTCTATCCGTATCCAAACGATATGGCACAATCAACTCCAAGCAATGTCTTCTTTTGTACTTTCAAAATTTAACAATAATTATCATAGATGGGTGCGACACTTTAAGATATATATTTTCATCTTCCATGGTTTCAAGTCTCATCCAACTTGAGGTCCTTAAAATTGCCAGTTGTAAGTTGATGGAAAACGTGATAATCACCGGAGAAGAAAGAATAAGCAACATGCAGTTCCCTAAATTGCACAAACTTGAGCTCAAACACCTTCCGGAGCTCACTAGCTTCTGCATGTTTGCTGGGACAGTTGGATTGCCCTCCTTGACCCAATTGTGGCTTCATAATTGCTGTAGAATGCTCGCATTTGTCTCTGAGTTTCCACATACAGACATGCCAGAAAACAAAGAAGTACAAACGAATTCCGAGGAGAACCAACATTCAGAAATGCCAGCTCTTTTTGATGAAAAGGTATCTTCAGTTCCGCATCTTATATTTTCCTGGTGTGTTTTAATTCTATTTAATTATCAATCATGGGTGTTTTATCAGTCAATGCAATCGATTTAATTATTCAGGTACGAATCCCTGAGCTAAAGTTTTTGCGAATAGACAAAGTTGATAATGTGAGAAAAATATGGCATCATCAACTCGCTTTGGAGTCCTTCTCCAAAATGAATTCTTTTAGATTGTTTGGGTGTCATAATCTGCTAAACGTTTTCCCATCTAACATGCTTGGGAGACTCCAAAAGCTAGAGCAATTGACGGTAATTAGATGTGATTCACTAGAAACAATATTTGAAATATCATCTTGCATGGTGGAAGAAACTGTTGCCAAGGAAGATGATGTAGTAGCAGTCCCTGCTAGAATTGTCTTTCCACAGTTAGCAAGTTTGCAATTATCAATTCTACCAAGCCTTAGAAGTTTCTACCAGGGATCATATATTTTAGAGTTGCCAAAATTAAAGGAGTTAAGAATGCGGAGCTGCAAAAAAGTTGAGATACTTACTTCAGATTTTTTGAGCCTCCAGCAGACCCATAGAGAGAATCAACTTCAGAATTCAATTCAAGGACACCTATTCGTGGTTGATAAGGTATGTGTTCTATGTAAAATATTCATCATTAAACTTTCGCTATAGTGATATCCAAGATAGCATAGGAATTAAAAGTGAAAAAAACTCATATAACACAATTTTTAATACTATTTGTTGAAATTTTCTCTTTACATTTTTGTCTTAATAGTTGCAAAACTTTAGATTATTGAATACCATTATTATTCGTATTTTCTTATGTTTCATTATAAACTGCAAAATTTAATGGGTTAATTTATGTCTACCTAAAAATTTGATTAAAAAAATTGACTTTAACATTCATTCATAAATTTTCATTCTATCAAATGATAAAAGAAGTGAATGAATTTAAGGTGAATAACAACCCTGAATTTAATATTTCTTGCTTTCAAGCATATTAACCTAATTGCCCATCATAAATACGGATTGAGGCCAAAACAACTTTTTTTTTTTTAAGTAATGAGAAATAATGATTGATTTAATCCCTCAAAATCTAAAATAAAATTTATTAAGATTAAATTTTCACTAAAATGTTAAAATATGAAAGAAATATGATATATAACTCGGGACTAGTGAAAATACCAAGTGAAATGGATAAGTGCAACTTGGTATAGAATATAGAAGATGTTGTGTTAGGTTAGAAACTTGGAAGATACATGAAATAATCTAGTCGAAGATCATAGGTGGTGCACAATTGTAAGATCCATGTATTCCAAAAGCAACTAGTTCTTGTGTACACGTTAATACATAAATATTATTTCTGTATATCTACTATTGATTCTCATTGTACTACACTAACGACATGTTTGATATGGTCACTCTACTAGTCGAAATAGTTTTTTAATGTTAAAAGCTCTTTTAATATTTTTATTCATTTGTCTAAAAAGACTCAAGAAGTGTTGTGAACCTTAATCTACACTAACTAAACTTTTATTCTTATTCTAGGTTGTGTTTTCCAAAGTAGAGCAACTGGCGTTGGAGTGGAATTTGATTGTAAAAGACATACTGCATGGAAAATTTTTAGAGTACTCATGCAATCTAAAAAATCTTGAGTTGATAATTGCTAGTAACCAAAGTGCAATATGTCCATGTTGTTTCCTTTACACATTCCCCAACCTGGAGAAACTTCGGCTTTCTTACCTTTCTTTCAGGGAAATATTCACGTGTGAAGGACTTGATTGTAAGGAAACACATGTAGAGCCACCTACTAAATTAAGTCAATTGTCACTCGTTGGCTTGAAAGACTCGTTGCTTCTATTGGAGGAGAATCCTTTGCTTTGTAAAGTTTTTCAACATTTGAAATGTCTAGAAGTGTTAAATTGTGTCAACTTAAAAAACTTAGTTCCATTTTTTGTGTCTTTCCAAAATTTGACAACATTGGAAGTATTGCAGTGTAATAGATTGGTCAATTTAATGGAGGGCACAGTAGCCAAAAGTTTGGGGCAACTTAGAAGATTGAAAATATCTTATTGCAAAATGATTGAAGAAATCATAGCATGTGGGGGTGATGAAGTGGAAGATCAGATCATATTTGACCAGTTAAGGTATTTGGAGCTTCGTAGTCTACCAAAGCTTACGAGCTTCTGCTCCGGGAATTATATTTTCGAATTTCAATCTTTGCAACAAGTAGTTGTGAGAGAATGTCCAAATATGAAGATGTTTTCGTTGGGAGTCGTAAGCACACCAAGGTTGCACAAACTACAAATATCAGAAGTAAAGGAGGAAGACTTTTGGGAAGGTGGTCTTAATCCCACAATACAAAAAATGTTTGAAGAGATGGTATGTATCTTACACTATCGGTGTCATCGATCTACTTTATTTTGTATATTTGTTCTCTTTTTCCCAATAAGGCAAATTGTTTCATTAGCATAAAATGTGCTAGTTTTTCTTGTGTAATGCACCCCCCTCAAAAAAAGTATTCTAATTTAACATAAGTAACTGCCATTGTTTGAAGTTAAAAGACTATCATCACAATTTTTTTTTATTTTTTTCCTAGAAAAATCAAAATGAAATCATTTTGGTATGACAGGTTGGATTCAACGGTATAAAAAATTTTACGGTCTCTGACTTTCCTCATTTGAAAGAAGTATGGCACAAACAAGTTCTAGTTAGCTACTTCAACAATTTAAAATCCCTAGTGGTGGATGATAATTGTTGTGGCTTGAGATATATATGTACTCCCGCTATGGCCATGGGCCTTGCGCAACTCCAGGAATTGAAAATAAAAAATTGTGCTATTTTGGAGGCAATAGTAGTCGTAGAAGAAGGAATGATGAGCTGCACTTTGTTTCCCAAACTAAATAGACTAAAGCTCAATGATCTTCCGGAACTCACAAGTTTCTGTAAGTCTATGGGAAATTCAATTGAACTGCCATCCTTGGCCAGTTTGTTGATTGAGAATTGCCCCAACATGCAAACATTTAACTCCAACTCTACAAATGCACGCGTGCAAGAAAGCAAGGACAACACTTTCACTGATTGTATACAGCCTCTCTTTGATGATAAGGTATTCATTTTCTTTTTCATGTTTCTCTAACATCACCTGAAATTCTTCATTCACATTTCTTTCCTCTTTTTGTTATCTCAGCCACATTCATTCTCGATGTTTTATCTGTAACTTTGTTTGATTAATTGTTTTATTAATAATGAACAACTATAATTGAATTGTTCCAGGTACAACTCTCTAATTTAGAGTTTTTAAAACTAGACAAGATCTGTTCATATAGAATAATTGTTGTTATTTTGCTTGTAGGTTGTATTACCCATTTTGGCATCATTGAACCTGTCCTTTATCCGTATCCAAACCATATGGCAAAATCAACTCCAAGCAATGTCTTCTTCGTACTCTCAAAATTTAACACAAATTATCATAGATGGGTGTGACACTTTAAAGTATGTATTTTCGTCTTCCATGGTTTCAAGTCTCGTCCAACTTACGGTCATTCAAATTATCAATTGTAAGTTGATGGAAAGCGTGATAATCACTGGAGGAGAAAGAATAAGCAACACACTGTTCCCTGAATTGTACCGACTTCATCTCAAACACCTTCCGGAGCTTACAAGCTTCTGCACTGGGACAGTTGGATTGCCCTCCTTGACCCAATTGTGGCTTCAGAATTGCCCTAAAATGCTCACATTTGTCTCTGAGTTTCCACAGACAGACCTGCCAGAAAACAAAGAAGTACAAACGAATTCCGAGGAGAACCAACATTCACAGATGCCAACTCTTTTCGATGAAAAGGTAATGTTTATTTCCTCTCTCGGTCGTTCTTTTATTAATCTTTAGTTCTGCATCTTATATTTTCTTGGTGTGTTTTAATTCTGTTTAATTATCAATCATGGGTGTTTTATTAGTCAATGCAATCAATTTAATTATTCAGGTACGAATCCCTGAGCTAAAGTTTTTGCAAATAGACAAAGTTGATAACGTGAGAAAAATATGGCATCATCAACTTGCTTTGGACTCCTTCTCCAAAATGAATTCTTTTAAATTGTTTGGGTGTCATAATCTGCTAAACGTTTTCCCATCCAACATGCTTGGGAGACTCCAAAAGCTAGAGCAATTGATGGTAATGAGATGTGATTCACTAGAAACAATATTTGAAATATCATCTTGCATGGTGGAAGAAACTGTTGCCAAGGAAGATGATGTAGTAGCAGTCCCTGCTAGAATTGTCTTTCCACAGTTAGCAAGTTTGCATTTATCATTTCTACCAAGCCTTAGAAGTTTCTGCCAGGGATCATATATTTTAGAGTTGCCAAAATTAAAGGAGTTAAGAATGCAGAGCTGCAAAAAAGTTGAGATACTTACTTCAGATTTTTTGAGCCTCCAGCAGACCCATAGAGAGAATCAACTTCATAATTCAATTCAAGGACCCCTATTCGTGGTTGATAAGGTATGTGTTCTATGTAAAATATTCATCATTAAACTTTCGCTAGAGTGATATCCAAGATAGCATAGGAATTAAAAGTGAAAAAAACTCATATAACACAATTTTTAATACTATTTGTTGAAATTTTCGCTATACATTTTTGTCTTAATAGTTGCAAAACTTTAGATTATTGAATACCATTATTATTCGTATTTTCTTATGTTTCATTATAAACTGCAAAATTTAATGGGTTAATTTATGTCTACCTAAAAATTTGATTAAAAAAAGTGACTTTAACATTCATTCATAAATTTTCATTCTATCAAATGATAAAAGAAGTGAATGAATTTAAGGTGAATAACAACCCTGAATTTAATATTTCTTGCTTTCAAGCATATTAACCTAATTGCCCATCATAAATACGGATTGAGGCCAAAACAATTTTTTTTTTTAAAGTAATGAGAAATAATAATTGATTTAATCCCTCAAAATCTAAAATAAAATTTATTAAGATTAAATTTTCACTAAAATGTTAAAATATGAAAGAAATATGATATATAACTCAGGACTAGTGAAAATACCAAGTGAAATGGATAAGTGCAACTTGGTATAGAATATAGAAGATGTTGTGTTAGGTTAGAAACTTGAAAGATACATGAAATAATCTAGTCGAAGATCATAGGTGGTGCACAATTGTAAGATCCCTGTATTCCAAAGGCAACTAGTTCTTGTGTACACGTTAATACATAAATATTATTTCAGTATATCTACTATTGATTCTTATTGTACTACACTAACAACATGTTTGATATGGTCACTCGACTAGTCGAAACAGTTTTTTAATGTTAAAAGCTCTTTTAATATTTTTACTCATTTGTCTAAAAGACTCAAGAAGTGTTGTGAATCTTAATCTACATTAACTAAACTTTTATTCTTATTCTAGGTTGTGTTTCCCAAAGTAGAGCAACTGGTGTTGGAGTGGAATTGGATTGTACAAAGTGCAATATGTCCATATAGTTTCCTTTACACATTCCCCAACCTCGAGAAACTTCGGCTTTCTTACCTTTCTTTCAGGGAAATATTCACGTGTGAAGGACTTGATTGTAAGGAAACACATGTAGAGCCACCTACTAAATTAAGTCAATTGTCACTCGTTGGCTTGAAAGACTCGTTGCATCTATTGGAGGAGAATTCTTTGCTTTGGAAAGTTTTTCAACATTTGAAATGTCTAGAAGTGTCAAATTGTGTCAACTTAAAAAACTTAGTTCCATTTTTTGTGTCTTTCCAAAATTTGACAACATTGGAAGTATTGCACTGTAATGGATTGGTCAATTTAATGGAGGGCACAGTAGCCAAAAGTTTGGGGCAACTTAGAAGATTGAAAATATCTTATTGCAAAATGATTGAAGAAATCATAGCATGTGGGGGTGATGAAGTGGAAGATCAGATCATATTTGACCAGTTAAGGTATTTGGAGCTTCGTAGTCTACCAAAGCTTACAAGCTTCTGCTCCGGGAATTATATTTTCGAATTTCAATCTTTGCAACAAGTAGTTGTGAGACAATGTCCAAATATGAAGATGTTTTCGTTAGGAGTTGTAAGCACACCAAGGTTGCACAAACTACAAATATCAGAAGTAGAGGAGGAAGACTTTTGGGAAGGTGGTCTTAATCGCACAATACAAAAAATGTTTGAAGAGATGGTATGTATCTTACACTATCGGTATCATCGATCTCCTTTATTTTGTATATTTGTTCTCTTTTTCCCAATAAGGCAAATTGTTTCATTAGCATAAAATGTGCTAGTTTTTCTTGTGTAATGCACCCCCCTCAAAAAAAATATTCTAATTTAACATAAGTAACTACATTGTTTGAAGTTAGAAGACTATGATCACTTTTTTTTTTTTTTCTAGAAAAATCAAAATGAAATAATGTTGGTTTGGCAGGTTGGATTCAACGGTATAAAAAATTTTACAGTCTCTAACTTTCCTCATTTGAAAGAAGTCTGGCACAAGCAAATTTTAGTTAGCTACTTCAACAATTTAAAATCACTAGTGGTGGATGATAATTGTAGTGGCTTGAGATATATATGTACTCCCTCTGTGGCCATGGATCTTGCGCAACTCCAGGTATTGGAAATAAAAAATTGTGCTATTTTGGAGGCAATAGTAGTCGTAGAAGAAGGAATGATGAGCTGCACTTTGTTTCCCAAACTAAATAGACTAAAGCTCAAAGATCTTTCGGAACTCACAAGTTTCTGCAAGTCTATGGGGAATTCAATTGAACTGCCATCCTTGGCCAGCTTGTTAATTGAGAATTGCCCCAACATGCAAACATTTAACTCCAACTCTACAAATGCACGCGTGCTAGAAAGCAAGGACAACACTTTCACTGATGTACAACCTCTCTTTGATGATAAGGTATTCTTTTTCTTTTTTCATGTTTCTCTAACATCACCTGAAATTCTTTGTTCACATTTCTTTCCTCTTTTTGTTATCTCAGCCACATTCATTCTCAGTGTTTTGACCGTAACTTCGTTTGATTATTGTTTTATTAATAATGAACACAATTAAATGAATTGTTTCAGGTACAACTCTCTCAATTGAAAAGATTAGTGTTAAATGGTTTGCCAAAGCTAAATCATGTATGGAGGATGGACTCCCAAGGTGGTTTATCTTTTCAAAGTCTTCTTTCGATAAAAGTTACAGGTTGTAACAGTCTGAAAAGCCTTATTCCAGCCTCAGTAGCTAGAAGTCTTCTACAACTTGAAGAGCTTAGTATAGATGAATGCTGCATGTTAGAAGAAATTGTTGCCAAGAACGAAGAAGTAGATGAATCAATACCTAGGTTTGTGTTTCCTCAACTAACATGGCTGAGACTAGTAGAGCTATCAAGGCTCCGACATTTCTACTCAGTGATACATATTTCAGAATGGCCAATGCTAAAGAAGTTGCACGTTTGGAATCGTGACAAATTAGAGACTTTAGCATCAGAACTTATGAGCTTTCAAGAGACTGAGCAAAAAAGCCTACATGAGATGCCAAATGATCGACCCCTACTCTCATTTGACAAGGCAAGTAGTTAATCATATTTTTGCACAAATATCAGAGTTCTAACCTCTATTATCATTTATTAGTTTCAGCATTGTTACGTCATACAACATATTCAAGAATCTACTAGATACTCATTAATTATGCAACATTTTCAACAATCTACTAGATATTCATTGCTTATGCAACCCTGCGAGAACTATATCCTGTAATTAAAATTCACTAATTGTTGTACACTTGGGTTTAGTTATAAGTACTTATTATTTCTTATATAATTACACTGATCCTTATCGTACCACATTCAATGCCTACACGGACTAATGATTTCATTAATTTTTCAGGTTCCATTCAATAATTTGGAAAGTTTGGCATTGGAATGGAATAGGTTTGTGAAGGAATCATTGCATGAAAGACTTCCAATCTTATCATGCAAATTAAAAATCCTTACACTTGTAGACTTTCATGAGAAAACTGATATTTGTGTATCATGTTTCCTTTCACAAACTACCCAATCTGGAGAAACTTATAGTTTATGGAGGCTTTTTTAAGAAAATATTAGATAAAGGACTTGGCTGTGCAGAACAGCATATTGAAGCACCTAGTAAACTAAGCCGTTTACAGCTTTCTTGGTTGTTGGACTCGTTTCATTTGTGGGAGGAAAATTCTATATCTAGGAAAGTTTTTCAAAATCTGGCAATTCTAGAAGTACTTAGGTGTGACAATTTAAAATATTTAGTGTCATCTGTTGTGTCTTTCCAAAATTTGACAACTTTAAAAGTGACAGAGTGCAACAAATTGCTCAACATAGTGGCACTCTCGACGGCAAAAAGTTTGGTGCGACTTACAAAATTGAGTATATCCAATTGCAAAATGATTGAGGAAATTATAACACATGAGGCAGATGAAATGGAAGATTGGATCATTTTCAAGAAACTACGTTATTTGAAACTTGAGTGCTTATCAAGCCTTACAAGCTTCTACTCTGGGAATTACAGAATTGATTTTCCATCATTGCAGCAAGTAATAGTGACAGAATGTTCAAATATGAAGACTTTTTCTCAAGGAATCTTAAGCACCCCAAGACTACACAGACTACAAAAAACAGAATTTGAGTGTGAAGGATTTTGGGAAGGCAACCTTAATACTACAATAGAATGTCTCTTCTCTGAGGTATGAATAATTGTTACCATATTTTCCCATCTGCCTTACAGTTTATTATTATTATTATTATTATTTCATTTTTCTCTCTACCGGTGTGGATATATATTTGCTACTTAAAATGAATTAGTTGAATTGATCGTAGCAATAATTTATTATATGTTTGTTTCACTTTTCTGTTTCCTAAACGAAATAAAGACACTAGGCGAATCAATGAGAGTTGAGTTTTTGTGGTTAAAAATTGTTCTTAAATCCAAATGAACATATATAATGAATATATTAATATATGTTTGAATTAAAGTCTTTGAGAATCAGTTTGATTAGATCTGGATTCTATAAATTTTAAAAAAAGAAATGAGAAAAAATCATTTTGGTCCCTTTGGGGGAATGGGTCAAATTTTTAATTATATTTCGTAAAAGAATTAAATCATTTTTAATTTTTCAATAAAATGTCAAATTAATCCCTCTAATCAATTAACTTTTGGTCAAACTAAATGATCAACATGGTCGGCATGAGTAAAATTATCATTTATAATCACGCTATATGACGGTGACACGTGTATAAATTAGAGAAATTAAAAATGTATATATATTAAAAATGATAAAAAGAAAAAAACTAAATTAAACAATTAAACAATTAAAAAACTTGAAAAAAAATTTTGGAATCCGGATTAATTAAGAAACTTAAAGAAAAAAAAACACAAAAACCAAAAAAATATAGATTTGGAAGCCGGATCATTTAGAATAAGACATACAATTAAGAAAATTTAAAAAGTAATAAAAATAAAACAATAAACACCAAAAAAAAAATCTTCACTATAAACACCAAGTCTTCACCACAAAAATCAAACCCATTCACCACCAAAAATTAAACCCATCATCAGTCATACCTTATCAATCTCATCCTCTGCTGCCACCACCACTGCCTCATCATCCTCTGTCGCAGCTGACGTAGCAACAACAGCCGTCTATATCTGGAGCATCGAACCTAAGTGGGTCGTGGAACCCAGCACAACCGCCTGTTTTCGCTGTCATGGCAAAGCAAGTGGATCGTCGCACCTAGATCATTGAACCCACCTGGGTTCGATCCACCTAGGTTCGTTTGATGATGAACCCAGAAGGGTTCGTTTGACGAACCCACCTGGATTTGTTTGATGACGAACCCAAAACAGATGAACCCACCTGGGTTCGTTTCGTACCACATCAGGCGGACCCTCTTGGGTTTGTACAGTGATGATTTTTTCTTTTTGTTGGTTTTTTGAGTTTGCTTCATGATTGATGCTGTTGGGTTTTCAGGTTTGATGGTTTTGTGGGAGGTTGATGATGTTGGGTTTGATTTATGATTTTTAGCTTTGGATTGATGATGTTAGGAGATTGACTGAGGAGGCTAGGTGTATTTTTTGGGTTTCTAGATTCGGTTTTTAATCGATTGGAAACCCAAATTGGGGTCGATGAACTGATAAATAGATGAATTGATGAATTCTTCTTTTTTTTTTGGGAACAAAGATGAATTGATGACCTGTTTTTTAATTTTTATTTAATTTCTTAATTTTAATTTCATATTAATCTTCACCCCCATTTTAAGATGGACGATGATATTTGATTATTTAAAATTTTAATTTTTATTGATTTTTTTAATTTTTTAATTTTTATTTAATTTTCAATTAATTATTAATTTATTTCAAATTTAATTATTTAATTATTATAATATTTAACTATGAGCAGAGGTATAACAGTTTTTTCATCCGTTTTAATAAAGTCAAGGGTATATTAATATTTTTATATTTTTTATTAGGTTTGGTTGTTAGTTGACTGACGGAATGAACTAATTTGACTCTTTTTTTGAAACGTTAAGGATGATTTAATCATTTTTTAAAATATAATTAAAAATTTGACTATTTTCTAAAATTGAGAGACTAAAATGATTTTTGCTCAAGAAAGTTGGATTCTATAATTAAAGTATTCAGATGCTTAATTGACTAAATATTCTCTTCTTTTTGATCAAAAAAAAAAAAAAAATCTCTTCTTTTATTTCTCATAATCAATGGTTGTTTTAGGAACTTAAGCTTTTGTCTATGCTTTACAATTATGAAGTGTCTTGGAATTGGAATTAAAATAAGAGTTCATTGTTTTATGTATCTTTTTTCTTGAAAGTGAGTAAATCTTCGTGTTGATTATCAAATAATAGAATCAAAGAACATGCGGTAATATTATGCTTCAACTAAACCTAAATAAAAATCTATTAAATAAAAAAAAGCATTCTCATTTGGATTGTTTATATTATGCTTCAACTAAACCTAAATAAAAATCTATTAAATAAAAAAAAGCATTCTCATTTGGATTGTTTAAAACAACTTTTTCTATGTCCTTCGGAAGTAAGATATTTGGTAAATAATGATTTTTTTTTTTTTTTTTGGCATTATCTCTCATTATAGTATATGTTCAATAATAATATAGATGATATTTAAAAAAGTAATGTTAGTTATTTTAACTCCTATACAAACTTATTTCTAAACTTTGATGTCATAATTTATTAATTGAGATAAAACATTACTAATGTAAATTCATCTGTCAATTGTCACATTATAAGTTGGAATACAAATTAGGTTATAAAGTTGAGAAACCTAATATTACTCCATTTATAAACATAGTTGACTATTTATTTATGTTATAATTAGAGGATTATTTAATACTAATAAGTTTCTCTATAATTACAGAATGAGCAGTCTTGTAGAATGGATTGAGATCATCCTTTCATATACAAAATGGAAAAAGGAAAGTCCTTGGAGGTTTGTGAACATTGCAACTTATTTGTTTATTTATTTATTTTTTGGTTCTGAAGAGAGCCTTTTGCTTGCTTAGTAATGTCACTACTCTTTGGTCATTTGAAGCACATTTCACGAGAATTGTGTAACTGCTGTTATTCATCATTTGTTGTTGAAAAATGGTGTATGGGAACTCGTGCACTCACACATCATTTGAAGTATTCGTTTTCGAATTTGTTTTTTTTGCAAAAATAAGATTAAATCATCTTATTAATCCTTTGATAGATTTCCCTAGGTTTCTTAGTAATGAAGCTATTATGGTTTTAAATGAGTTTTTTTTTTTTTTTTTAATAGGAAACTTACTAGGGTGAGTTTTGCTTCAGTCACTAAACTAATTGTTTGATTGTGATATTTTGGTTTTTTAGTCTTTATGTTAAGTGGCAAATTCAAAAACACTCCAATTTCAAAGCCAAAAATCGATTTTAGGCCCTCCCAAAGCAAAATTTGTTTTTAACTTTTTCAAGAAATGATTTGCACCCTGTACCCCATAGTTCCCAAATTGCCCCTACAATTAAATTATCAACTTACCCTTCGCATCAAAATAGTCATTTAAAATTCAAAAAAACGAAAAACAAAACGCGCAACTACGAAACAAGCCTCAAATAATCCTACCCTAGTATGACAACCATTCAACAAATATCTCACGGTCACACTTTTATTCGCATCAAGCTTTCGCCATGGAAGGAGGAAACTATGATACCGCTGCACAGACACTGCCAACCTCTTCGTCGCCATTCTCCGCCGTTCGAAGGTAAAATTCCGCAAACTAACCCATTTTTCATTTGGATTTTGAGTTTTTTGGGTTTTTGTCGAAAGATTTGTGTTGTGTATGATTTGTGTTGGGTTTTGGTTATTTAAGAGCGATTGAAAGTCGATTATCTGTGTTGGGTTTTGGTTGTTTAAGAGCAATTGAGAGTCAATTGATCTTCCTACTGCTCATGTCACGGATGGAAGCAGTCAATCAGTGAAAGGAGCCTGTCACGAATGGACCACTTCCATTCGTGACAAGAGAGGCTCCTGTCATGGTTGGAGCCCATTTGAGGCAGTTAAGTTGTTTTTCATCCGTGACAGATTCATTTGAGTCAAATTTGTTGTTTCTTTCGTACATATGGATGTTGACAAGGAGTCGCAACTTGTTTATAGGCACGAGATTTGGGAAATAGCCCCCGGAATGCGGGTGAATTCATATTGTCACCTCAGAACCCTTGGTACGGTCTATAATGTCTTGATGCAGTATAAATTGTACGGTAGATTTGTTGCAAGCCTTCTAAGATATCTAATCCATACAAACCATGTTACGCAGTATTTTGCTAGGAAGTTAGTGCTAGAAATACTTATACGCACTATTTTGCCAGGAAGTTGGTGCTAGAAATACTTACTCGGGAGCTCATCTATCCTGGTGCTCGAGAGGATATGATGTGGTTTGAAATAGGAGGCGGCCATATCAATTTTGGAAGCAGGATTTGTTCTGGTCACAAGACTCTGGGTTGAGCAAATCAAACGATGTCATGTTAAAGTGGACCGGAAGAAGCTGGGGATCGGAGTGTATACAAACGACTATTTTCAGGGTACTCAGTTCACATAAATGAGACTCTTTTGCAAGAAGAGATGTATAATCGAGAAGATATGCTGAAGATGTTGTATGTTTCCGACATCAATGACATCTTGCTCAGGGAGCACGAGCAAACAACGATTCAGTCATTTTTTGTGGCATCTAGTTGGGGATTTGGACATGTTTGAGAATTTTCCTTAGGGAACATATGTCTATGGTTTGACTCTAAACTACCTCCGTTTGGCGATTACTCCTAAATGGGTTTAGAGAGTCGAATTGTCATTTGGCATCAATATTTATGGGTTTGTTTGGAGGTATAAAACTTAGTACATGGTCTTTAATACTAATTATAATTGTTTAGTTTTATATATGTTAAAAACTTGTTTTGTTTTTAATTATTTTTGCATTATAGTGGTGGTTGATCAAGATGTTCCCAATGTTCGCTGATGCAATTTAGGCCAAATTTAATCAAAATAATAATAATTGGATGGTCCCAAGGTGTTTAAATTGGGTGTGTCCAAATAAGACACAGTAAATTTCACAGTCTAACTGCCACTGTAAGTGTCTAACTATGGCTTATTTTGTTTCCTTTTTTAGTATGTTTTGTTGTAATATTAATATGTATGTCTATATTAATAATTGTTATGTATGTTTTGTAGGCACACAGATTGCAAACCTTGAATCCACCGACAAGGAGGCAAGGATGGATTTTATGAAGTTTTTCAATCTACTGCATTAGGTTAGAGAGAGGGTCTTTGAGGAGGGCGGTGGGGGCACTGATGAGGAGAGGGGTCGTCTTTTAATGCAAACTTCCCCCACAGAAGCTATTAGTCTGACACAACAAGGCCAAGGGGGGAAAACATCCATGGAAGTCATTTGTCTAACCAAGCACTACTGTTAGACTCAAGGATTGACTACATGGAGTAAGTCGGCACTGAGTCTTATGGGCCACACCATGATAGACTGACTCCATTAGATCGTGCAACTAGAGAGAATAGGTAAAAAAAGGTGCACGATACCCCTAGGACGGAGCATGGATAGTCTCATCCTCCAATACGTGGGGTATATTATTATTTTATTAATTTATATATATATATTCTTTTTTTTTTAATTGAAAAGTTTTGAAATTATTGTATGGTAGTACGGAATTGGATAGAGAGACTGAGTCTCTAACCATGATAGACTAAATGTAATATTTAAATACTGGTTCTATAAACAACCTGGATAGTAAAAAAACAATAGAAAACTGTCAAAATTTTTTATAAAATTATTCAAAAATGTGACTTTATTGTGTAAATTTTTGTTTGTAATTGTTTTTTTCCTTTTTGCGGGAGCACCATGATAGAGAGCCTCCATTAGGGTATGCACTTGAAGAGGATAGGTCAAAGAAGGTGCATGATGCTCTTAGGGCAGAGTGTGGACAATCTCATCCTCCGACATGTAGGTAATTATTATTTTATTAATCTGTACATATTTATTCATTTTATTGGATTGAAAAGTTTTCGAATTTACGAAGTTGGAATGAGAGACTGAGGCTCTAAGCAAGATAGACAAAGCGTAATTTTTAAATATAAATTCTATAAATAACCTGAATAGTAGAAAAGAAAAAAAAAAAAAAGAAGGAAAGACTATTAAAATTTTTGTAAAATTGTTAAAAAATGTGACTTTGTTGTGTCATTTTTGGTTTGTAATTGTTTTTTTTTTTTTCCCTTCTTGTAGGAGCACCGTGATGGAGTCTTCATTAGGGTGTGCACCTAGAAAGAATAGCTTAAAGAAGGTGCAAGATACTCCTAGGACAAAGCGTGGATAGTCTCATCCTCTAGTACGTGGGTTATATTATTATTTTATTAATCTGTACATACATATTCATTTGATTAAATTGAAATGTTTTGGAATTATTGTGTGGTAGTACGAAGTTAGATAGGAAGACTGAGTCTCTAAATATGATAGACAAATTGTAATTTTTAAATATAGGTTCAATTAATAACCCGGATAGGTAAAACGATATGGGAGGTTCTATCCAAATTTTTATAAAATTATTCATAAATGTGACTTTATTGTGTAATTGTCTGTTTTTAATTGTCTTTTTTCCCCTTTTTGTGGGAGCCTTAAACAGTTACTGTGCAGATGGTCATGGATAAGTTGTTAAGGCTCGAGGAGCTGATGATGTCAATGCATAGGAAACAAAAAATATAGTTAAGGTGATAAAGAAGATTGAAGGCACATTTTGGAATCGCAGGGTCTTCCGACGATCCGGATGATGATGATGATAGTGAGAGGACACAAACGAATGACGATATTCGTGATAGAGCAATGACGATCATAGGGGAGAGGGTACAGTTGTCGACTGTATTGATCCGAATGATTAAGAGGGTGATAGTAGAGATGATGATCGAACATTTGCCATATTTGTGAAATCCAAGGTAAATTTCATATTTAGTTTGCGTTTTAGTTTTACATATCAATCTAAATGCCTAATATAAAACAATTGGTTTAAAGTTGTAGGAGAAAGCCGATGAGTTTGTTCCGCAGTCCAGACAAACAATTAAGCCATCAGCGGCTTGTCGGATGCCATACACAGCGCCTCCTCTTAAGAAGAAGAGAAAGAAGACACATGAGCAAGGGACGATGGATGAGCAACAGGTTGTTGCTGCTCAACTTGTGAAGGTGAAAATGGATAATCCTTCTTCTGTTGAACTTGTGAAGGAGCAAGAGAAAATTAAGCAGATCATCATCATCCCCTATATGCCATCCACAGAGGATCGGAGGAGACCATCATCATCCCATGTATGCCACCAGACCAGAGAAAGAGGAGGTAATCCTTATTCTGGAGGGGTACCTTGCATGCAAGGATTCGAACGAGCTGCTTCTGTAAGTGTTATTCCTTACTATATATATTTATATATATATATATATTTATTTATTTATAATATAATTTCTCACCCTTTTATTGCTTTTTATTTTAGGCGTACCTGCGGTTACGTTGTTCTAGCCAAAACGGAATGGATCAAGGACATTGAGGATGTGGATAAGTGGTTGGATAATCTTCACATCGATCATATTTGTTGGTCCTTCGAATTATAGGAAAAACTTGAGTCCATGGCTTTTAAGTCACAGATATGCAGTCCACGAGTGTTCTATATATGTGAGCGTATATATCATATTTATTCATTATCTGTATCTTTGTTTTGTTTAATGATAATTAATATAACAAGGTCTTATTTTGTGATTTTGCAGGAGGATTTTGTGCATGCCTCAACTCGAGATTATGGTAAAATAGAGATGCCTTTTGATCCAGCCACAGCAAATGTCCCTGATGACTGGATAGGTCTTTTCCCAGGATCAGGGAGACCCAAAGCCCCTTTGGTGGGACGTAGACTATGTAAGTGTTGTTAATCATAACTGATATTTGTAAGCAGTTTAATTTATTTATATAAATTAGTCCCGTGCACTGACATTTTGAATATGCAGGTGTTGTTGCCATGCAGTCTACATCAGATACATTACATCCTCTGTCAGGTGTGCTTGAAGGAGTAGGGGATCCTAATTTTCGATCGAGTGCTAAACTAGACAAAGAAATTAGGATAACAACCATTCAGCCGCCGGTTCGCTACCATTCGTTGATTCTGTGTAGGAGCGATTGTTATCAGAGATATGGTTTGTTGATGCCACGAGAGGCTACAGAATTGACGGTTACGCATCTCAGCCCATCCAAGGTGCCTCAACAACCCGATCAGTAAACTCCACCTTTTAATAGAATTATTTATTTATTTAATCATTTGTTCTATATATGGCTTGACATCTTTTATTACTGATACAACATCAGCTGTGGAGCTTACACCGCAGATATTTGGTGGTGCTAGAAGAAGTGGACGTTCGGGAGTAATTTTGAAGATGCACAAAGGATTAGGAGACAGATAGCTGTCGATTTATTTTATTATTCTCATCCAGTAACTTAGTTGATACGTGTTTCATTTGTATATTTGTACATAGATATTAGTTTGTAAATGGAAAATTGTTGGGTTCTTGTGCGGTAGTAATTTTGTTGACATTTGTACGTGGATTTATAATTTCAAATGCAGGTTCTACTCAGGAAGTCTCCAAACAAAGACAGATTCTAGCAAAAATTTGTGTAAGATCTGATAAGTTAATTACCACCGAATAATTAGTATGATGGTTATATATGTATAAAATTTGTACAACTTAAATTACCACAAAAAATTTGTGTAAAATTGGATGAAATTTATTTAATTTATCTATCTAAATTAAATAAATTTAGTGCCAACTAAATTATTTAGTATGAATTAAATTACCACCACGTGTTAATTCAAATAAAATAAAATTTATTTAATTAGAATGAAGGTTCATTTTATACATATATTAATTATCTATAACAAATAATCACTAAATTTGATCTTAAGTTAATTTATTTGTCACTCAATTTATTTATCTATAAAAAAAATTGAAAATAATGATCTAAGTTAATTTATTTATCACTAAATTTATTTGTCTATAAACAAATTGAAATTAATGATCTTAAGTTAATTTATTTATCACTAAATTTATGTGATGGTATGCATTTGAGGAGATTTTCCAATTTTTTCTTTTGGCACTATTAGAGATCCAAAAAATTACAAATTGTGAGAACAAATTATTTTAGGATGTTTTTGCTCATTAAAAGTCAAAAAATAGGGGAATCACCCTCCATGATCCGCACTAATGCATTGTGAATATTGGATATTAATTTCCCTTTTTTCTAGGCCTTTAAGGAACCCAAATATTTTAATCTTTTGTGTTAAAAAGAATTATATTAGTACAATAAAAAATAAGGAAGAAATTCATAATAAAAAAAAATTCACTAAAGTTCAATGACCCGAATTCTGTTTGGTCTGGTTTGAAGAGCTCGTAGTGCAACAATTGTGATGAAACAACAAATATGAAATTTTTTTGAGGATCTATGATGGTATCAGAGGGATTGAGCCGATAGGACTATATGTTTAGGGACCTGTTTTACCTAAGGTTTTTTGTATTCGCACACATTCACACATGCACAAACACATATTAGGACCTGTTTTGCCTAAGGTTTTTTCTACTCGTGCACACACTCGAGTGTGCACACACACTCACATGCACACGCACGTGTGCACCCACACACGTGCATGCACACACACATAGATATATATATATATATAATGATTTTATCATCAATGTCTTCTAATTTTAAAAAGTTAAGATGAACCAATTAAATTCATCTATTGCATTTAAATTAAATAGGAGAGATAATTTGTTTTAGGAGAGAGAATACGATGGATGAATTTGATTGATTCGTCTTAACTTTTTAAAGTTAAGAGACACTGTTAGGAGACACTGATAGTAAAATCATTATATATATATAATGGATTCTGTTAGGGTTTCTCATTGGTTTCTATGCACCTTAGGTTTCTTAGTCAAGAAGCTAATGATTTTAAATGAGTTCTTTTTTCAAATAGCACACTTACTAGGGTGAGTTTTGCTAGAGTCACTAAACTAATTGTTTGATTGTGATGTTTTGGTTTTTTGGTCTTTATTATAGTGTGCAATTTGAATGGCTTTGTTTTTGTTTTTTATTGATTGAATTTTCAGTTTGTTGAAATTGGGGGTTTAGTTTTCTAGGGATTTTGAAATAGAAAAAATATGGGTTTGTGTTAAAATAGTTTAGATGATGAAATTGAATGTTAAAAGGGGTTGAGGAAGCCATTAATGAGGAGTTGACTCTGTTTGCATTTTTAAAAATGATGAAGTCTGTTGAAATGTTTGTAATGTCCGAGAAAAAATTTTTCAGGACCTTCTTTGTGATCTTGAGACCTAATCTCAGTTCTAGGGACCTTTTTTTTTTTTTTCAAGTTAGAAGCTATGACCATTGTTCATCTTTGGGACTTATTTTAATAAACAAGACCTATTGGCTGTTTTGGGATCTCATGATGGCTACTACTATGTTTACTTTTTTTTTTTTTTTTTTTACTTACCTTTAATTTTTTTGTTAATTTATTAAATTGTTTTTAGATAGCGAATCACAGAAGAAGGTTAAAGAAACTTGAGGGTCGACGGTTTAGGGGAGTAATAAACCAACACTTCCCTTTCAAGTTGTTAGAACTCATAAGCAATGCCCTATCAAACATTATTGATGATGGGTGGACAAGAGAAAAGGAGGTTTATGGAACTCGCTTTGGGCATTTTCTACGGATGTAATGTCACAAATTTCTTTAGGATGATTGTGAGTTGCTTTTAAGAGAACTACACCATGGTGGTTTGAGCGATGAGATGCATTTTCAGTTAAGGACGAAGAGAGGTAAGGTTTTCTCAAAGTAGAGTTTACCTTACAACCGGACTCAAATGAGAAAAGGTTTCAGATATTAGTTTGAATCCCGGCAGTAGAGAACGGTATCCACACTATATATTTCAACAATGATGTTGTTTGGGTAGAGTCTGTTAAAGGCAACCTCACTTACTGGTGAGTTTCAGTAGAAGAATGATGTTGTGAAGCTAATAATGCTTCATCTTTTTCTCCATAGGTGCAATGATAAGAACTAGGTGGCTACGTGGGCGTTACGGCTGGTGAAAGATTTGATAGTGTGGAGGGGGATGCTTTCCCATAGGGCGCATTGGAATATAAGCTTTTGTTTTATGTATTAGCAAAAAGGGAAGGACACTTAACAAAAAGGAATATAATTTTGAGTAAATTACAATTTAACTATCCAGTTGAAACTCTAATTCAAGTTGAGCAACTGTTTTGATGTTATTGCAATTTACCCTACTCTCGTTAACATTTCTCTGTTAAAATTAACTGAGTGAAAAGTAAAATTATCTTTTGACCTTATTATTATTTTTTTAAATAAATTTTAAAAACTTTAAAATAAATTAAATAAAAGATTTTTTAACCAAATCTCCACCATCTGTCTTGAGATGGACGATGAAGATCAATTTAAAAAAAAATAAAAATTTAAGTAAAAACAAAGTAAAAGATTAAATAGTAACCAAAAATCCAACTTGAACCCATCATCATCTTCTTCATGTTTATGATCTCCTTCATCTTAAACCCATCATCATCATCTTTTTTATCCATTCAAAATATCACTAACAGTTTTTCACCAGTTAACCAATAGTTCTTCATTATCGTCAAAAATTCAACCTTGAACCCATCATCACCATCTTATTCACTAGTTCACCATCAAAAAATCACCAACAATCACAAATTAAAAAAAATAATCAACCCAAATAATCACCAGGTCAACCCCATAAATAAAAAATGAAGATCACCAGTTCAACCCAAATAATCAGAAGAAAAATTGAAAAAAAAAAAAATGTCTAGGTTCATTCGAATGAACCCAGAAATGGGTTCATTAGTTAACCTAGAATCTCTGGGCTCACGAATAAACCTAGAATCTGGGTTTGAAGAAGAAGAAGAGAAGAAGAAGAAGAAGAAGAATGAGAGAGAGGCTGTGACAGGAGATAAGGAGAAAATGATGAGGAAGAGAGAGAAGGCAAAAGTTAAATAAAAATTTATTATTTAAGTTTTGTATTTAATTATTTAATTTTTAATTTAGTATTTGGTCAACTGGTTCAACTTCAATCATCAAAGGCAATTTCGCTTTTTCGCCGCTTTGATACTATTCACTGTCAAATGTAATGGAATCTTGCTAGCGAGAGGGGGGTTAAATTGCAATAACATCGAATTAGTTGTTTAGCCTAAATTAAAGTTTCAATTGGATAACTAAATTGTAATTTTCTCTATAATTTTTCTAGCTATTCTTAAATGTTGTTTGTAAGTTAGAATTATGATTAACGGGTTCCTTTTAATTTCATGTGATGTAAGTACTAACATACAATTATATTGATTTTTTTTTTTTTTTTTTTTTTTTTGTAGAATTTTTATGTTTAAGGTGTCCTTGACAATCACAATGGAGGCATAAAAGTATAGAAAGATGATTAAATTCAAAGAAAACTACTCACACATTGGATAATGGTGAGACTTGAATCCTTAACTTTTTAAGATCAAGGGAAGTGCTCAATCACTCATACTAAGGGATGACGTGCTGATAGACTTACACTTTAAAGGGTTGTTTCAATGGTAGGTTAGGTTAGGCTTGAAAGAGTGTTGATAGCTATGAATAAAAGAAGTAAGAATGGTTACCTAATTTAGGTAACTCTATTTGTTTATTCGGCTTTAGTAATACTTAAAATTTTCATTAATTCTAGTTAGATGATTGTGAATTGTAGATGCATGCATTAAAGAAACTCGAGCCTAATGATGACGAGAAAAGCTAAAGGTACAAGTAGGATCTCATGGATGTGCTATCATTACACTTCGTAGGAAATATCATTCGCTAATGTCTAGCCAAAGTTGCCTGAGGATTGCGACGAGCCAGTAGTTGCTGTCTTTATTTGCCCGTTGTACGAGCAGGTGTTAGCCAAACATGCGAGCAAGTGAGAAAGCAAATGAAGGGACTATAGTAGAGTTAAAATAATACACAAACATACCTTAGGATCCTTTTACTAACAATTGACCAATGTTAATCTATTATTTATATTTGTTTACTTATGTTGACAGGTCAGAGTTGAGTGTAAATACTGCTAAAGTTAGAGCAAGTTAGCGTAATTTTTCCATAAATTAAATATTAAAAATATTTTTGATAAAATAACTATAAAAATTTTCAAAAATATTTATAGTTATTTTCAAATAAAATAAAAATAAGTTAATTAAACTTTGAAGAAATTGTTATATAAAAACACGCTACAGATAGAAAAGAAGAAAAAAATTGAAAAAAATAAAGACAACCCACAAAATGTATAAATGGATTTCACATAAGGCACCGTTGGGGATGATGTGTCACCAAACAACCAATAAAACCAATTTGGTGGTTCAATCAAATCCACTTGTTAACGAACAAAAACAACCAATTCAATAATGAATACCTAATGTAACAAACACCTCCAATAAAGACAACAAAAGTAACAATGTGATTATGTGAACGTGAGGTCAATTCGAGAAGGTAAGAGGATGAGGAATACCGTAGGTGCCCTTAACCATTCACAAATCGCTAGACGCAAAGCATTGGAAGTTAATGAAAGAAGGATTTCATGAAATCACTAAAGATTGCTCAATCATGGAGCATGCCCACAAAGTTTATTCAAATCAGCCAAATGTGCCCATCAAGTTGACAGCTAAGAGGGCACAAGGAATGATAGGTGGCATAACGGCTCCCGAGATTTGTAAAGATAGTTAGAAAGCCCCACAAATGATAGAAGGCACACTCCTTTGACGAATACCAGGATGATAATATATCAAATAGACATGGTAACATGGCTAGAGCCATATGGAGCCGAGGTGTGACAATGAACGCATTTACTAGGTGAAGGCATATGTCGGACCAATGGTAAGAAACTACTACTGCACCTACAACGGTAATCCATTTGTTAGGTCATGTACAAGTCAAAAAAAGGACAAATGTCATAGAAAGTACGTGATAATGCTTATGTGAGTTACAGTCATCCATTCTTAAGTCAAGTACAAGTAAAAAAAAAGGACAAATGTCATCCAAAGGGCATGATAATGCTTGCATGGGGTAATATAAGGCTTTTTTCACATTGTGCTCTCGACATGTATATTTTTCTCTCTATTCATTTTGCAAATCCAAATTGACGTATCCAAAACCTATAACACTAGTTTTAACCCAATCGATTTTGTGTAAAAAGCAAAACAAAATTTTCTTTTAACAAATAGCCGGAAGATGAAAAGAGAAAAGTTTATTTAACTATAAGTGAATGTTTGAGGGTTCATTTGAGATAACTTTTGCTTTTAAATTTTCACAGTAAAAAGAGAGAAGTAAAAGTTCAAGTTTTTCAAATTCTGTTTGGATTATACATTTTTAAAAAGGCTTTAGATTTGAAAGAGCTTTTATGATTGTTTGATTGAAATATTACTGAAATATCATTTTATGATGATATGATTTTATGTCATTCTATAAGAGCTTTGGAATATATTTGATTAAAATAATTCAAATTATCACTTACATATTATATATATATATATATATATATATAAATGTGTGTGTTCTTTTTAAACAATTTACTCGATAGACATACATGTAACTTATTTTTTCAATTATATTTACTTAAGTTTTGATTATTAAAATAAATTAATAATAAAAATTAAATTAAAATTACACATACATTCATGCATAATAATACATATAAATTATGTCAATAATTTTAGCCAAAACAAAACCAATCGTTTTCTTTTATTGCTTCTCTTTTCTCCTCCCCCACCCCCTCTTGTCCCTGATTTTTTTTTTGGCTAAACAATGTCCCAGATCTTGGATTAACCAAAAATAACTGTAAGCACAAAAGTTTCCAGATGAACTGCTTGACAGCTGTAGTTTAAATTAATAGATTCAATCATTTTACTTGCAGAAAAGCATTCAATCGGTTCATAAGAGGAGCCCAAAACGCCATTGTCTTGTAATTGAGCAATTCAATTCATTACTCAAGCTAATTGAAGAAAGCACATTTATTTATTCAGTAAAGAGAGACTTTATACACTAAAACTGTAACATGCACTTGCAACCAAAAACTACACTGGCCAGAAAACGTTGTCAATCAAGCAAAAAAGCAGAGTATATACACAACTATAGTAACCATATATTCTTGAAACATTCTTCGCCTTGTAAAATAGGTGATGGTGGCTGTGATAGCTGGAAAAGATGCACACAGCAATTTCAGTCAATCGCTCCAGTTATCCTGATCCTTCATGGATCCTTCATCCTGCATGTCCAACCTAGTTAAAAGCAAGACAAGCTATTCAACAATTAAAGCTTAATAAATTACAGTTTTAGCGCACACAGGTAGAACTTGATACCAAAAGTAGAAATAAAATGCAACAGAAACCAAACAGTTCACCAATTCATCAGTGATCATTCTAGGAGGGGACCAGACAAGAATTTTTCTGTCACTTCCACCTGTGTATAGTTCCTGCAACAATTGACAATCAGTCAAATGACCAGCCCATACATATGTAACATAATGTGCACCGAAAACCCAATCTTCTGCGCAAAAACTAATGACTGTCAGATCTATTCTAGAAGGCATGAGGAGCCATTTATGAGCAAACTCTGGTTCTCCAAATAAAAGTTGTCTGAAAGATAACTCCGTATCTTCCTCCAACTTCTGCTCTTTACCTCACTGAAACCCCAATATCCTAGTCAAGTACCTCCATAGAATTTAACATAATTAAATGGGGGAGTAAATATTGTGTAGCTCATAAGTTGAAAACATCTTCATGTATGAGTTCCAAAGATCTCATTTTGTAAATTTAATAGGATGCATGTTCCCAAACACAATTGACAACATGACTCGATAAGTAAATTGACCATTCGCTCCCTTGTCTAGTTCATACTGCTGTGATTAATTAAATTTTTACAAGACAGTTGGGGAATAAGGTCCTAACTGGTCCTGTGAACTAAACCAGCAACAGTTGACATATTTGTAATGCCCACGAAATACCCGACCAGTTATCAAATGCCTAAAAAGAGACAACTTAAAGTTACTAGCAAAGAAGACTTGCATCCCATGCACACGTAATAATATACAATTCAAAAAGAGAAATATGACATATAGAGAGATGTTTTACTTTAACAGCTGTCATGCATGGAACAAAAACAAGAGCTGGATCCTGACTCATTGCTAACTGAATGGCTTTGCTGGTTTGCAGCCGAACAAGTGTATTACAACCAGATTCAACATCCCACAACCTTATCTTGAATATGACAATGCATTAGGTTTGACGCGCAAAGTTACTAGGTGCTCGAACACCCTTGAAACTTCATATGTCTGTCACAGGAAAAGCCCATGAACTTTCAATTTAGGATCCAAGCTTCATCTGTATACAACCTTTATCTAGGAGTTAGAATGGCTGGATGGGTGCTAGATGTTCGAAGGAGACTTGCTGATGGGTTCAAAGCACTTCCCCATCCAAGGACGGAGCTAAACATTTAAAGTAGGGAGGGCAAAGTATATCTAACATACTGTCTAACTATCTAACCTATTTGAAATTGTTAGCATATGCATATTTCAAACTTTCAACAAGTGTAAATAAAACCAACTCAAAAGTCAAAACTATCTAAACTACAAGTGACATCATAACCATTCATCTTCACTTTGTCATTTAATCAAACACATGGTAAGCACACATTTGTTACAAACTAAAAATCATATATACTTTTTTTTTCGCTCCAATTTAATAAAGCCTAATACAATCAGTTGGCATGTTTTATGGCCTAAACAAATCTAAATCACCAGTTAAAAGGTAACAGAAATAATTTACTTAAACTGGCAAACAACAATGTTTAAATAAACTTCAACCAATATATTAAATTGAGATAAAAATGAAGAATTACATTGATATATTTCGAAGGATGAAAACAAATGTTAGGATGGCATCAGGCAAGGGCAGAACTAGGGAAGCATGGCAGAGGGTTTTACTTTTGGGTGAGACGCAATGGAGAGTAAAGTGAAGAGCACTTAAAACTCTACAACATACAAACCATCTCATTCTCATTTATAGCAGATAAGTAACTATACTAACAGAACCCAACCAACTCTCCACGAAAGACTGCTTGCTTTCCATATTTTACTGCAAAATATAAACTAAAAGTAAAAAACAAAAATACCCAAGTAGCAGATGCAGATGGGATGAGGAGGGTTTGGACCGACCTATCCGATGCCGCCACCGCCAGAACACAACAATCTCACGACAATCAATCAATCAATCAAAAGATCCAAAACGAAACTAGAAGCAGATCGATTCAAGCGAACCCCTCTGATTTCTCCGGTGAGATCTGGTAAGAGAGGAGAAGAAGAAGATCGTGCAAGAAAGGATACGAGTGGAAATTTTATTTTGATATTTATACTGTGAAGGGCAAATTTGGTATCATAAAAGATTCATTAAACAAAATGGCTGCCCTTTTTCTTTGGAAGCTCTTTTGGGAGAAGGTCCACACTGATAAGTGATAACTGTGGCTTCATCTAGAAACTCTTTCCAAAATCAAGAGTCATTTTTGGGGACTTCTCAACATTTCAAATGATGGCTTCTGGTTTTAAGAAGCCAAAAAAAGCTGCCGCTGCCGCCACCGGTCCATTGGTCTTTGCTTATAATACTGCATTTGAATGTGTAATTAATTATAAAAAATTACAATTTATATGTAGTTATGTGCCCTTAATTTTTGGAAAGTTCAAACTGTGCTATTTTAGAACAATTTAAAGATATATGTAATTATGAGTGCCCATTCGTTTTGTCTTTGTAACGAAGATTTTTATATAGAGAAGACTTTATTTTAGTTTTTGAGGTTTTAAAAAATATCAGATTTTGAAAGTTATTCTGAAAATAGTTGTTTTCATTTCTAACTTTTTTAAAATTCTTAAAAAAAGTCTAAATCGTTAGTCAACTAACAATCAACATTAATAGAATGCGTTAAAAATATTTTTGTCTTTAATGGTTGTTAGTAACACATAAATTATCGGATTATCTTTATAAAACAATAAATTTACAAGTTAAATAATCTAAAATACTTCTGAATTTAGGTTGTTAAATTACAAATTAAATTGCTTAAAGTTACCGTTGATCGTCAGTTAACTGATAATTTGGACTTTTTTGAATAGTTTTGAAAAATTAATGAATGAAAATAGTTGTTTTCAAAAGAACTTTGAAAACTTAATATTTTTTAAAATCTCAGAGATTAAAATAAAGTTTCCCCTTTTATGTATATGGAGTAGAACAGATCTTCTACAACAAATTTAATTATTTAAAATGAATTTTATTTATATAAAGCTCATTATATTTTATTTATATAAAGTTCAGTATATCACAATCATCTATACGAGTTGGTGTTTAATATTGTACTATGTACAAATTAAGGGTTATAATATTATATAATATTTTATAATTTTTTTGAATAATATTTATAATACACAATTCAAACATATGGTAATATGACAGTGCCAAGTTGAATGAGCGATTTTCATAATCAAATTATATATATTATTGGGTCGATAATTATCAATATTATATGTCAATTTTACCTATTATTTATATTATGTTTTCTTGTAAATTAGTGCTTTTATAGTGTTTTGTGTTTTCGTGTTATAGTTTAGGTTTCAAGAATAAAGAAGTTGAAATGACAGATTGTTGGGTTGATGGATACACTGTCTAGTGTGAGCTTATACGAAATGCTCAGTTCGAGTTACATGAGCCATAACTATCAAATTAAAACCACAAATGTCTAGTTTTCATAGCCACGGACGGTTCATAAATCAGAGTTTTCTAGATAAAGTTACGATTGAATTAGTACCTGAAGGTTGGGCTGTCACAAGGGAATGTATGGTGAGTTTGTATCATGCGATGAAACTCGTGACCACGAGTCACGAGAGCCACTGACGGGACTTGATGGGGGACATTTTAAAGCACTAGGATTTCCTCTTTTAACAATCCTAGTCAACTTCCTAACATGTCTCTTTCCTATTGGCTTTAATTGAGCAAGTTTACAAAGGATTTAAGTCCTTAAGGCAAGGAGATTCACTTTCCATATTAAAGTTCCATTCCAAATCAAAATTGGAAAGTTGAATTCCTCTCAAAGTAGGAAGTCTTGATTCTCAAGAATTGGGTGCCTATAAATATCCAAGTTTTTTCCATTGATTTTTTTTCTAATTAATTTTTGTTGTAATTTATATTTAGTTTTTAGTCTTTAATTCAATCTCAAACCCTTTCGTTTAATTTAATCGTTCTCAGATTAGATTTTAAATAAACTTAGAATTAAAAGTAAATTATAAACTCTTTATGGAATCGACTCTTGCTTACTTACTATACTCGATAAATGATTTGTGCACTTGAAATGTTAAAATAAAATTTGTTTGTTAATTTTGCAACCAACAATATATATAATTACAAGAGTGGCTAATAATCATTCAATTCTAAGTAAATATTTAACCAAAAATTTAAAAATATTAAAAATCTAAAAGCAAAAATTAAAATAATAATAATAATAATAATGGCTATTATTAGAAGTCTTATATTGAAAGGAAAAACATGACTAATATAAACAATCTCTGACGCTGGTTAATTGTTCTCCATCTGGACATGCTGGAAAGGTAACCAATACATGACATTTGTAATTTAACTCAAATTTAAAATTAAAAAAAAATTCATATTATTTATAATTTATTAAAATATCCATCGACCTACTCTTGTAATAGATTATATGTATATTAATAAATTATAAATAATATGAGTTTCTTTTGTTTTTAAGTTTTTGTTAAATTGCAAATGTCATGTAAAGGATACCTTTCTAGCATGTCTAGATGGAGAACAATTGACCACCGTTAGAGACTGTTTATATTAGTCATGCTTTTTCTTTCAATATAAGACTTCTAATAATAGTCATTAAATTTTTTTTCTTGGCTTTTAAATTTTTAATTTTTTCGTTAAATATTTACTTAGAATTTAATGATCCATTACGTGAAATTTGTAATTTAACTAACACTTAAAGACAAAACAAATTCATATTATTTATAATTTATTAAAAATATTCCATCAACCTGCTCTATTAAAAATATATATATATTATTTTCATTAACATAATAAAATAATTAGCCAAGTCAATAATACAAATTGATCATTACTCTATAATACTTGTGGAATCCATATTGTTTTGCTTCATTATTGACATATTAAAAACCAATAAAGTGGTGGGTGTCTCCCAACTGTTTTTTAAATAATATTTTATTACATTGGATGAATCAAAATCTACTATGACATACTATACTGAGATCTAGTATTACTTCCTGTAAGATCTATCACTCAAATTCTTAGCATCTATTGGGTGCACATATTTAATTACCACCTAGGCACCTAAAATTTGATTTACACACTCATAATTAAAAATATTTTAATAAAAAAATTAATGTATAAAATGACTGATAAGTTAAAATATTTTAGTTGAAAATAAATCAAGATTTCCGCTACACTACTTAAATCCTGGAACCTAACTCTTCTACACATATGTAGTTTGGATCTTATCATGATTTGAAGGTTGTCTCCCATTCATCACCTAAACGAATGTGAATTTGATGATATCCACTCTTCAAATTAATCTTAGAGAATATTATTGATCCTCCTAGTCTATCCAACATGTCATCCAATCAAGGGATTGGAAACCGGTATCGTACTATTATCTTGTTGATGGTTGTGTTATCTACATACATACTCCAACTTCCGTCCTTCTTGGGTGTTCATAAAGCTAGTACTGCACAAGGACTAATGTTTTCTCTAATCAACCCTCTCAGAAGTAGAGCCTCCATTCATGTTCTTTCGGACTCATATAGTAGTGTGATAGATTAGGTAAGTTTTCTCCAGATATGAGATCAATGCAATGTTGAATATCTCACATGGGTGATAGCTTAGCAGGAAGTTCGTTTGGCATACTGTCTTGATATTCAGAGAGTAATAATTTAATAGGTTCTGCTACACAAATGTCCCCGATGACTGGATAGCTCTTGCCCAGGATCAAAGAGACCTAAACCCCCCTTTGTGGGATGTAGACTACGTAAGTGTTTTTAATCATAACTGATAATTTGCTAAGCAAATTAATTTATTCATAAGAATTAGTCTGGTGCACTGACATTTTGAATATGTAAGTGTTGTTACCATGCAGTCTACATCAGACACACTGGATCCTCTGTGGGGTGTGCTTGAAGGAGCAGAGGACCTTAATTTTCGATTCAAGCGCTAAACTGGACAAAGAAATTAGGATAACATCCATTCAGCCACTGGTTCGCTACCTTCCACTGATTCTGTGTAGGAGCGATTATTATTAGAAATTTGGCTTGCCGATCCCACCAGAGGCTATAGAATTGACGGTTACGCATCTCGGCCCATCCAAGGTGCCTCAACAACCCGACTGGTAAACTCCATCTTTTAATAGAATTAATTGATTATTTATTTAATTAATCATTTGTTCTATATATGACCTAACAATTTTTTATTACAGATACAACATCAGCTGTGGAGCTTACACCACAGATATTTTGTCGTGCCAGAAGAAGTGGACGTTCGAGAGTAATTTTGAAACGCACAAAGAATTAGGAGACAGATAGCTGTCGATTTATTTTATTAGTCTTATCCAGTAACTTATTTGATACATGTTTCATTTGTACATTTGTACACAGATAAATTAGTTTGTACATGGGAAATAGTTGGGTTCTTGTGTGATGGTAATTTTGTTGACATTTGTACATAGATGTATAATTTCAAATGCAGGTTCAAACAGTATGCGAGCAAATGAGAAAGCAGATGTAGGGACTATAATAGACGTAAAATAATGCACAAACATACCCTGGGACCGTTCGACTATCAGCTGACCAATGTTAATCTATTTATTTATATTTGTTTACTTATGTGGAAATGTCAGAGTTAAGTGTAAAACTGTAAATATTGCTAAAGTTAGGGTAGTTTATGTAATTTTACCTTAAATAAAGTATTAAAAAATACTTTTGATAAAAGAACGGTACTAAAAATTTTTCAAAAATATTTGTAGTTATTTTCAAATAAAATTAAGATAAGTTAATTAAACTTTTAAGAAATTGTTATATAAAAACATGCTACAAAAAGAAAAGAAAATAATTTGAAAAAAATAAAGATAACCCATAAAATGAATAAATGGATTTCACGTAAGCCACCATTGTGGATGATGTGTCACCAAACATCAAATAAAACCAATTTGGTGTTTCAATCAAGTCCACTTGTTAACGAACAAAAATAACCAATTCAATAATGAATACCTAATGTAACAAACACCTCCAATAAAGACAACAAATATAACAATGTGATTATGTGAACGTGAGGTCAATTCGAGTAGATAAGAGCATGAGGAATACCGTAGGTGCCCTCAACCATTCACAAATTGCTAGACGCAAAGCATTGGAAGTTAATGAAAGAAGGATCTCATGAAACCACTAAAGATTGCTCAATCATGAAGCATGCCCCAAAAGTTTATTCAAATCGGTCAAATGTGCCTATCAAGTTAATAGCTAAGAGGGCACAAGGAATGATAAGAGGTATAACACATCTCCGGAGATTTGTAAAGACGGTTAGAAAGCACCCAAATGATAGAAGGCACACTCCTTTGACGAAAACCAAGATGATAATATATCAAATAGTGAAATGGACATGGTAACAAGGCTAGAGCCATATGGAGCCAAGGTGAGACAATGGACGCATTTACTAGGTGAAGGCATACGTCGGACCAATGCTAAGAAAATACTACTAAACCTACTACGGTCATCCATTCTTAGGTCTAAGTACAAGTCAAAAAAAGGACAAATGTCAGAGAAAGTACGTGACAATGCTTACATATAAGGCAATAATTGTTTCTAATGCTAATATTTTATTGATAAGATGATTGTCAAGATTTGTCGAGATCGATCACTGATAGCACGATCCAAATGATTACTTTCATAATCGAAAGATGACAATTTCTATTAAAAGGAGACTCACCTTCACACCTTAGTGTTTTAATAAATAAAGATAGGATTCGAACTCTTAACCTTTTAAGATCAAAGAAAATATTTAATCATTTTTATTAAAAATATAATATATGTTTTTTTTTTTTTTCACTTTGTGCTCTCTGGTATTATTTTCTCTATGTTCTTTTTGCGTATCCAAATTGACATATCCAAAGCCTATAACACTATTTTGACCCAATCAATTTTGTGTAAAAATGCAAAACAAAATTTTCTTGTAACAAACAGCCAAAAGAAAGAAAGAGAAAAGTTTGCTCTACTGTAAGTGGATGTTTGAGTCAGCAGTGACGATTAAATTAATTTAATATAACGAAGAACCTAATTGAAGCTATCAATTCGCGTAGGAGGTGGAATAGGCGGCGATGGCCGCCGCCTGCTCCGTTGGTCCTTGCTTATAATACTGCATTTAAATGTATAATTAATTATAAAAATTACCATTAATTAATTATAATTAATTATAAAAAAAATCACGATTAATATGTAGTTATGTACCCTTACTTCTTGGAAAGTTTCAACTGTACTATCTCTTGGAACAATTTAAAGATATAAGAATTGTGAGTCCCCATTTCGTTTTGTCTTGTAATGAATTTGTTCGTATATATAGAAATAGAACAAATCTTTCTACAACACATTTAAAGGGATATTTATAATTTGTCTCCCTATCATTTGATCCTAATTTGAAACTACTCTCCTTATTTTCGTTAATTAGCCTAAAAAGTTGATCAGAGTAGTAAATGATTATTTTATGTCTGATTTAAAATTAATTAAAATCAAAATAAAAAATCAAAATAAATTTAATTAAAATAAAATTAAAATTCAAAATTATAAAAGAAGATCTCCACCGTCCATCTTAAAAATTGACGATGGAGATTAATTTAAAAATAAAAATTAATATTTATATTCGTTTAAAAATTAATTTTTAAAAATTTATTAAAAATCAATACAATAGATCTCCATTGTCCATCTCTAAGATGGATGGTGGCAATCAAAGAACTGAAAAAAAAAAAAAAAAATTCTAAAATAGGAATTGTTGCATAAAAAATAAAAATAATATATATATATTCAATTGATAGTCTGGGTTATAAAACTAGATCTTTAAGTTGAATATCTTCATACTCAGTTTGAAGATCTCGGTTCACAACCCAAATCTTCAAAAAAAATTAAATCAAATAAAAATAAAATTTCATCTGCAAAATTGTCTACAAAATCATCACCCAATAAACATTCAGTTCATCACTCAACCAACATCTCAACTTCAATTAAAATTATCTTCATTAGGCCATTCATCATCACCTAACCAACATTCAATTCATCACCCAACCAACCTAGATGAAGGCATCTTCAACCCCTTCATCTTCAGCTTCAATCAAAATCAAACCCATAAAATCAACATAAATATTCCACAAAATCCACAAAATCAACTCAAATCAAATCAACCCAAACCCACAAAATCAACCATCGACGACTTAAATTGAGTTCGACAATATGGGTTTAAAACCCAAATCGTCGTTTGTGAGGGAGGGCTTTTGAAAGGAGACAATGAGGGAGTACTAACGAAGAGAAGGTGTGAGGTCGGCAAAGAGGGGTTTCTAGGAACCCACTCATCTAGAAACCCAGATATCCACATAAGTCGAGAGAGAAAAAATATGAGAGAAAGAGATGAGGAGGAGAGACCCTCCACACACTTGGACTCCATCACCATCGTCTATTGCAGAACCACCACTATCTCCATCATTGATGATGGTGTTCTTGGTGGAGAGAGAGAAAGAGTAGCTTTTGGATGGTGGGAGATAAAGTAGAGAGAAATTTTTTTTTTCTTAATTTTTTCATATCAAATTTTTTTTTGTTTTTTAAATAAAAAATATAGAAAATTTAATATAAAAACAAATTAAATTAATTCTTAATTTGGGACCGTGGAAATCAATCATTCTTTTCAATTGCCCTTTTAAATCAAAATTAAAAAATTTTACATTTTAATTTTTTTTTTGTTTTTCATTATTTTTTATAAATTTATATTAATTTATTAGCTTCATTTCCCACTTTACCCTACCACCCTCACGACAATGGACAGAATTGATAACGGTGGAGAATTGATTCTTTATTTAATTAAATTTTGGATAGGTAAAATGCTAATTATGAAACTAATAGGAGCAGCTCCAGATTATGATCAAAAGTTGGGGGCAAATTATAAATATCTCCAAATTTAAATTATATATTAAGAAAATAAATTTTATTTAAAAAATGGTCATTATATCACAAACTTTTATACGAGTTGGTGTTTACTATTATACTATATATAAATTAAAAATCATAATATTATATAATATTTATATTTTTTAAATAATATTTATAATACACAATTTAAACATATAGTATTGTCAAATTGAATGAACATTTTTCATCATCAACTTTGATATATATATATGTATAAAATTATAAAAGCAGCTAATAATCATTAAATTCTAAATAAATACTTAAAAAATAAAATTTTAAAAATCAAAAGCAATTTTAAAAAAAAATTAATAATAATGACTATTAGTAGAAGTCTTATATTGAAAGAAAAATCATGACTAATTAACAATCTTTAATGGTGGTTAATTGTTCTCCATCTAGACATGCTAGAATGGTATCCATTATGTGACATTTGTAACTTAACTAACACTTAATGAGAAAACAAATTCATAGTATTTATAATTTATTAAAAATATTCCATCGACCTACTCTATTAAAAAATATTATTTCCATGAACATAATAAATATATTTAGCCAAGTCAACCATACAGAATGATCATTACTCTATAATACGTTTGGAATCCATATTGTTTTGCTTCATTATTGATCTATTAAAAACCGATAAAGTGGTGGGTGTCACCCAACTGTTTTTTAAAAATACTTTATTATAGATAAAATTGTAGAAATAACTTTTTTTTTAGGTTGAATTTGAAAAGTATCCCTTTGTTCAGATTTTTTACTTTTACCAAGTGTATTTTTATCAAAAAAACCTTTTTTCTTGTAAGATTTTGAAAAAATACTTAATATTCAACTTGAACTTATAAAAATAGTCATTTATAGAAAAAGGCCCCTTATTATATTGGATGAATTAAAATCTACTATGGCATATTGAGATCTAGTATTACATACTGTAAGATCTATCACTCAAATCCTTAACATCTATTGTATGTCCAAAAAAAAAAAAAAAAAAATCGTTAACATCTATTGGGTGCACATATTTTATTACCACCTAGGCACCTAAAAGAAACTTAAGTAGTTATAATCTGGGTATCTAATTAAGAGTTTTTAACTGGCAATCAGGTGGGAACCCAAACTCATATTTTCAAGTAAAAACACTACTATTAAAAGACCTTGGAAGTCATCATTACTAATATAAGAACAAAACGGTTTCTTGGCCACAGACTCCCCACACCAAACCCCTAAAAATACACTTTTTTTTGGGGGCTTCTCATTGAACAGCAGGTTCCCGGCAACTTAAAAATGGACCAAATCGATTAAAAATTTTAAACTGACCAATCGACTCCTTTCTTTCTGGCGCTCTTTAGCAATTTGATTTAATCTTTTATTACATTGTAGACATTAAATAAATTTTCTGGTTTCAAAAGCCAACAAAACAAAACATGAAAAAGAATAATCAAATTCACATTCCCTCCGTATGGTCTCATCTTGAATTACAGTAGATTTGAGTTAACTAATACATTTTATAATTACTGAAGAGCTTTTGCGAAAATTAATACTTTTTGACTATAAAGGTACATTTTATGCATCTTATACTTGATATTAGCATATCCATACGTATTAATTCAGGATCAGTATTGTGGTCATTTATTTACATGGGATTTGGTTTTGTCTTGGAGGGGTGCGGTGGAGATTGACCCTTCTTGAACCATCAGTTTATGACAGAACAGAGAGGAGTATAGAGCATAGATTATTATATATTGAATCATTTTAATTATTTTTTTGTTTTATTCATAAGTAAAATGGGTATTTGTCTAAAAATTTTGATGGATTGTTAAAGTTAACGAAAGTCGACTAACGATATGAAGGTTTGGTATAATAAAAGAATAAATATATTTTCATCTATGTTTTGGCAAACCTCAAGGGGTTTCATGCAATTACTTCTTATTATAAACATAAAATTTTTCTAATTATTAAAATTAATATTCGGACCCAGTAGATGGGGCCAAATCTGGCTGTTCTTCCACCGTTACAATGTTAGAAATCGGGAAAAAAAATGATGAGTTCTTTGTACTATAAATACATGACAGACCCCACAGATGGTGAGAGCAAACTCAACAGATAGAAACACAGAAAGGAAAAAAGCAAAGCGAGACCAGAAAAAGGGGGGCAATAACGGTGAAGTAGCGAGCAACAAGCAAGTTATATTCAAGCACTATGTCAATGGCAGGCCAAAAGAATCAGACATGTATTTGAACACTGCTGGTTCGATTTCCTTGAAAGTGGAAGAAGGAACAAGTGCAGTCATCATCAAGAATCTGTACTTGTCATGTGACCTTTACTCCATGAACCGAATGAAAGACCATAATAATCATGAAGGCCACTCTTCAGACCTCCCTGGCTCAGTGAGATCATACAAACACAAGTCTAACGTCTACTTCTTTTTTTTTTTTCCTTTTTTTCAAAATTTTGGTATAGAGAACCAAAAAAATAGATATGGATAATATCCTCAAATTTGGATGATGTTTTTGAAATTTTAAGGTAATTGATATTAAGAAGTAGGGATATTATAAAAATAACCCCTAAAAATAAAACTATCAAGAAATTACTCATTTTTATATTAAAAGATAAGGTTTAATAATATTATTTTTCATTTTAAAGGATTTTTCAGATTTTTTTCTACAAAACTAAATTCACAATAAGTGTAACTCAACGACGTGCGTCTAGGATTCTAATGGTAGAATCTAAGGGTAAAATTAAACAACTATGTGTCTTAACTAGATCACAGAGAGAACATCGTCACATGGATTCAACAGAATTATTTCTAAGCATTAAATGGCAAACAGAAGAATGTATTGATCTGTTCAGAGTTGGTTTTACCTTTTCTTTACTACTAGCGCTTCCAACAACATAGCAGCCCAACAACTTTGCAAATTGCCCAACGAGCTGACCAACTGCACCAAATGCTGATGAAATGTAGACATATTCTCCCTTCTGAGGAATACAAACTTCATGAAAACCAGTCCAAGCAGTCATTCCAGATAAACCTATTTGCAAAACAAATGCACAGACAGTTACAAAGATAATCGACATAATAATAATTCCCAAATCGAGCCAATGACAAAAAGCATGTCAAAATATATGTCTATAATCACCCTGACACCTCAAGAAGTAATTCATAGAGCATAATTGTATAGTCTTGTTAGTCTCTTGGATTATTGAAACCAGTGTAAATTTAAAATATGTATCTCTTTTGGTTATTCCATGATAAAATATTAGTATGGTCATTCCATGTCACGAGGACTAAATATACTAACACCAAATATTCAACAAACACAAACATAACTCCTATACAGTGATATCATGGTGGGCATTTCCAACCCAATCCAACAGACTAATATCAAATATTCAACAAACACAAACACAACTCCTGTACAGTGATATCAGGGTGGGCATTTCCAACCCAACTTGATAGGTCCAATCCAATCCGACCATTTTTTATCGGATTGGGTTTAAATCTTATTAGGATGAATTGGGTTAAACAATAAATTGAATTGGATTGGGTTAAGAAAATGTCAACCCAACTCATAATGAGTTGGGAGATTTTCAATTCGATCCAATCTGAACCCAAAAAACGTCCACCCCCTAGATATCACGTTAAGTAACTGTAACTAAACAAGCCTTATGAAGCTCTAATCCTAACTCAATAAAGTGAAAAAACAAAGCGAGGACTGACCTAGAATTCCAGTATAATAAGAGAGAGGTACATCTTTATGATGGATTTTAAAAAGACTCTTAGGATTCTTGATAAGGCTATACTCTTCCCATCCAGTTATCCCCCAAACCAAGTCCCCTTTTTCAAATTCTTGGTGCCCTGAATCCACAACTTCTCCAACTCCAAACCCAATAAGTGGCTGCAGAAACAATCCACCAAATCATGCAAAAGAAAAAAACAAAGCACATATATATTTATATATATATAGTTTGTTAGCTGTTTGTGATTGTGAGTGCTTACAGAGCCAGGTTTGCCTGAGCTATACTCCTCATCATCATGTTCACTATATTTCATGCGGTTGGTGGTGTAAGGATCACAAGACAGGTAAAGATTCTTGATGATAACAGTATTTGATCCTTCTTCCACCTTCAAAGAGATGGAAGCAGTCCTCAAATACATGTCTGATTCTTCTGGGACACCATTCACGTAGTTTTTCAATATCAGTTGCTTGTTGCTGGTCATTTTCGTTTTTCTTTTCTGGGTTGCTGTCTGTCTGGGTTTGTGGTTTCTTTTTTATAGATATATTAAAGATAGACGCATGATTGTTTTATTTTTCTCTTCTGCGTTTTTTATTTTGGTTTTGCTTTCACGAAGGAGTGAATCCATTGGTTCATGTTTTGACTGCAAGTGCATGTTTGATCAGCCATGAGGCCCATGACGGTACAACCCCAACAATCCCTCATTTTAGGGACATTATTAAAATAGCTTTGAAAATGAAATTTATTTGAAATCTTCTTCTCTTTTTTTTTTTAATAATTAAAATCAATTCAGAGTGTAATCGAGATCAACAATTATATGATATTAAGAAATGGTCCGATGATCAACTCCTAAAAACGAAAAGAGATAACCCACAAAGTGTGGGGCCGAAAAATGTTGACAATATTATAAGATTTTTTTGAATATAAAACCCTTCGTCTAAAAAGTAAGGGTGATGGATGGTTTAATCACCAAGCCGTAACTCAATCTACAAAATCATCAATTTTTTATGTATAAAAATGATAACATTTATCATTTTAAAGGGTTTTTTAAAATTTCTTTCCTTATTTTATTTTCAGCCTTGCATTCGCGTGTAAGGGAGTCGGAGATGGCACGGCTGCACGGCGGCGGCCACCGCCTCATTAGTTCACTTTTGTTGTTTTATGGACGCGTGGATTGTGAGTGAAACGGCGCCGTTGTTGCCGATCTATCTCAAATCAACGAAACCCGTTTGAAGCCCAATTAAGTGGAGCAATTTCAGCAATGCTTGGCCCAACTGAAGACTTTCAGCTGAAATCCTGGTCGTCCCAATTTTCAATGGTTAAGATTCATTCTTTTTTTGTTTTTTTTGTTTTTTTTTTTTTTAATATTGATATTCATTTTGCACCATCAAATTATGTACACCGTGATGCGCAACTGTAGCCATGGCCAAATTTTGCTATCATTTTTTATTCAATATTTATAAATATTTAATTTAAATAAAATTTGTATTAATAAATTTTGTATGGTCGGATACGAAAAATCATAGAACATTAAATTTAATCCAATGCTATACAATACAGACTATACAATTCAATATAACCCCATTTAATTTAATCCTGTAAAATATAGTATGGTGTACCAAACATGGCTTAAGTATTCACAAATAACTTTATAATGTGAATTAATATTCAGCCATATAAAATTTTATGATATGATTTCAATGGTCGAGCATATATGTATCTAGACATATTCACAAATAAAATGCTACTAAAAAAGGGATGTAATCTAAGAGGAAAACTCTAATAATTAAACTAAAATTCGATAATTAAATTAAAACAATTAGTAGTACCTGCAAGCTACACCAAAGTTTAATTAAAAATTTATGGATGTTTAATTTTTAAATAAACCTTAAAAGTTTGTTATTAATTTGTAGTAGAATCATAAACTGAAAAGGAATGAATTTTTACCACTTCATTGACAATAATGTTGATATTTCACAAAAATTCTAAAAAATTAAATAAAACTTAAATGCAAAGATAATAATTTTCCATTTTGATGCATCACAAATAATAAGTAAGACCGAATATTCCATCCCAATTACACCAAGTGGAGAAATGAAGATTAAATAAAGCTACATACATTTACTGAGAAAGTTGATTTCTAGTAGCTTGATGATCTTGTGTTTAATCCATATCTAAAGACTGTAAAACCTTATTTCCGTATTGAAATATTTCATTATTTGAATTAGCTAAATATGGTGTGCTTCAAATCACATCACAATAAGAATTTCAAGAGAGTACATCACTAAATCAAATGTAGCTGAAAACACAAGAACCTCTAGAGAGATTACATATTATTGCAAATTCAATAGAATTCGATGCAAGTACTAGTAATGTAAAAGAAATGGTATTTAATCACTCCCGGGCAACTACAACAACTTGTTTTCCAACATTTCGACCACTGAATAGTCCAATGAGGGCAGCAGGAGCATTTTCAAGACCTTCAACTATGTCTTCCACATAAACAAGCTTTCCTTCTCGGATGGAAGGCAGCACCACATCTAAAAATTTTGAATATTGGGGAAAGTAATCATAAACTATTAATGCTTCCATACGAATCCGCTTATAGGCATTGTTCCCCAAGTTGTGTACACCCTCTGGTTTATCAAGATTGTATTGCGAGATCATTCCACATACGACAATACGTCCATGGAGTCTCACGTTTAGGAGGACTGCATCCAGCATTTTTCCCCCCACATTCTCATAGTAAATGTCAATACTCCAGGAAAACACCTTAAAAAAGACAGAAAAAAGAAAAAAAATTCGTGAGCCTCAACTATGCCTAAAAATAAAAACATTGCTATAACTTCCAAGCCTTCTAGCTTATGTGCAATTGAGACACAAATAATAAAGTATAAGGAAGGAAAAAACAATGTAGAGAATTATAGTGGTTCGACAGTATGTCTACATCTACTTTCGTACGACTGAAAAAAATTTCATAAACTTTCAATAGGATTACAGTAGTTATTTATATCAAACCCTAATGCCAAAAATACCATCAAATAGTCTCATATGTTACATATATTTAAATATGAGCCATATAATCAATAGTAGCTTTAGAGTATTCAGTGACATTAACCTTTTCAAAGCTGCATCCAAATCATTCTCTTCTTTGTAATTGAAAGCATCATCAAATCCAAACTTGTTCTTCAGCAACTCGACCTAAAAAGAGTAACAATGTTCAATAGAATTATTATAGCAAAAAAATATTAAGTAGACAGTAACAATTAGTTAACAAATGCAAACAATTAATACCTTTTCTTTACTTCCAGCACTTCCAACAACATAGCAACCAGACAACTTTGCAAATTGCTCAACAAGCTGACCAACTGCACCAGATGCTGCTGAAATGTAGACATATTCTCCTTTCTTGGGAGCACTAAGTTCATGGAAACCAGCCCATGCAGTCAGTCCAGGCATGCCTATTTGCAAGTGAAAATTATCAACATCAGTACCCACATAATAAAACCAATGAGAAAAGCACGTTAAAATAGAGTTATATTTCTTCTGATCTCAAAAAATATGTACTAGCATTTGTATAAACATCTAACACTATCAGAAGTGATTCATGCCATCCAACTTTACTCCAAAAAAAAGGATTGAAATAATAACAATTTAACTTTATATAATCCTAACAAGACATAACCAATCACCTAGAATTCCAGTATAATAAGAGAGAGGTAGCTGTGTGATGGATTTTAGAGAGGCTCTGTGTATTTTTTATGAGACTATACTCTCCCCATCCAGTTACTCCCCAAACCAAGGCCCCTTTCTTGAATTCTTGGTGCCCTGAATCCACAACTTTTGCCACTCCAAACCCTTGTATTGGCTGTGTAAAAAAAAGTTATATTTCAAGCAAAACACAAACCACAAGTCAAAAATGTATACAAAAACAAAAAGAAAGAAATGAAAGTGCTTCCTGTCAAGACTCAAGAGTGCTCACGAAGCCAGGTGAGTAGGTAGCCAAGGTGGGATCTTCACTGTACTTTATGCGGTTCCTCATGTAAGGATCACAAGACAAGTAAAGATTCTTGACAATAACGGCATTTGATCCTTGTTCTACTTTCAAGCAAATTGAATCATTGCTCAAATACATATCTGATTCTTTTGGGAAGCCATTGACATAGTTCTTGATATCACTTGCTTGTTGCTCACCACTTCACCATTGTTGCCCTCCATTTTTTTCCTCTCAACTAGTTTTCTGGTTCTTCTCCTTGTTAAATGATATCTCTCTCCATTTCTGTGATCTATTTATTGACCCCATGATTGTTTGATTTTTCTTTTCCGCATTTTATTTTGGTTTTCCTTGCTAACACAGTGGACTATGTCTCTGCATGCAAAGAATGGTTTTGACCTAAGTGAATGAATAAATCAGCACTGACAATACCAATTCCATGATTGTGTCACTGCTGACAAAAATAGTAGAAGAAGTACTAACAGAACCTTGAACAGAAATCCACCAATCAATGCATTCCAAAAAAGCACAAACATGTCCCTTTCTTGCATTGTGTCAAACAAAAACTGCCCATCAATCCTTCCCCACTTAAATCAACTTCTCCAAAAACCTTCCTTTATCATCACAACCCTGTAACTCAAACCACCAATAACAAGGCACATTCTCATAAAATTTATTCAGGGTATATCCAGAAATCATTGTTGTTCATGCACAACGTTACGTGCTGAAACCATGTTACTAACAACCAGACTTTAGCATAAAATATAATTGGTTTGGTTCCCGAATTCATATTCAGACTCGAACCCTTTTGTTATAATGTAGTTATGAATCAAAGGAGCTTGTTCTTAAAGCTCTGGTGTCGATGCATAACTGCAGTACTGACATGTACATGGTATGGCCTGGCCGTGTTGTGAGACTTAAGAGCTCGTTCTAGATTTCCAACATTGTTTTCACTCTGATTGGTATGCTTCTTTTGTAATTTTTACTGAATTAAATTGGATTGGATTGGACCTATATAACGCTATCATATGTTTCAACTCTAATGGTTTAAATATTTATGCCCTTAGTAGAAAATTATATACAAATATGAACCATATTTAGTGGCATTACCTTCCAATGACAGAATTCAAGAAGACGCTCATATTGAAGCATGACGCTCATATGGAAGCATAGCCATAACCACTTTTCTTAAATCATCCAAATTCAATCGTAAAGTCATTTTAAAACGTTTGGAAATAGGGACGTATCCAGGAATTGATATCAGGGGGACTAGAATAAAATTTTTAAATGAACTTCAATGATATAAAAATATTTATAAATTAAAAAACATATATATATATAGATATACCTAGTTCAAGAATATATAACAAGTCTTACGTACCCCCTTAAAATTCATATTATAAATAAACAAAAATAAAAGCTAAAAGACTGAATAAAATATTAAAGAAATATGAAATGTAAATAAAATCAAATATCAATCAAGTTGTAACTAAAAATATTTGATAATCTTTCTTTAGACATAAACAATCTACATTTTGATCATCGTAATTCATAATTACTACCACACTTAAAATTAAAAAGTGCATTAGGAAAAACAATAAAGATATTGAATTCAATTAATATATTATGTAACTAATATTATGCTAAAAAAATGTAAAATGTAAAAAATTTAAGTAAAATTTCATATCTAATATATAAAATAAAATTATTACATATGTAATATTTGAATAAAAATATAATATAAAGAAGAAAATACATGTAATAAGTTCGAAACAAACATGTTTTTGTTTTGATATGAAAAAAATTAATATATAAATAGTCGGTAGACTTCGAGTGGCATATTAGCTAATATAATGAGACTGTATACAGGCTTCACTTGGCTGTACTTATTGACTAGAAACTCAAGAAAAGTTTCCATACTAAACATTGGAAATCCCCTCATCTGTCAACTCAACTTTTAATAAAAAAATAATAATAGTAATATATTTTCGTCTAACTCATAAGGCCATAAACACCGTTATAGCCTGCTACTCATATATATATATATACTAGTTTTGGCTGCACGTACAAGAAACATGCTTAAAATTATATCAAATAAGTTTTAAGGTTAAAACAAATTATTAATTAAATATAATTATTTATAATTTACATTGAGTGGAAGTTTAGATTTAACTACTCAATTGATAATAATGTTTTACTTAAATTATTATCACATATTAACTGTAACTACAGTATATTTAGTTTGATTAGGAGACAAAAATGAAGATTTAATATATTTTTTATCCTATACATATATACATCCTATTGCAATAATCGCGAGGATATGAAAAAGTAGGTTTAACTTGGTTTGGCTTATTCTCCTTGAACACATTAGTATAGTGGTGCCATATACCAACAAATTCTTTATTCTCTTTATGGCATCAAATCCAAGTTTGAACTTTTACGTAAAGCAAGCAATGACGAATGGTTAGTCTCTATAAACAAAAGCATCATACAACTTAATGAGATTCAAAACACATATACAAAGTACCATCTTTGTAATGATCCACATTTCAAAATTATAACTCCCAATCTAAGCTAAAAGAAAGCATGCACAAACCACATCAACATACAAACTGAAAAGAGACAATATCAAACAAATGCGGTAGACATCCCATGAACCCAATAAAGATCAAAAGAAGTAAACAGTTCACAGTTCTCATCACAATTTTAACAATCCAAAAACATGGAAGCCTTTTAAAAACTAAATCACCTAAAAGAGCATTACCATTTATTAATCATAAAACTAAGATATAATTCCAACAACACGTTTGCCACACAGGTCATGGTAACTAAATGTAGATTCAAGCAAATTCAAGCTCCATGACCCCAAAACCACAACCAAAACAGTACCCATTTCTGCTTTCCTTTTTTTCACAATACAAATACTACTAAAAATCATATCTTTTCGAAAACACTACAAGCTAATACATAGAAACAAAACTAAAATATTCTTCAAATCATCAACTTCACCACTTTATGATCATCAGTTTCAACTCCTTTTTCTGCTTGTTTCACCTTTGACTTCAAACCTTATGTTCACACAGTACATATTGTGACATTGTCATCAGATTTTCCATTATTGTTTTTCAACAAGTGACATGAATTTTTGTTAAGGATCTTTCTTCACTAAGTCTAGTCTTAGGAAAGGCATTATATGCTTGTCAATCTCAATTTTCCGTTTGACTATCGTTTTGGGATTCTTTTCAGTCACTTATTAGATTAATGAAAAACTAAGAAATCACTAGTGCCTCTTTTGTGCGTCATGTGGAGCTTTATGGAATATGTTTGAATTTGCTATTTTATCACAACCAGATCATTAGAAAAAGACATACACAATATTCATTATAATAAAAGAATGGTTAGACTCGAGAGGAAAAAAAAAGGTTCCATATTTGAAACATAGCTGCCCATATTACATTAACAAGCCAAGCCAGATATATACATAGAACATCAACACCTTATATTAAGAGTATGCAAAGCAGAGAGACTTATCAAGCTCTAGACTTGAATGGTTTTGGTCCGAGGGCTATCTGGTAGTACAGTGCAGCAAGTAAGGTGCCAAAGAGCGGTCTCATCCAGAAAATCCACTGTAACAAATTAAAATTAATCTTCATACGCAATAAAGTTTTATGTTATCAAGCAACAAAATCAGAATGGCTTAGTTTGTTTAACTGACCTGGTCTTCCCAAACTTTTTGCTTGCCATAGATGATGGCAATTGCAAGGCTCGTTTCTGGATTTATACCAGTCTGACTGAAGGGGCAGGATGCTATGTGAACCAAAAACACTGCAAATCCAACAGGGAGCAGTGCCAACACCTGCAATTTGCATTCATACAACAAGATGATATATGGTAAAAGAATTATAAACACAATCAAAAGATTATATCTAATCACAAGAAGGGCAACTTCAAAGTTCAAGAGCACTTAACTAAGCACGTTTTTGCAACAAACGTTTACGAAGAGAATTCCTTGATTGTGATATAAGGCTTTAACAACAAATTCCAATTAAAAGCTACTTTCCTTTTATTGAACATCTACTCCTAGCAGCATATATCACTCCATATCCACTAAATCAGTGTCCACTTTATGTACAGAGTATGTAGTATTACAAAACCAATAAAAAGTAATAAATAGAGAAGATATATACATTGATCTAGACTGATGATAAATTGTATAAATAGATTTCATGCTATTATCATTTCCTATCAAATCCACAATGATACAAGGCAAAAAACAACTATCTATATATGAATTAAAAGACAGGGGAAATGAGATATACTTATAGGAACATGGGAATCTATAACAGTTCTCTCGGCATCACTTGTAGAGAAAACCGTCTATAAAAGCACAAAAGTACCAAACAACGCAAAAAACAAGCCAATGCCTTCTGACTTATAGTTAACCAAATTAGCTCCACCATGCAGCAACACAAACCGAGATTTATTGAATGCCTTCACAACAGCAGCACCACTAATTGCGCCAAGGCATTGCATTATCATGTAGTACAGGCCTCTGGTTATAAAGATCTTCCTTATCAGGAAGAAACCGAATGTCAAACCCGGGTTAAAGTGCCCACCTTTCCAAAATCACCAATATTATCAGATTAATACAAACTTCAATGATATCCACACTTCATCATTAGCCGAGTTATCTGTCAAACATATTTTTTTTCCACACAAACAGGAAAACCAATATCAAAAAACCAAAAAACATGCAAAACAAAACAACCCCACCTAAGACAAACAACCATATCTTCAAAAGATCAAGTTTTTCTTTACAATTTAAACCTCTAATCACCAAAAAAAAAAACAAAAAAAAACAAAAACAAAAACACAGAAACTTGAAAGAGTAAAAGTTTGTATCTTTACGCTATCAACGACAAAAAAGGTCATCGAAATGTTCAAAGGAGAGCAAATGGTACAAGAAACGTGAAGCTCTTTGTCTGGTTACTGCAACTTCAAGTGACAACAGAACAGAAACCAGTTGAACAGACCCCCGATTCGAACACCCATTTACTCCTTCGTCATCGCCGGCACCACCCTCTTCCTCTTCACCTGCTTCCTCACCGTATTCTCCATTTTTGACTCCAAAACGATGCAGTTTTTAAATCTAAAGGTTTTTATTACACGAAGAAGAAGAAGAAGAAGAAGTGAACATTTTTAGTGAAAATAATGTGGATGAAGACAATTCATTTACAAAACCTTTAAATCTCATCTCATCAAAACACTCGCGGGTATTCAGCACCATACTTCAAGCCATACCCATTCTCAACCACTCTACACTTGAAGTTCTTAGCCACAAACAAACATCTAATTTTCTATCTACTTTTTTATCCTCTTCGCTATAGTAGTTTGCTCATATTTATCAAGGGTAAAAATGTCATTTTAGTTTCAAACAAATTTGAAAGGTGTGGAATTCTGTCATTGTTTTTACCCCTCTTCCCATTTTTTATATATAGTTAATAGATATATATATATATTCTTTTTAAAATAAATGTAATTTATTAATGTAAATTTTTTTTCCCAATGTGAGCCAGGTAGGCTCAATCCCACACAACCTTATGTCCCTATTTGGAAATATCAATTTGAACTTTTTTTTTTTTTTTGGAGATTAGGGGATTTGAATCAAGACTTCTATTTTATGGAGAAGCGCAATTACCATTAGGCTATGCCTATAAATTGATTGTTGAAAATTACCCCCTACCATTCTTTGATTCAGCAAGTGTCCCAATAACCAAACCAATTTACTCTGCTAAAAACCTTACAATTCTTTAATTCATACACATCAATGGAAGGTTATAGATTTGGACCCAGAACTCCACTTTGTTAAAAATTATTTTAGTAGTGTCACCCACATCATTTGGTTCGTTTAAAACTATTAGAATTTTGTCAGACTGCCAGGTCCTCATGACCAAACCACCTTTTTGTCTTCACTTTTGCAGGAGTAAAACACAAAAATATTCTCTCCTATAACTTTAATCTCCACTCTACCGATAGGATTCCTCAACTGCTCAATTACCACAATAAGCACTTCATAATTCACCTTTTTACCCCACAATGATGTAGGATAGTTTTCAGGTGAGGTAAACTTAGTATACATTTGGTATAACTTATCTAGTAGCTAAAAATATTTTTTTAATGTTAAAAACTCTACTTGATTTTTCTTATATCATTTGATTGACATTCCAGTAGAATTTTTGAGGAATTAAAAAAGCTGAAAAATGTCTACTTAAATAAGCTCAAATTTTGAGTTTTTCTAAATAGATCTTTTTGAGCTTTTTTAAAAAGATTAAAATGTCTAATCTACCCTTATTTTATTTTGTTAATATCTCTATACCCTTATTAGTTATAACCCTATTACACTTTCTTTGTGAATATAAACATATAGCATTCACTTTTATTCACTTTTTATTTCATAAAAACATCTGAAAACTCAACTTTAACCAATAAGTTTTCTATATTTTGTGTTTTTTTTTTTTCAATTGGTTTTGGCTTTTATATATATATATATATATTGTTATTGATTCATTGATATATATATATATATATATATACTGCAATTGGTTTTATTATTAGTTCATTGATATACATGAAATGGTTTGTTGAAGTAACAAAATGATACACTGTAATTGGTTTGTAAATATATATATATATATATTGTAATTGGTTTTATTATTGGTTTATTGATATATACATATACATATATATATATATATATATATATTGCAATTTTATTTCTTGAGACTAATTAAACCAGGAGTGAGCAATAAAATTGTTATTACTACCACGATTGATTAATTTTTTTATGGTTGAGGTTGAAGTAATTACATTCCTAGAATGAATATACTACTTCTATGTCTCATATCCTTTTTGATAAATTAATAATCTAAAGGTGTTCTAAAGATAATTTAACCAAATAGCCTAAATTTAAAAGAATTTTTTTAATTGACAATCAAACAACCAACAATTTTTTTCTAAAAATATATTTCTAAAAAATCTACTTGGAGAAGCCATACCAAATGAAACCTTACTCTGAAAATTATTTGGAAGTGAACTAGACACGGTTTTAAAGACTTTTGAAAAATAAACAAACTTCAAACTGAAGTTTACAAGCACTGGAATTTTGATTGATAATTGAATGGTTTCAAACTATAAATTACAAAACTATTTATAGAGTTACATAAAATATAAAAAAATATATATACAAGAAATCATTACATAAAACCAAACTCATAAATGTAATAATTAATTACTTCTGAAACTGAGTTTCAAAGTGATTATGGGAGTAGTTGGTTGCTTCTGAAATTAGTCTGAAATTGGGCTTGAAATTGATGGAAATGATTGGTTGCTTTTGCAACATGTTTGAAGTTTGTAGAGTAGGGGTATGAAAGTAATAGATGTACTACAATATGCTTCTGCATCAGATCTTTCCCTCTTTGGAAGAACTCATCCTCAAGTGTTCGAAAGGAAAAAGATGGGAGTCTGGTCCATGGTACTCATATAAATCTTAGGCATTGAAAGTTTTGGAGATATTAAAAGCTTTTGGAAGATCTGTTATGAAAGCATTATCATTGATCTTTTGTAGAATTTGGAAGGGATCGGTCTTTTTGGGCTTGAGTTTTCTGTATTCCTTTGTAGGCAATCTCTCTTTACGCAGATGAACCATAACCATGTCTCCAACATCGAAAGTCTTCAGGCGTCAATGTTTGTTAGTTGCTATTTTGTATCTTACAGTAGATTCTTCTAATTTCTACTTGTTTTTTTTTTATGAATACTTGTGACCCTTTCCACCATCTACTTAGTAATAATGTTCATACCAGGAAGCCTTGGTAGAGAAACAAAATCTGGAGTATGCAAGGGTGAAGGAAGGTAGACGATCTCAAATGGAGACTTTTCAGTAGAACGATTGGGAACATTGTTATAAGCAAACTCTTCTTAATGTAATTTGTGATCCCACTATCTCGAATGCCTTTGAGTAATGCAACACAAAACATTTTCAAGTTTTCATTGGTAACCTCTATTTGCTCATCTGTCTATAGATGGTAAGAACTGCTGAAATTTAAAGACACATCCAGTCTCTTCCATAGAGTACTCCAAAAATAACTCAGGAATTTACTATCACGATCAAAGATTGTTGTTTTTGGTAATTCATGTAAACGGACTACCTCCTTGAAGAACAATTGGCGATATGACTAGCATCTGATGTCTTCTTACATGGTATGAAATGTATCATCTTGGAAAATCACTCAACTACTATAAAGGTGGAATTCATATCTTGCTGGGTTTGTGGAAGTCTAATATGAAATCCATGGATAAATTTTCCCAATGAGTTTTTGGAATAGAGAGAGGTGTGTACAAACCCATGTTTTGTGCTTGACCTTTTATTGTTTGACAACTAGAGGTGCCAAAACGGGTTGGTGTGTCAGGTCGAGCCGAATTCGATTCGATTCATTTATGAATTCGACCAATTCGACATGAATTCATTTAAAAAGCAGGTCAATATTTTTGAATTCGACACGAATTCGTTTATAAACAAATGACACGATACGATACGATTGATTCGTTTATTAGTTGAATCATAAAATATCCAAACCCATTAACCCTTAATTCACTTAACCTATTTAACTCATTTAACTTGTATAATTCGTTTAACAAAAAACAATTCCAAATCTTCGTCAACATAAGCTTAATTCCAATTAAACCATCTAAAACGGACTTCGATTAAACCAATCAAAACCTATAATCTTCTCCTTCATCATGTTACCCAAATTAATCTACCATGAACTTAAAAAAAAAAAAAAAGAAAAAAAAATAACAATCCAAAAAAACAAAAAACCAAAATCTCATATCAAGCTAAGAATTATTTTTCACAGATATCCAACACAAGCCAATTTTAATCACAGATATACATCGCATCCAAAATCATCAATCTTGAAAAACATAATAATTTCACAAATAAAACAAAAAATATATATTTACAGAAATTAAAAAAAAAAAAAAATAACAGCAACACTAAAAAGAAAAAAAGAATCCAAGGGAGGTAGACAGTGAAACGACACTAGCACAAGAGGATCAAGACAATCAAATTGAGCACCTGATAGAGTGCAAGTAGCTAGTAAAGGCGGGACGAAAACGTTATGACGAAGACGGGATGGTGATTGTAAGCCATGAAGAAAAATGAATGGTAGTGACCGTGAGGAAGAGAGGTGGAATGAGTAGTGGTGACCGTGATAGAGAGGGGTGGAATGGGTGGTGGTGATCATGAGGGAGAAGGAGAGAGAAGAGGTGGTAGTGACCGTGAGTAAGAGAGGTGAAATAAGTGGTGGTAACCGTGAAAGAAAGAGAGGGAAAAGGGGTAGTGGTGACCATGAAGGAAAGGGGTGGAATAGGTGGTGTGACCGTAAGAAAGAGGGAGGGAGAAGAGGTACTGGTGACCGTGAGAGAGAGGGATGGAATAGGTAGTGGTGACCGTGAGGGATAGGGGTGGAATGGGTAGTGGCAACCGTGAGAGAGAGAGGTGGAACGGGTGGTGGTGGTTGCCAACGTGAGGCATGAAAAAAGAGAAGAAGGAAAGAAAAGAATGGATAGAGGATGGTAGCTGCCAAAATGAGTTAGATCTAGGGTTAGGTTAAATGTCTATATATATATATATATATATATAAATGGATAATTACACACTAACCCTTATAATATGTCATTATTATATTTTACCTCTAATTTAATCGTGTCAACTCGCGATTCATTTAAACAAAATTAATTCAATTCGTTTAATAAACGGTTAAGCAGGTTGACACGATTATGATACGAATTCATTTAACTCAAACTCACACCTACTTATTTTTTATGAATTTGTGTCGACCCGTTGTTTCGTGACTCATATTGCCACCCCTATTGACAACTATATCATCGCTTCACAAATCTTTTGACATCACTTCTGAGACACGACCAGTGGTAGCAAGTTTCTATAAGAGATATGTTTTTATCGTTTCCCATATGTCTGTTTAATCCTTCTCCATGCAGTTCTAGAATTATATGTTACCTCATAAATCCCTATGGGATACATACTCATTCCTATAAACCCTCTATTTTTATTATTGTACAGGTTTCTCAGAAATAGTCCCTAAGTATTGATTAGAGACTCTAAATGATTTATGGAAAGACTTAAGGTCATAGAGGACCCATAGAAATCGATTTCGACTCGATTGGAGATTAAACGGAAAGATAAAATGGTAAACGATGTCGAGTATTTTTTAAGGTAAAAAGGGGCTAAATTGAAGATAAATTTTAATAATTATGGTCAAAGCAAAATTGAGTTAAAAGTCAAGGCAGAATGAAATTTTCTTAGGGCGTAAGTGGAATTATTGAGATTTGTGGGGAGGAAAATAGAAGCCAAAATGTTGTTGTTGACTTTTTAAAATCAAACAAAGTCAGTCGTTCATCTCACGAAGAAGAAGAAAGAAAGAAAGAAAGAAGAAGAAAGAAAAGAGAAGAAGAGAAAGGAGCTGCCGCGTGACGCCGACCAGCCGCTGTTCGCCGACCGACCGACCAGCCAAGTTAGCTCGCCGTCACCACGTCATCCAGCCGTCGAGTTCAAGCTGAACCGAAGCCAAAGTTGCCGCAAACCAGTGCTGAAAACGGAGCAGAAACCGAGCTGAAAACGCCGACGAACTGAGCCGATCGCAGCGGAAGACGATGCCGATCAGCTGCCGTCTCGACAACCTGTAAAACCCATCCCGGCCCAGCTGCAATTTCGACCAAAAACAGCCCAAGACAGTCAACTAAACTCGAACCAAAACGCTGAGGACAGAGACGCGATGGAAATAGAGATAACCGAGTGAGGGAGGAGAGGAAGGAGGAGATCCAGCCCTTTTCTTCAAACTTTAAGCTCCTTAGCATAAACCCAACTTTGATCAAGTGGAAGAGAGGCAAAATAACTCAGATCGGGCTGCCGAACGAAGAAGAAAATCGCGAGCTGCAGAGTGCTTGACAGTAGCAGAAAATTAGTGTCCAAGTAAGCCATTTTCTTGAGTTTTCAAGCTTCTTTTCCATGAATCTAGCTAGGCTAAGGTACTAGGGTAAGAGGAGAACCATTTGGAAGCAAAATGGGAGCCAAAATATGTCAAAACAGTAGCAAAACGGGCTGTTGCAATTAAAAACCGAGAGCTGCACTGGGGTGTTCGAACAGCCCATTTCAAGCATCAAACAAGGTCCAAGTCATCCCTTTTACACTCTTAAACTCCTTCCCCTTGACTCAAGCACGAAAATAGGTTAGTTTGTGAGGTTTTGGATTTAATTTGAGTTGATTTTGATGTTGGTTTTGTAATGATAAATAGAGTTAAATTAGAATGGGTGTTAAGTGACTAAATGATATTAAATTAATTGGGTTTTGTTGTGATTTATTTTGTTGGTTGGTTTTGAGTGAAAATGAGTTGAAATCTAAATGAATTAATGGTTATTGGGAGCTTAGGAACCAAGAAAATACCAAAGATTTAGAGAGAAACCAAAACGCGCGCTAAACTAGTTTAATGGGCAATTTTGTAAATTGGCCCCTATGGCATTCGTTAAGTGTTTGGATGACCCTAATGAGTTTAATTAGGCGCATTGAGATTATTAAAAGTCGAAGATTAAATTTAGGAACAAAAAATGGAGAGTTACGCCTAAAAAGGGTCACTTAGACGCGATTATGTAATTTTAGTTATTTTGAGTTTCTAGAAGTTGACGCGAACGTAAATTTATGTATATATATGATGTGTAGGTGAGGAGGATACGAGCAGAGCACGACACAACCCCTGAGTTTCCATATAAAAAGCTTTAGGACCAGGTGAGTGTCTTTATAAAAATGTTTTTACTATAATTGATTTTAAATGCATGCCAAATTTATCATCTTGATTTGAATATCAAATGAATTCCAAATTGAAATTGTTGCATGGATTATGGAAATGATTTATACGAAATGTGATTTAATGAGAAATGAAATTTAAATTGAAATGATGTTGAAAACCAATGGTACATCTGATTGTACATTATATATATCTCCAGTTTGGGTTGAGTACCTTAAGCGTGCATTGGCTGTGTTGGGAGAGTCTGTCACTAACAGCGGGTGGGACCGTGTCTGTTTAATTGTTTAGTCTTGTGAGTCGCCCAATGCACGTAAAAGGTATATTATTTGCTAGCTTCCACCCGAGCGATGAAGAATTCCGCTCCGTAGCGACGAGGAATTCCGCTACGTAAAAACTGGATAGATGGCCTGATCGATGCAGGATTCCATGATGGTCTGAGCGATGAAGAATTCCGCTCTACTTTGAGGGTACCATGTGATGAAAGCTATTAATGGTTGGCCTATTTGTATTTATAAATTCTTTGAAAGTTATTATTGCCACCATTATTAAAATGTTTTGATAGAAATGAAAATCATGCAACTTATAGATTCAAACGTTATTTATTTGGCATGAAATGAATTTCATTAAATTCCGATTGATTTTTATCGTTTCTAAATCAATGATGAATTTCAGATATATCAATTATTCAATCATGGTATTTGATTATGCATAAATGTTTTAAAAGGTTTTTGGGAGGCTATTTGATAAATTTATTTTACATGGAAAATTACATGACACTTACTGGGCTTTCAAGCTCACTATGTTTTATATTTTTGTAAATAAAAACCTCCCCAGGTACAGACACTTCAATGACAAGAACTACGGATCGTGATTAGAGGAGTCGAGCAGACTGTGTTGTTATTTTTGAAATGTATAAATTTTTGGGATATGTAAATAAAGATATGCATGACTTATGAATTCAATTTAATATATTTTCTAAACCGTATGCATGTTTGTGGTTGCTTGTGGATTGATAAAAATGAGAGCCTGAGGCTCCGTAGTTTGGGGGAAATTGATTTTATGATTTTAGAAGTGTTAAGTTTTATAATTTACAGGGTGGCAAAGTCCGAAAAACAGGCGGGATGTTGCCCAAATTTTTATAAAATATTTTGTAAAGATTAAGAAAAAAAAAATGAAATGAAAAATTTTCCCGCGTTTCCGCTGTTGTTTTTTTGAAAAGATTACGAAAGAATACGGCTTAGCTCTGCGGGGGATCCTTTAGTTAAGCGAAAGGGCTAGCTAGAAGGTCACCGTAGGGTGCCAGCAGATCGCCTAAGCAAAGGGGTCTGTCAATTCCTCAGACATTAAGAATCCATTATGTACTTAAAATCTTTTAAGATGAGGTGATCCATTCAAGCAAGCTTTCGAAGGTTCCTTGAAATTTTCATTATCAGCATATAGATCATTCAAGTAGTCAAACCCTATAATCTTACTCTTAACTATAGTTAATAGGACAGATTGCCTACTTAACATATTAGCTACTTTGTTGAGTTGACCTAGTTTATGCTTAAGAGAGAATGCGAATCTCTGGATATAAGCAATCCAGCATGCATGCATCCGATTGGTCTTCGTAGAACTGTTGAGAAACTTGAGAGCTTAATGATCATTGTTCAAACTGAACTCTCTTTGTATTAGATATGGATCCTACTGTTGTAAAGTTCTAAATATTGTGCATAATTCTTGCTTATATGTTGATCATTTTCGTGAAGCATCACAAAGCTTCTCACTAAATAACACCACAGGCCAGCCTTCCTAAGAAAGTACAACTCCAATACCTAATTCTGAAGCATCACAGTTAACTACAAATAACATATCAAAATTTGGTAGAACAAGCACCGATACAGTAGTCAATCTCTATTTAAGAACTACAAAACTCTACTCTGTTATAGCATTCTTGACAAGACCCATCTCAAATCTTCCGTTGAATTTAGAAGAATCTCGTGAAAACTATGATCTTTCTAATTGAAATCTGGATTCACTAGAAAAACTTTTAGAGAAATTCTTGTAAATCTCATGATTCTCACACGTTCATATATGAATAATAAAACTGAATATAAATCTTATATCATAATAAAAGTATAAACATCTATATGGATTATTTTATAACCTTATAAGATATAATTTGCATAAAACTTCTTTGAAAGCGATAAGAAATTATTCTAGATCCGCTTTGTAAAACGTAAGCTAGAAAATTGTTTAAATCTGATAGCATAATATAATAAATATTTAATAAATATAAATTCTTGAGTAACTCATTATTCCAAAAATTTGCTTTATAGATAATATCATATCATTTCTGAAACTCTTTTTATTAAATCTTTTATGAAGTTGATATTCTGAAAATCTTTTTCTTTATTGATCAAACTCAGTATATAACATTGTAATATGAAAATTTATACTAACTAGTACCCAAAAAAATATGTTATACATGATATAGATACTCAACCCACACATAAAGCAATGGATAATCATTGTCATACGTGGTGGAAAATATCATCACACACATAAAGCAAACATAACATTTGTCATACACGTGTTGGACGATTTAATGATTTTCCCGACATATGTTATACATATGCTAGGTGACTCTGAGACTCAAACATGTGTAGCCTGACTATTAAAAGAGAGGGTACAATCTTGGTGTTCTTAAAACATCATTGCTTTCCTTTCAAATTTTCAATGATTTATATATGCAAATCTACAAAATTCTCTTTCTAAATATAAATATAATTTTGAATAAATACTTTTCTCAAAACATAAAAAAATATTATTGCTTGAAACATAATATGATCTTACTTAAAATATTCTAAATATTTCGTATATTAAACTCAAGCTGAAAGAACAAAATTCCGATTTAAATTTTTGATATATGTATATATATATACTAATACGTAATATATTCTCATTTAAATCATCAAACATAATTGATAATCCAAACACATTATTTAAAAGAATAAATACTTCATTTGCAACAAATAATAAATGCTAAAATATAAATAATCATAATTAAATCAATTCGATTAAAAATAAAATTATCCACTCGCATAACTCATTTGCTTATTTACGGGTATAATACGGGTTCCAATCTAATTCTTCATAGTCTTAGATCCACTTTAAAATTATATAAACTCAATTGAAAACTTATAAAAAAATTAATTAATTTCCTGAATTCCAAATTCTATTGAAATAAAATAACTTATCTATGAATAAATTCAATACTCAAATATTCTGTTCAAACATCCTAAATTTTCTTGACTTTCTCTCCTC